>WIUZ02000002.1:3000000-3455736 GCA_015956445.1 Thelephora terrestris | reverse complement strand
ATCCCCCCGGTTTCCCCATCATTCGCGTGCCATTGCGCAATCTCAAAAGGCTCACCATCGACGGTGAAGCTCAATCGATCTTCCAGCTGATGAAACGCTTGGCGTATCCTGCGGACCTCGAAGCTATCTCACTTATGGTAGCTGACTATGGACCCAGCTCCATCTGCGATACATTAGGAAAAGTGGCGTTGGATTACTTTCAGCTTCAGAGTGGACGTCGGGTAGAAGTTGGGATCGACGTTCGGACTCTCCGCAAGTCGATCTCTGTCCAGGCGGACAGTATTTTGGAAGGCGCAGACGGAAATGCGATGGGAACCTCCGCAAGGTTCATCGTGTATGTACCTCTTTTCACGGCCGGCGCCAATACGTCCAATTGTGCTTGGATCTCGTGGGTTGTGTACCCCCCACTGGAGGTGACTGCCTTTAGAGGGGAGCTGAGCGCCCGAATCGTCCAAGGGTCATCAAGACCATGCCCAATATACTGGATCTTCACCTCGTCCACGCGGAGCTAGAGCCTGGATTCTTGCGACACATCCCCACCACTCCAACGTCCGTCTTCTTCCAAGTTTGCGTCGGCTGTGTTTGGAAGAGTCGAGCACTCATGAGGGCAGTTGGCAACCCCTTGTTGAACTTTTGGCAGAGCTTTCCGCAGATGGTAATGATATATCGCTCACCATGCTAGAACCGCAAGAGCACATTTGCCGCCATGTATTACGGAACATAGAGCTGCTAGTTGCGGCTTTTGATGCGGATGGGAGCGTGGATGCGGATTGTCCATTCAATTGGTGCGGAGTGACGGAGGAAGGGTAGGGAGGATAGAATGTACATTGAGCCGTATCACATGTGGAATGCGAAATCGTTTGCGATGTCCTGTGGCATAGCCCGATATGTGCGGAGCTGGTTGCGCAACCTTGGCGACCACCACCGTCCCATGTTGCGCAACCGTCTCCCATTGAGGGACAGACACCCGACACATGTTCCCCAAGTGCTCCAACTGTCTTTTGGCAATTCGTTTGAAAGGAGGTCTGGGAGCACCCTTCATAATGTTCAAGGGCTGTGCCGCGATACCATCAGACACGGAGGATCAGTTTCCCCTACCGCTTTTCATAAGCAAGCTAGAAACACTTTGAAGAATTCTACGAATACAAGGAAATGGTCACTGGGGGCAAGGGTTGGTTTACTGAGTCAGTAAACTGTGAGTAAATCACAAACAATGGAAAAAGAACCCAGCAAAATACTTGCCTGGCAAGCACAAAGCAAATTCACAATTTACTGAGCCAATTTACCTGCAATTTACTGGGTTCAGTATGCGCTCAGTATGTTTGCAGTTTACTGGGTCATGTGACCACAGTTTCCCCATTAGGTAAACCTCGGAAAATTCATAATTTACTGGACAAATTTACCTGCAATTTACTGAGCCACTTGCCCAATCAGCATGTTTTAATTTGCTGAGTGATTTAATCGCGATTTACTGGACTCAGTAAACTGGAAAAAAACCAAACCGGTTTACTGACGACATACCTGATTGGTCAATTTGAAAAATAGCCGAAAATTTACCTGGACGTGTCATTGTCAGTAAACTGCAAGTTTTCTTTCAGTAAATTGAAAATACACGTCAGGTAAACTGGGAAAACACGTGATGATTTGATTGTGGTTTACTGGACCCAGTAAATTAAAAAAAAACCTAACTGTTTACTGACAATGTACCTGATTGGCTAATTTGAAAAAAACTCGAAATTTTACCAGGACGTGTCTTTATCAGTAAACTGCAAGTTTTCTTTCAGTAAATTGCAAATACACGTAAAGTAAACCAGATAACACGTGTAAACTGTAAGTAAATACAAAGTTTACGTGTTTTCTGGTTTACTTTACGTGTATTTGCAATTTACTGAAGAAAACTTGCAGTTTACTGATAAAGACACGTCCTGGTAAAATTTCGAGTTTTTTTCAAATTAGCCAATCAGGTACATTGTCAGTAAACCAGTTAGGTTTTTTTTTAATTTACTGGGTCCAGTAAACCACAATCAAATCATCACGTGTTTTCCCAGTTTACCTGACGTGTATTTTCAATTTACTGAAAGAAAACTTGCAGTTTACTGACAATGACACGTCCAGGTAAATTTTCGGCTATTTTTCAAATTGACCAATCAGGTATGTCGTCAGTAAACCGGTTTGGTTTTTTTCCAGTTTACTGAGTCCAGTAAATCGCGATTAAATCACTCAGCAAATTAAAAACATGCTGATTGGGCAAGTGGCTCAGTAAATTGCAGGTAAATTTGTCCAGTAAATTATGAATTTTTCCGAGGTTTACCTAATGGGGAAACTGTGGTCACATGACCCAGTAAACTGCAAACATACTGAGCGCATACTGAACCCAGTAAATTGCAGGTAAATTGGCTCAGTAAATTGTGAATTTGCTTTGTGCTTGCCAGGCAAGTATTTTGCTGGGTTCTTTTTCCATTTGCTTGTGATTTACTCACAGTTTACTGACTCAGTAAACCAACCCTTGCCCCCAGTGGGTACAGAGACTGTGTGCAGCGTCTCCGCCGTGTGCTGCATTTTGGGGACCCATTGGACGGCTGAGCAACCTATTAATCGTCGCAGGGAAGGAGCTCCCCTTGCGCACCCCCCGCCACAACAGGAGGGGGCAAACATGCCATAGTCAACTCTTCGTGAACGAGATGGATACTCTTCAGCAGCTGGCGTGCTCGGAAAGAACCATCCGGCTGGAGGATAAGGCGTGGCGACATAGAGATGCGTGCCACCCTTGCCTCCTTCACGGACGCCGGACGTATGTAACACCTAACGATCTCCCTGTGATGATGTCAGCGTGTACAGCACTATACACCACCTTACCCGTTGCGCAGCACGTCATCGCCGAAAAAGAAAATCTGGTTGTCGGCGGAGAAAACGAATTGCCCATGGCCGTTGCGAATGGCGGCCTGAATAGGGACTTCGTTGTCCAAAGGTGCAATGTCCACAGGCTCAGCGGTGGGGCATCGAATCAAGGAAGTCAACATTGAGGCCGAAGCACACACGTGGTCCAGCTGAGCAACTACCGAGAGAGTCGCCGAAACATCCCCCCCCGCAGCGGTGGCCATGAAGGTATACAGCTGGTTCCTTGCGGCCAAACATTCCGCGAACAACGGATTGTTTATGCCTTCCAGCCTCACCGATCGTCAAAAGTCAGGAATGTCATCCCTGGATTGGCTAAGAATGGTGTACCCACGATGAAAACGAAAGTACCTTGGAAGCCCATGAGGAGCAAGACAACAAGCCTCCGTGATCACGCCGATGACATCGAACGTGGCCTCCACGCCGTCCATGCGCCTCAAAATGATATCTCCGTTTGGGAGCACCTCGTTACGAAGCACATGCTGTACTGTGTTGAATTTGAACAGAGGGTTGAGGTCCTCAGAGAACGCCTCGTAAAGATAGCTCAAGTTGAGAGCTTGAGTGTAGGGCATTGAGAGGAAATAAGCCAGTTGTTTGCGGGGTGTGTATCCTTTACGCACAAGGTGTAGGTAGTACGGGGCAGTTGTCTGCCATAGTTGCGGAATTCTTGTGAAGCTGCACGGGAGTCTCGATGCAAAGTGGGACACTGGGAGCGCTTGGCGCAGTCGAAGGGGCGTCGGCACTGTAGGTCGAGGGGTGTCTGACGGATAATATCCAATCAATGTACCATCCGCCCGCGATGTATTCGGAACAATATCACAGGGGAGGCGGAACGAGTTGAGCGCCGATGGTACCCAACCCCTCTCATCTCTCACATACGCGGACTCAAGCGGATTGGTTCCGAGGTGAGGGGGGTCTCTGTGAAACAGGGTATTGCATGCGCGATGGGGCTGCAGAGCTCTTAGTAAGTCACTCTTAGGAGGAAGTCAGAGGACGATCAATGTCCGGTTCGTCGATCGAAACGCTAAAAAGGAGTTTGAAATATGTTCGATCACACGTCAAGAGGATTGCGGCGACGGATATCGGTGGCTAAAAGTGTCCGAGGCTCCACAAAGAATTGAGGGTAGTGATGGAGAAGAGGAAGGAATCGAGGGGGTAATCCCCAAACATCCGCGCATGCGGGCTATGTGCGCACCTGCTCGGACTCGGAGAATACCACTGCTCGCAGTCCACCACATCTCATCATACCTTTCGCCCAGGAAAGACCCAAGGCTCCGCATACACTGAACCATTCCGCAATGATTGACGCCTTAGTGGGAGAGGATCCAGCATATGGGGTACAGTCTTCAGTTGGCTTCGGCAATAGCACCGCTGCCGATCGAATCCTTATGTAATTCAAATTTCATTGGATATTTATCAGCAGAGAGCGCCCCCACCAATGAGTCCGATCCCCCAACTGAGCAATACGCAGATCCCTTCTCACATGATTGATGCCTCTGCGGGAGATGGTCCCGTGTATGAGGCGGAGCCGCGCAGCTTCTGGGGGTGAGCTCGACGAAGATCGATGTCAAATTCGTCACTCCAGAACTTAGAAGAAAATTAAATGTTTTTTCCATCAGACGTTGGTGCCCGGCGGCGTCCAGACCCGTGGGTTCACACAGTTTGTGACCCAAACAAGCGCAGGGGAAGGGGAAGAAATCGAGGGGAGGTAATCCCCAAACTTCCGCACATGGAAATCATACCCAGATCGGTTCCAAAGCGGGTAACGCCCCTGGAGATGGAACACTTGTTGAACATTCCACGCAGAAGAAACCAGAAGGTGGAGTACATGTGATCTGCGCACGCAATAGCGGGGCCCCAATGCGAGGAGGCGCTGGGAACAGGGCGGAATCAACGAATCGCAACTTAAAGGGGTGCGGAAAGGCCACTCTGGGATGGACCTCTTTTCCGGAGACTTGGCCATGTATTTCGGATTATGGAGTGTTCGTGCGCGCAAGGGCTTTCAACTGTATTCTGCGATAACGGATTGCTTGCTCCTTGATTGCTCATTACGGCTGTGCCTCGTATACACCTGTAGCCTACAAGAACTCCTCATCCAATTCAATACTAGTGACCTCCGCATCGTCATCCTTTTCCTCTGGCTTCGGAATCTCCGGCTCTTTGTACTCAAGTATCTCGTTGACACCAAACGTCGCAGGGGGAGCTGAGGAAGGGTCAGATGGAGGACAATCCACAGGATCTGCCAGGACAACGACTCCGAGTATGTTGGGGTAGAACGCGAATGAAATGCCCTTGGGCAAATGCCGAAGGTCTTTTATGGAGCCGGCGAGCGCGCCCTTGCGGAGCGAGAAGAGGACCATGACTGTGCTTCCCTTTGGGATATTGGAGTCATAAGAGTGTTCCCATATTTGCCCAGCTGGAACCCATGACGTCCGTCGTATACGGGTACTACAAGGAAGTTAGCTTTGTCTGTAGTCAGTGGAGACTCGAAGTACGCACTGTCATTGTTTTTTGGAATGAGCGTCCAGCGATTGGGGCGCTCAGTACGCCCCTACACTGGGGGCAGGGGTTGGTTTACTGAGTCAGTAAACTGTGAGTAAATCACAAGTAAATGGAAAAAGAACCCAGCGAAATACTTGCCTGGCAAGCACAAAGCAAATTCACAATTTACTGAGCCAATTTACCTGCAATTTACTGGGTTCAGTATGTGCTCATTATGTTTGCAGTTTACTGGGTCATGTGACCACGGTTTCCCATTAGGTAACCCCAGAAAAATCCACAATTACTGAACAAATTTATCCACAATTTACTGAGGCCACTTGCCCAATCAGTATGTTCCAATTTGCTCAGCGGTTTGATCACAATTTACTGGACTCAGTAAACTGGAAAAAACCAAACTGGTTTACTGACGATGTCCCTGATTGGTCAATTTGAAAAATAACCGAAAATTTACCTGGACGTGTCATTGTCAGTAAACTGCAAGTTTTCTTTCAGTAAATTGGAAATACACGTCAGGTAAACTGGGAAACACGTGACGATTTGATTGTGGTTTACTGGACTCAGTAAATCAGAAAAAAACCTAACCAGTTTACTGACGATGTACCTGATTGGCTAATTTGAAAAAAAAACTCGAAAATTTACCAGGACGTGTCTTTATCAGTAAACTGCAAGTTTTCTTTCAGTAAATCGCAAGTACACGTAAAGTAAACCGAAAAACACGTAAAATTTGAATTTACTTACAGTTTACACGTGTTTTCCGGTTTACTTTACGTGTACTTGCGATTTACTGAAAGAAAACTTGCAGTTTACTGATAAAGACACGTCCTGGTAAATTTTCGAGTTTTTTTCAAATTAGCCAATCAGGTACATCGTCAGTAAACTGGTTAGGTTTTTTTCTGATTTACTGAGTCCAGTAAACCACGATCAAACCGTCACGTGTTTTCCCAGTTTACCTGACGTGTATTTCCAATTTACTGAAAGAAAACTTGCAGTTTACTGACAATGACACGTCCAGGTAAATTTTCGGTTATTTTTAAAATTGACCAATCAGGGATGTCGTCAGTAAACCAGTTTGGTTTTTTTCCAGTTTACTGAGTCCAGTAAACCGTGATCAAACCACTCAGCAAATTAAAAACATACTGATTGGGCAAGTGGCTCAGTAAACTGCAGGTAAATTTATTCAGTAAATTGTGAATTTTTCCGAGGTTTACCTAATGGGGAAACTGTGGTCACATGACCCAGTAAACTGTAAACATACTGAGTGCATACTGAACCCAGTAAATTGCAGGTAAATTGGCTCAGTAAATTGTGAATTTGCTTTGTGCTTGCCAGGCAAGTCTTTCGCTGGGTTCTTTTTCCATTTGCTTGTGATTTACTCACAGTTTACTGACTCAGTAAACCAACCCCTGCCCCCAGTGTTAGCCACAGTAGGAGTGGGTACGCCAACCCCTGGGAACCTGCTCACGGCGAAAGAGATTCCACCCTGGAAAGATGGTACGAACACGGATCGGACGCCGCACATCTGAGCTAGGACTGCCGCAAAGCGGAGCCACCCGTGAGCAAAGGGGGTAACGCAGATCTGGCGGATACCGGAGGTTGAATAGTAGGTGCTAAGGCCAGTGAGGGAGGTCAATACCCATGAGTTCGTCGCCTTTGACCACAGGTATCCTTTGTCGTTGAAAGAGAACATGGAGGGATCTGCCAATGACATGTTTACGATTCCACCGATTGGGGCCTTGATGGCGACACTGTCAGTGTGTGCTGCGCACGCAAGTAGACGTCTATAGCAAGGGTCAAAAAAGAGCGCAAACTCAAGGTGGCCACCCACACTGCATTCCTCTCATCATGGATTTGAAGAGCGTTCACAGTAGCAACGCCACTGAACTGATACGCTTTGTCATACTTCGAAGATGTGACGGCCAGTGCACCTTGCAGAACCTTTTTTTTCATCGGGAACAGGGACCTGCAACAGACGGTGAGCATGGCGGCCATCACCCATGAGTTGAGCTTGCGTACGAGTATGCATTGTTGCTATTAGAGTAGATGTCAGTGGGCGATGGAGCTATCAAAGACTTCGCACTCACTGGTGAACGTCGTCGACAGCTTCCGCCGACTCAACAACTTCTGGAACGCTCTCAGAAGGAAGGGCAACTTCGACAGAAACAACGGGGTCGGCGTGAGCCATGGGCGTAGGATCTCTGTCAGCTGAAGTCAAATCCCGAGGCGCTGTTTGGTTGTCGGTTGAAGCTGTTTCCTCAGTACTCTGGGTGGGGTCTACCCCACCCTCGGCAGCCTGCTCACCATCCACGGCTGCGCGCAAATCGTCGGGGGTGGTGGGAGTGCTCCCACCCCCATCCGCACCTTCTACATCGTTTACACCCACATCGTCTACACGTCGGGAGGACTTGGAGCTGCGGGTGTTGCGAGCGGGGCTTTCACACTTGCGCTTGTTGACCATGCTGAGTTGGGGGAGAAAACGTCTCCCACCCCTGTTGGGCGCGCTTGGCTTTATAGGTGTGGGAAAGCCTATTTCGAATAAAAGGGGATAGCTCCTACTTTCCGCAAAATGCCATAGATCTTCCCACAACTCGCCGCGAGCTAATCCCACTGATACAGTAGGCCTCTGGCCAGCGCGTCCTGTGCGTAGCACGATGTGAATCTCTCCAGCGCTTAGTATGGGGACATCGCTCCACATCTACATCGTTCCCTGCAAAGCTTCCGCACACGCATTTTCCGCGCACGTTTTCGGTGGTATGCACTGGGGGCAAGGGGTCGCTTACCCAGCGATTACATTGTGATTACATTGTGATTTTTAGACAATGTATCAGCCTGTGGCCAGGAGGTACATGCTGAGTTCTTTTACAAAGTACCCATCAATATGATCACAATGTGGCCAGTGGGTCCATCTTGATCACTTTTACAAAGTACCCATCAATTCGATCACAATGTGCCCTGTGGGTCCATGCAGGATACATTGTAAAAGTATTCATCAAAGTGGCCACTGGGCACTTTGTGAAAGAAACACCTGGGTTCTTTCACAATTTTGCTAGCAATGTGTCCAGCATCCACCTGAGCCACTTATTGAAAGTTCTTTCATAAAGTATCCAGCAATGTGTCCACAAAGTATTCAACCAGATACTAATGGTTTCTTGAGAGAGTTTGTTGTGAAATCCAACCACATTGAGAGTTCATTGTGAAAACATTAAGAAGAACCTCCTGGGGACATTGTGGTCACATTGCTGGTTACTTTTTGAAAGAACTCTCAATGAGTGGCTCAGGCACCCAGTAGGATAAATTGTAAATAATATTGTGAAAGAAAACCCTGGTTTTTTCACAAAGTGCCCAGTGGCCACTTTGATGAATACTTTTACAATGTATCCTGCATGGACCCACAGGGCACATTGTGATCGAATTGATGGGTACTTTGTAAAAGTGATCAAGATGGACCCACTGGCCACATTGTGATCACATTGATGGGTACTTTGTAAAAGAACTCAGCATGTACCTCCTGGCCACAGGCTGGATACATTGTCTAAAAAATCACAATGTAATCACAATGTAATCGCTGGTAAGTGACCCCTTGCCCCCAGTGATGCTCCACGCGCTGTATGTCTATCGCGAGGTGTTCCCAACCTTTGATCTCTTGTTGCGTGTGCCATAGGCATTGGGATTCTTGCGTCTCTTTGTTCCGCAGACTGCGGTTGCTCGATGTTCGGCCACAGTCCTCGTTGCGTCTCCAACGTCAGACCCACCCCCATGTTGCGCCATCGTCTTCCATTTGAGAGCTGTCAAACGGCGGAATTCATCCCTCAGTTGCTCTGATCGCCTTTGGTGATTTGCTTGAAATCAAAGTCTCGGAGAACTTTTATAGCGTTCAAGGACGTCGCCCTTGAAACCATCACGTATGGAGGCTCGGTCCCCCTACAGCCCGCAAGGTCCATAATGACCCTGTCCATCGTACGTCCTTGCGCCTTGTGCACTGTCGTAGCAAACCCGGGCTCTATTGGAACCTGTAGCCTGTTTGATGGTACAGCGTTTATGGGACGCAGGATTTTCAAACCTAAGATCGACAACGTCGGGCAGGATAGGGAAATGGTGCGGAGCCAGTCCCGGCATAGCAACATCATCGGAGCCCGAGATCTCCACCACGCACGACTTCAAGATGCGCAGCCCCTGATCGTTCATGTAGTATCTTATTCTCTTTAAAATGCCATGGCTGCCATTAACCACCCCTGCAGCAACAGTCGAAATTCTGGTTAACCGCCACAGGCATTCCAATTGCAAGAGGGATTCGTCGAAGTCTGTGCTTTGTCTGACCGGAGTTCTGTTCTTCCAGTCTTTGGATTAACGATTCATTCACGATAACCTTCTTCTGATGAGTGTCAACCGCATGGTACCAATGTAGGTCAGCGCCGTGTTGTTCCGCAAACGCTTGCGCACACCGCCGGTTTATTACGTCCCTGGATGCGTTGTTGGTCACGATGATAGGCGCAAACCTCCAATACGCGGGGTCGGTGGGTTGTCCCTGCAGCTTTATACTACGCGCTGTGAGCAAATCATAATCCGCGATCGTGCATACCCCATTTCTAAGCCGTCCCAAAAGTTCAACAAACTGTGCATTGTCCATGCCACTCTGACGCATTGTCTCTTCAAGTATCACAACCGTCTCAAATGACAGCCATAATAGCTTCCCCAAAGTCTTGGCTTGTGCGCGATTTGTAGCCACAGACGCGGGTGATGTGATGTTTACGTTCGCGTAGAGTCGAGCGTCACCAATGGGGGGCAGTTGAGCAAAATCAACCGCCAATATAACATTCACGCCTCCGAAAGGTTTTGTGTTGCCTTTCACCTCTGTCAAAGCGTAACTGATATTGTGCAGCATCTCACAGCCAATCATGGAGACCTCATCCACAAAAAGGTAATCCACACCGTCCCACATCGCCCCCAAGTCCCTGATCCCCTTCACGCTTTTTTCACGGCCGGATTCGTTCATCTGCAACAGTGCATGCAGTGTGGCACCCCCAATATTCCTTGCTGCGACACCTGTGAAAGCTGCAAGCCAGAATCGGCGAGTCTGCTTCCGTAGGCCAAAGAAGTCGCGCAAAGCGTTTACCACTCTGGACTTTCCCGTTCCCCCGGCGCCGCCAAGATACATAAAAAGCTGCTCCGGCCTTTCCACAACAGTGTGCTTCGCCACTATATCAAACGTGCGTCGTTGCTCTTTATTCAGCGTCCACATATCACCTACGCGGCACAGGAGGGTTTCAGGGGTGACTGGAATCCTCAGCCAGGCCCACGGCAGTCATCTCGCCGACAATAGGCAGAGCGACTGACAGCTGTTCAATCATTGCGGCATCTGTTATGGACGTACTCTCCGCAACGACCGGCTCTTCGCATTGGCTTGCCTGGTGCTTCCACTCTGCTTTTCTTCGGTCATATGCATCCCTCCATAGGTCTTCGACCAGATCGTCGTTCTCTTCGGCTGTTGGCATGTCCTGTTGTTCAGACCCTGCCAACCCATCGTTTTGGATCGTAGCGAAAAACCCCGCGTTTGTCAGCTCATCGACACACTGTTGTGCATCTCGTGCACTCTCCAAGAGCTTACAGGAATACATGCGATCCATCTCGTCCAGATGATCTATAAAATCACCCATAGTAACGTCTTCTATCCTGTTGTCGCCAACGTCCTTTGTAGTACGAGAATCAATGTCCCCTCTGGATCGCTGTCGAGACCTGGTTTGCATGTGATCATTACGGCTGTCTCGGCACTCATTCAGGACATGCATATTCTCGAGAACGGCTCGATGATGACCGTCCATCGCGTCAACGAGGGTGTTGAAGGTTGTCTCCCACGAGGACCCTTCGCTTCGTAGCCCAGCAATTGTACGCCAAGGCTTGAAAAGTATGACAATTAAACGACAGTAACGCACATACGAATCGGGCACATCTCGACGTGGCATAGCAGGTCCAATAGGTACGGGTACAACTTGTTCGCTGCGCAGGCGAATGTGTTTTGTTTCGCTTTCACTGTGTCCTGGCAAGAACTCGTAGTTAGAGATTTTCCTTCGCCCACGTTTTGGAGGACCCATGTCTTGAACGTCGACATTGACAGCCTCTTCGGATCCATCCAGCGTCATGCTCAGCGGGTTCATCGTCGTCTGCCGCGTCAATTTCATCGTCTTCCGAAGTACTTGCCTTTTTGGCTCTTTGATACGCCTTTTCAGTCTTGGCCACAAAATCCCACAGGCACATTGCGTCCTGCTCTATTGGACGGAGATGATAGTCAGCGACCTGGTCCGACAACTGAGAAACATTCCCAGCTTCATCAACACGGATACCCACCTCCTCCTCGCCGTCCTCTGCTTCTGGAGCCGCAGAATGGTCGACCGTCATCCGTTGGCAGCGCAGCGAGATTCACAGGCTCCCCGTCAGCATCTCCATCTTCCTCTCCAGGTTGGGAGTCCATCGCTTCAACCGAGGGCTTACGGAAAAGTTTCTCGTGATCGTTTCGCTCAACAAAACGTTCAAATGACGCCCAGTACAAGTACCCAAAGTTGTGAGAGGTGAAATGATCCTCGTATCCCATCAAGTAAGATGCCACCTGTTGCGCAGACATCTCCTGATGAGATATCAAAGCATAGGCGCATTTCTGCAACAGCCGTTTAGACTTGATGGTGAAGTCATCGTCCTCGGATACAACATCCTCACACTTCTTCACAGCCAACTGCAACGCGGCGTACGCAACGTGAGTCTTCAACTGCGACTTGGTGATGTAGTCTGTGATGTAGTATATCATTGCTTTCGCAGACTCGCCGGACCCAATGAATTGAATATCCATATTGCATCTGACAGCCTCTAGAATTGTCATGTTGAAGTTGTTCACGAGCCCATCGAGACAGCGCAAACATATGAGGCCAGTGTCGGGATCAATACAACTGTTTTCGCGAAAGTTTTCTTCTTTAAGGTCAAATCGACAACTTCTTGTCTCTCCGGGACGGTAGTGCTTGTAGCAAGTGAAATTATGCCGGTGGCGCTGTACACGAGCAGCCAATCGATGAACATCTTTCATCCTCAATGCAAGCCGTTCCGCAACGTCGGTGTTTCTGAGGTCAGTACCCCGCAGCGTACACGGATCGATTTCATCCCAAGGCGTGGATTGTTGTGGCAGAGGGTCTTCGGGAACAACATTTGTTATCGTATCATCAAGGTATTTCAACAGCTGTTTCCCCCAGTTCGGGTCGCTCAGCACCTTGTCTCTGATCTCATTTGGGTTTAGCGCGCCCTCAACCCAGACCAGCATGTGGCAATGAAGACTGCCGCGACCCTGCGCCTCCACACAGCCATAATGGGCTTTTACCATACCCAGTATGCCACCGTTGTTATCCACGGTGTTCTTATCGTAGCCCAGTACAGTACCTATGAAAGCCCTCAAGTAAAGGTTAAAGAACTTTGCGCCTATGGCGGGATTTGACGAGATCAGTAGAGACTGTTCCCAATAGTTCGGAATGTCATGTTGCATCATGTTGTCGAGGTCGATCTCTGCTCCTGCCAAAAACTTTACGATTGGGTTGTGGGTGTCCGCCGGATTTATGGTGAGGTAGAAACTGGGCATACCGTGCGTTATTGTGAGCGCCCTTATCTCGTTGCGCATAGCAACACGTGAAGCCGAAGACCCGGGAACCTTGGCAGCCACGAGATTGACCTCTTTCATCAACCTCAGCACTTTACGCTCTTCATTGGTGTGCGCAACCGCTCCTTCTCCCTTCTCGATCCTTTCTAACACCGTGCTCACAGCCGCGGATGATACGCTGGAAAATGTCCGTGCAAACTGAGTGAATGATGCCCTTTTCACTTTCAGCGCGCTGCCCAACAACAGAGCTCGTCGCTGCAAGATATTGAACACTATGAACAGAAACGAATAGTGCGTTTGAAACCTCTTATCACCCAAGGAGAAAAATACTTAGCTTGTTCTTTCATCGATATAGCCTTACTCCGGGTTCGATCGTCAAAACCGCCGCATCCGTACGGGAAGAGCGTGGGGTACAATGTGGGGAACAAGTCCACGTTGTTGAACTTGTTCACAGGTGAAGGCCCATGCGCTACCTGTACAAAAGGTTTACCATTGGTCTTGGCGTGATGAACGGCAGCCGCCTGTAGCTGTCTCGCCGGTGTGTGAACATCGACATCTGCAACGACCACTGTCTCAAAATGCGTGGAGGAGGGGGTAGAGACACCCTCGGACGTGTTGTCGTACCCTGACGTCAAAGACTCCTGCGCATCATCACTCGGTACACATTCGACATGATACGGCAGGACGTCGTGAACAGGCAATGAGTTCACGTTAGCGTCGGATATCTCCACATTTTGGTATAGCGGGTTGTTATCCTTTAGCCATCGCAAGGCGTTCCTCACCTTCTCACGACGAACAATTAGCGGCTTGGCTTTTTCTCGTAACCATTCACCCGTCAGTTGAGAGCTCCCTACAAAAATGATGCAAATGAAGGTCAGGGTTTCGCCGACTGGGGGCGGGAGCAATGTGGCAAGCTTGTCAGGCTGTTGAGGATAAATAATTGTATGCCCTTTCAATCCCCTCTGGGACGTAGGAGAAGCCACCTCCGCATTGTTCTCTTGCAATTTAACGATCCACGATTTTGCGCGCGCACGGGCAATCATGGATTCCTCCACCATGGTCAGATCGTCCAACTCACGCGGAACTGGACCAACATACAACTTGTTAGCGAGCGCATGTTTTGGTAAACTGTTTTTTCTCAAGCATTGCGAACAAGAGTTGCACAGATCCAAAGAGGTCGCCTCCCCAGCACCTGTGACACCTCGCTCGTCTACAAGTACGTTTTTCAGCGGACCTGCCGAGAAGGGAGTAGGGGGAGGCGGAAAGGACGCATCGTTCCAGTGGGATGAGGGCCCCTCCAACAACTTCAAGTTCACCTCTTCGAGCGATTTTCGGATACGTTCTTGGATGGGTTGCTGGCATCCGCAGCAGGCGCATACGAAAGTCGCCAATGCCTCCGACGATGTCGCAGCGCGAAACTCTCTCACCACCTTCTCCTTCATTTCCATAGGAACTAGTTTAGGCCAAGATTTCCGAATACCGTCGAGCCGGCGCAACCTCTCCATAACGGCATCTTCAGCTTTCGCTTCTTTCACTTTACCTCGCTCAATGGTGGATATGTACCTCTTCAGTTTGCCGCGCAGTTTCTTGACAGTTTCCGCAGAGTCATAAGCAATCTCGTGCAAATCCAGAACAACCTGCAGCTGCTTCCTCGAAGCGACTTCCAAGACGTGTTGAAGCACCGCCACTTGTAGATAAACCGCACGCTGCGCGTTTATAGTAGGGTCACCTTGCACATTAACACAGCCCGGGCGTTCTCGACCAGAATTCACGCATCTGCCCTCCGTAATGTGAGCTAAGATTTTCGCTGTATTATCCTCCTTCGAAGCCTCCTCCGAAACTTCGATGCCATGTGCATCACAAATAGCTCTGAGCGGTTTAGCAGCAGATTGACAGCCCAATTTTGCGAAAAGGTCTACCACCTGTAGGGCGGCGGCGTCTGACATATCAAGGAGTTTTCGCCGACGTTCCACAAGCTTGGATGAGAGAGACCTGAGCCTCTGTTTAGCTTGTGAAGTTATGCCAAGTGCCTCACACACACGAGCCAATTCCGTGGCACTCAACGCGCCTTCTTGAACCCATTGTATGGCGTCGTCAATCAGGCGGATTCCCATAGAATGTGGCCATTTTTCGCAAGAGACAACTTGCGCGCATTCCGCACCTTTGTGTAACACACAATCACCATCGAATATGTGACGGATGAATCCCGATCGCAGCGCCTCCACACTCGTCAAGGCCACTGAGAATTGGTGTTGGCATTGAATTGTGGCCCAAAACTCCACACCATTTTCATGCAAACACTTTTTTAACAAAGTCAACACGAGATTCATATTGTATTCAGGATTGTCACGGTTTTTCATATTGTATTCAGGATGGTCACGGTCTTTCGCATTGTCCTCCGATATTGAGGCGGACGGATGCGAAAGAAGCTGCGAACAATTCGGGTCAAGTATCACCTGATCATGGTGACCTGGCATAGCATGGGGGTTTCCGCGTACGCCGCTGGTGGTCTTGAAGCGCGGGTAGGTGGGGGGGGGATCCCCCCGCCGCTAGTGGCGCGGGTCGGCGAGAACAAACGCTGGTCTTCGCGAGAATGCAGCAGCGAAAAGGGCATAAATGTGTCTGTGTACATTGAGCGAAGAGAAAACGTCCGTGCGCAGGCCACCTACCATCCGCCAGCCACACATGACCTTCAGGTAGAACCACAGAGACTCCTTCATAGGGTGACAGGAGTATGTTACTCGCGGCCGATACACGGCAACATCGCAACCAATCAGCCCCAAGGATGATATCTGCTTTGCGGGTTGGAGACAGAAGGAGGAGAAACTCTGAGGAAGAATAATACCCCCCCTGAGAGGGAACAGAGATAGTCAG
Source organism: Thelephora terrestris (assembly GCA_015956445.1). Lineage (NCBI taxonomy): Eukaryota > Fungi > Basidiomycota > Agaricomycetes > Thelephorales > Thelephoraceae > Thelephora > Thelephora terrestris. The sequence goes on along the minus strand of WIUZ02000002.1, from coordinate 3,439,838 downwards.
CCAAGCCGAATGCACGCCCCCGACTTCCAGATGCGCGTGGAGGGAGTTTTCAAACAAAAAAGCAGGTGACGCCATTGAACGAGGATAGCTGGCGTCCAGCAGATAGGTGCAGGGATGCGCCTCCGCATAGCCGAGGACTTGGATAGAAGTCATGGTGACAGTGAGCAACTGAGCAACAAACGATGGCGAAGCGCGGGGAGGACGACGACGAAGCGCAAGTACAGCGATGGCAAAGCGCAAGCGTGGAAAGGAGGCAGCACAGCCCTTGGCTGCATATGGAAATCTTTTCCCTGGGAGGCGGTGCAGCCCTTTACCACATATGGCAATAATTTCCCTCGGAAGGAGCCCAAAGGAGCGGCAATTTCAAAATCCCACGATTTTCGAGTCGTTCAGCCAAATCGAAAACATTAAAACAACACGACCCCCTCCCTATCGGTCGTGGGGATTAGAATTTGGCTGAACAACTCTAGTCTCTAATCTCATGGGATTTAGAAATTGATTCCCCTTTTGGCCTCTTCCAATTGTTTGCAGCATGGGCTTTCCATCAGAAAAGGTGGCACTGGGTGACTATCCGTAGCACTAGATATTATAATATCTGTCATAAAGGGGTGCCAGTTACCGAGTTTTGTGGGGTTCCTGACCCAACGAAGCGGTTGGGGTCCCTCCACCTTCCTTATAAGTCCATGAATATTTGTCTGGATTCAACTGTACCATGTGTAAATCCTACGGATAGTCACCCACTGGCTTATTTCATTTATTTTGCTTAATCAAACTTATTTGTGACAGGTTCCCGCCATTGGAATGTCACAGATTTTGACCTAGATCAAAAAATAACAAAATAAGTGAAATAAGGTGAACTAAGCAACAAATAATTGCAATGCCACCTTTTCTGATGTCCAGCTTCTGCTTTGAGTCAATCAATCTGTGTGTGCCCTGCTCAGAAATGGCAAAGTAGTATTGGAATGGGTATTGGACAGTCTTGGCTTTTGGTATACAGCTACAAAAGGGCCCTGAGAGTTTTGGACAATGAACGACTGCTAGTGATGGTACAAAAAAAATTAAATAAGGACAATTTGTTGGTCTATGAAGAAGTGAGGGAACCAAGCCTTCGGTGCACTCTGGTCAAAGGAGGGCTGTCACAACAATGTATTCACAGGACTTTCTGCAGGCACTTTAGAACAGAATTTTCTGTCCTGGTGGTTGTATAGACTACAACACCCCAGCTGGTGAACAGGGGGTTCTTCTGGGGGACCCTCGTGAGGACAGAGGATCAAAGCCCAGAGAGTTCCTGGGAAGGTGGGTCCTAGGTTGTACAATGTCAGGGAACTCCTAGCGGCGACTGGGGAACAGTTGTGAAGAAAGTGTGAAGGTGGAGAGACCAGAAGAGAGCTAGAGACAAAGCAAGCAAGAAGAACAGAGAGATTCCAAGAGTTCTGAGGGGAATATTTGTTGGGGAAACTGGGGAACACAATGGGGAAAGCAAGGGATGCGACGGGAATGTCATTGTCATGACAGCTATGCCCTTACCCTATTCATTTTTCACTTCGTGGACACTCTTTTCTCACATTAACTAGTCCATTCATTCACCATTTTCCTTCTATTCACACCAAACGACAACTATGATGATGGTTATATTCCAGAGATACTATGGTTTACTATGGTATCTAAGGAATGGCCCTGGACTGGGCGCGGTCCATTGCCTCCGCCTCTTCGCCCGCCGCTATCAACTCCAAGACTGGGATGTCCTGGAGATCACTCATCCAAGGATCCAAGGTAGACCGGTGCTCCTCTGGAGGCAGTATAGGAGTAGGTGAAGGAGAAGACAGCACGGAACCGTCAGTCCTTGGGACTGACTGGTAGGACGTCCCACCGGACCCGCTTGCCTCAGACTCAATTGGCACAAGCCGCCCCTTTCCCAATCTGTCCGCACAGCTGTATGGCCCATGCTTATCCTTCCCGCAACAAGCACGCTGTCCTGTACATGTAGGACCCGCTGGTGACCGTCCCTCATCATCTGCCAAGGCTGACGGATCTTCTGGAGACCCACTCCCATGAAGGGCGACCAACACCTACCAGACCCCAAGTTAGTTCTAGACAAATAAGAATGGACTAGAGGTCCTACCGCATTCAAAGTAGACTCCATAGTGGTCACCCTAGTCGACAAATGGTCGACAGTCCTCTCCAGATCCCGACGACGCCCTTGCTCGGTCTCCATCGATTCCTCCATCTCCCAAATCTGTCCTCACAACTGTCAGGGCCACTCTTCGCCCTTCAGGTACCAGTGCTGTTGGTGAGTCGCAACTCCAACCAACAAGAAACAATGGGGCAAAGGGGGAACGACTTCCCTATATCCACCCAAAGTTTACGTGGTCCAAAACGCGATGGACGAGCGTTCTCCGGTAGGTTGTCCGAATTCACAGCAGGAGTGCCGAGCCTCTATCAGATCAATCCCTATCGTCTTCTGAGGGCAGAGATAAGAGCCCGAGGATGGCGCCTCAAACTGGTGCTTGATTAAGAGAGCGGCGAGGAACTCCTTTTCGTAAGCGCGTTCGCCGGTTCTTAACGCAAGGCTGAGAGAGAGAGGAGAGCGAACGTGTTCAGAGAGTTACTCGATAAGCTCTTCAGTGGCCTACAGCAAATACACCGATGCTGCAAGGAGAAGAGGACTTCCCGAGATATCAAAGATGGGGAGTCCTCAGCTACTCTACTAATACTTATATAAGAGAGTGGCCGGGACAGAGATAACCCTGTCTAATAATAACTCGGAGTAAGGAAGGGCCGAGAGTAAGCTGGAACAGTAAGCGGCCCGGGTTATAGAATAGAAATGATAAATGAATGACTAATGGGTCAGGGTTCGTGAGAGAATAAGAAAGGGGTCATGACGTCGTGTGGGAAAGGGATGACGAAGGATAATATCACATGTAAGGACGAACCAATGAGAGGACGACGCGTTAGCTCGTCCGATTGGAACAACAAAAGACCGAGTGGGGCGTGAATGTCGAGGGCGAATGTATGAGGAGTCTGGGCCGGTGCAACGATGGACCGAGCCAATGGCGAATAGGGCGCGAGCGCTGCCGATTGTCGAATAAAGCGTAGCGCGAACCGACCGTTGGATCCATCAAACTCCCTTCTTCCCAAATCAACACTTCCACCAACCAACTACTCATCCATTATGCCCATGATCTCCGATCGTGTCTTCCGTGCTGAGAACAGCACCGCTACCATCGAGTCCGCGGATCCGCGTTTCGTGCAGAACAAGGGGTACTTCCTGCCTAACGCCAACGTGGCGTACCCTAGTTATCGTGAGGTGCGACGGCACGTGTCGCCGTTTGTTGGCAACAACTGACGTCGCTTCCACAGATCTTTGCAGCTGCTGACAAGGTGGACGCCCGACAACTGGAGGCAACGATCGCCAAGCCTCCCAGCTATCTGACTATGGACGACGAGTTGTGGTATCACAACTTGATCGACCACAAGCTACAGGAGTCGATGCGAGGAGTAACGTTCAACACCGAGTTGCGCATGCCGTATGAGACTCCGGTGGCTTCGTCGTTGTGGGGGCTTCTGCGGATGGGGATCTACGATCTGGGGAATGGAGAAGGAAGGTGGCCTGGAGCGACTCGCTCCCAACACTATACAGCATCCGTTGGTCACCGGCTTTGGTTCCTTTTGAGGACGGAACAGAAAGCGGTGAGTCGGTCTGTGCATCCCGCTTGTGGGATAACACTGATTGACTTATAGAATGAGCGGCTGAAGCGTGAGGTAAAGGAAGCGAAGGACGATGCCCGCAGGATGTACTCAGAGGCGTTGGACATGAAGAAGACACTCTTGCTGATGAACGACACGCTCCGCGTGACGTTTGAGAGCGAGATGCTGGCGATGCGCGAAGAACACAATCGGTTGGTCGAGTCCTTGAAGGAGTGGGACGACACGATTCAACGAGACCTGATCGAGGTCGACCGACAGCTCAACCGTCATAGAAGGGCTCTGAATGAGCTCGACACCAAGGTCGGTGCGACTTCTCCTGGTCTTTTATCCAAGAGAGCTCACGCCACTTCCAGGTTGACACGTTGGACGACGCTTTGCCGTTGCTGGGTGCTTGGGTCGAGTCCATGAGCGAGCGGTTGTGCCACTGCCGCACTCGTTCGGTGGCTGCGGTTCGCGACGAGTCCGGAGACGAGTCGATTCCGGATCGGATGGCTTCTCCCATAGGTGGGATGTCGGTTGACATATTTGGCTTGTCCACTGACATCCCTTTTAGCTTCCGATGGGTTGTACCGCACACCTGCGCATACTGATGGCGGAGAGGAGGTCGTCCGTGAGACATCTGAGGAGACGGCCGTGAATCCGGTTAGCAGTTCTCCCGAGTTGGAATACGCGGGGGAGAACGAGATGGCTGTTCCGGTTCCGCCTCCGTCGATCTCGCCGGTGCGTGGGCAGCGTTCTATCCGTGCTCGTCGTTGGGTTCCTTATCGTGGGACACTTCGTCCAGCGCACCGCATGCGTCCCAGTAATCCAGACGCTGTCCGCCAGGGTGGAGACATCGAGTCCACCGTCCTATTCCGATGCGACGATGTTGTAGTGTCGCGTGGATCGCGGCGAGCTGATTCCGGTGGAGTCCGTAGACGTGAACGGCTTAACCGACCTTACGCTCTTGTCGGTCCAGCGTGCAGCGGAGGCCGTTCGCCTGGTGGCTCAACTGACCGAGAGAGTGGAGGGCTGGTCAGTCCAGAGGACTCGGGATCGGACTACGGTCGATTCAGCGAGGAACCGCCTGCGCGCCGAGGTTCAGCTGGTCGCAGCTCATCGTCTGGAGGAAGCTCGGGTCGTCGAGATGGTCAACGAGGAAGTCGACGAGAATGCCTCGGGGGGGACGGAGGAGGAGATTGCCAGTGCTGAGGAGTACTGGCAGACCAGGTCCTGACGACTAGGGTTTGTACGCCTCAGTCCTCGTCCATAGAGTCCGGGCGGATTCAACTTCGTTGGCTGTTCATCGTGTGCGCGTCCGTGTATAATATCATCTGTGCCTTTGTCTGTGTTCCTTGATGACGTGTGAGTCCGTGATAAGGGAAATGATAAGATAAGAAAAGGGGTATAGGTAAGGAAAGTGGGCGAAAGTTGGGTGTGAAAATGGTTCAAAAAGGGACTAAAATTCAGCACGCTGACAGATATAAGAGCCCGAGGATGGCGCCTCAAACTGGTGCTTGATCAAGAGAGCGGCGAGGAACTCCTTTTCGTAAGCGCGTTCGCCGATTCTTAACACAAGGCCGAGAGAGAGAGGAGAGCGAACGTTTTCAGAGAGTTACTCGATAAGCTCTTCAGTGGCCTACAGCAAATACACCGATGCTGCAAGGAGAAGAGGACTTCCCGAGATATCAAAGATGGGGAGTCCTCAGCTACTCTACTGGTACTTATATAGAGGAGTGGCCGGGACATCGATAACCCTATCTAATAATAACTCAGAGCAAGGAAGGGCCGAGAGTAAGCCAGAACAGTAAGCGGCCCGGAGTATAGAATAGAAATGGTAAACACTGGGGGCAAGGGGTCACTTACCCAGCAATTACATTGTGATTACATTGTGATTTTTTAGACAATGTATCCAGCCTGTGGCCAGGAGGCACATGCTGAGTTCTTTCAGAAAGAACCCATCAATGTGACTACAATGTAGCCAGTGGGTCCATCTTGATCACTTTTACAAAGTACCCATCAATTCGATCACAATGTGCCCTGTGGGTCCATGCAGGATACATTGTAAAAGTATTCATCAAAGTGGCCACTGGGCACTTTGTGAAAGAAACCCCTGGGTTCTTTCACAATTTTGCTCACAATGTGTCCAGCATACACCTGAGCCACTCATTGAAAGTTCTTTCATAAAGTATCCAGCAATGTGTCCACAAAGTATTCAACCAGATACTCAATGGCTTCTATGAGAGTTTGTTGTAAAATCCAACCACATCAAGAGTTCATTGTGAAAACATTGAGAAGAACCCCCTGGGGACATTGTGGTCACATTGCAGGGTACTTTTTGAAAGAACTCTCAATGAGTGGCTCAGGCACCAAGTAGGATAAATTGTAAATAATATTGTGAAAGAAAACCCTGGTTTCTTTCACAAAGTGCCCAGTGGCCACTTTGATGAATACTTTTACAATGTATCCTGCATGGACCCACAGGGCACATTGTGATCGAATTGATGGGTACTTTGTAAAAGTGATCAAGATGGACCCACTGGCTACATTGTAGTCACATTGATGGGTTCTTTCTAAAAGAACTCAGCATGTGCCTCCTGGCCACAGGCTGGATACATTGTCTAAAAAATCACAATGTAATCACAATGTAATTGCTGGGTAAGTGACCCCTTGCCCCCAGTGAAAGGAATGACTAATAGGTCAGGGTCCGTGAGAGAATAAGAAAGGGGTCATGACGTCGTATGGGAAAGGAATGACAAAGGATAATATCACATGTGAGGACGAACCAATGAGAGGACGACGCGTCAGCTCGTCCGATCGGAACAACAGAAGACCGAGTGGGGCTTGAATGTTGAGGGCGAATGTATGAGGAGTCTGGACCGGTGAAACGATGGTCCGATCCAATGGCGAATAGGACGCGAGCGCTGTCGATGGTCGGATAAAGCGTAGCGCGAACCGGCCGTTGGATCCATCAAACTCCCTTCTTCCCAAACAACACTTCCACCACCAACTACTCATCCATCATGCCCATGATCTCCGATTGTGTCTTCCGTGCTGAGAACAGCACTGCCACCATCAAGTCCGCGGATCCGCGCTCCGTGCAGAACAAGAGCTATTTCTTGCCGAACGCCAACGTGGCGTATCCCAGCTATCGAGAGGCGCGTTGTCACGCGTACGCCGGTTCTGGCGTTCGACTGACATCGCTTTCGTAGATCTTCGCGGTTGCCGACAAGGTGGACACTCGACAACTGGAGGCGACTATAGCCAAGCCTCCTAACTACCTGACCATGGACGACGAGTTGTGGTACCACAACTTGATCGACCACAAGCTGCAGGAGTCGATGCGAGGGGTAACGTTCAACACCGAGTTGCGCATGCCATACGAAACTCCTGTGGCTTCGTCGCTGCGGGGGCTCCTTCGAATGGGGATCTACGACCTGGGAAACAGCGAAGGAAGGTGGCCTGGAGCGACTCGTTCGCAGCATTACACAGCTGCCATTGGTCACCGTCTCTGGTTCCTTCTGAGGACGGAACAGAAAGCGGTGAGTCGATCTGTGCATCCCGCTTGTGGGATAACACTGATGGACTTATAGAATGAACGGCTGAAACGTGAGGTGAAGGAAGCGAAGGACGATGCTCACAGAATGTACTCGGAGGCGTTGGACATGAAGAAGACACTGCTCCTCATGAACGACACGCTTCGTGTGACGTTCGAGAGCGAGATGCTGGCGATGAGGGAAGAACACAATCGGTTGGTCGAGTCGTTGAAGGAGAGGGATGATACCATCCAGCGAGACTTGATTGAGGTCAACCGGCGGCTCAACCGTCACAGAAGGGCTCTGAATGAGCTGGACACCAAGGTCGGTGTGACTTCACCTGGTCTTCAACCAAGAGAGCTCATGCCACTTCTAGGTTGATACGTTGGATGACGCCTTGCCGTTGCTGGGCGCTTGGGTCGAGTCGATGAGTGAGCGGTTGTGCCACTGCCGTACTCGTTCGGTGGCTGCGGTTCGCGATGAGTCCGGGGACGAGTCAATTCCGGATCGGATGGCTTCCCCAATAGGTCGGGATGCCGGTTGACATATTTGACTTGTCCACTGACATCCCTCTTAGCTTCCGATGGGTCGTACCGCACGCCTGCGCATACTGATGGCGGAGAGGAGGTTGTTCGCGAGACCTCTGAGGAGACGGCGGTCAACCCGGTTAGTAGTTCTCCCGAGTTGGAATACGCGGGGGAGAACGAGGTGGCTGTTCCAGTTCCGCCTCCGTCGATCTCTCCGGTGCGTGGGCAACGTTCTATCCACTGGGGGCAAGGGGTCAAATACCCGGCGGGTACATGCTGAACACATTGTGATCACAGTCAACAAGTGATCACAATGTGCCCAGTGGGGGAAATTTAAATACATTCAAAATGTGCCTGGCCATGTGAGTCCAATGTGCCCAGTAGGCACATTTTGATTGTGATCACAATGTACCCATCAATGTGATCTCAATGTGCCCACTGGGGACATTTTGATTGCGATCACAATGTACACATCAATGTGAACTCAATGTGCCTGCTGTGCACATTTTGATTTTGTGATCACAATTTTCCCATCAATGTGTTCTCAATGTACCCAGCTCATTACATAATAGTTTCTTTCACAATGTTGTCCACAATGTATCCAACATGTGGCTGAGCCACTCATTCAAATTCTTTCACAAAGTATCCAGTGATGTGTCTAGAATGTGTACAGCCATACACATAGTGATTTCTTTGAAAGCTCATGGTGAAATCAAACAATATTGAGATTACATTGTGATTACTTCAAAAAGAACCCCCTGGGGACATTATGGACACAACACTGGGTAATCTTTGAAAGAATTTTGAATGAGTGGCTCAGCCACATGCTGGACACATTGTGGACAACATTGTGAAAGAAACTATTATGTAATGAGCTGGGTACATTGAGAACACATTGATGGGAACATTGTGATCACAATCAAAATGTGCACAGCAGACACATTGAGTTCACATTGATGTGTACATTGTGATCCCAATCAAAATGTCCCCAGTGGGCACATTGAGATCACATTGATGGGTACATTGTGATTGCAATCAAAATGTGCCCACTGGGCACATTGGATTCACATGGCCAGGCACATTTTGAATGTATTCAAATTTCCCCCACTGGGCACATTGTGATCACTTGTTGACTGTGATCACAATGTGTTCAGCATGTACCCACCAGGTATTTGACCCCTTGTCCCCAGTGATCCGTGCTCGTCGATGGGTTCCTTATCGTGGGGCACTTCGTCCAGTGCACCGCATGCGTCCCAGTAATCCAGGCGCTGTCTGCCAGGGTGGAGACATCGAGTCCACCGTCCTATTCCGATGCGACAATGTTGCAGTTGTCAGGGTTGAGGGCCTGCTTACTGTTTGTGGGGCGCTAGAGGATTAGCGGATGGATGAGGGGTGTCGGGTCGGGGTTTGAAGGGTGTACCGGGAGTAGAGGTGAGAGGAGGAGGAATGTCGAGAGAAAGAGGTGACTCGGTTTGATAAGGGTGAACCGGCGAGTGGTAGTCTTGGCAGAACCGAATCAGTTGTTGAACGAACGGGTCGAAGTCTTGATCACTGAGTCGCTCGAAGTTGACGAGATATTCTATAACCGAATAAGGTAGTTCAGTTGGTATTTCCCACCAAAGGACGATAATGGCAGGGGAATGAGTATGGATATTAGTAGTGAGATGAATGCGTGGGCTGGGGAAGTAGAAGGCAGGACTTATACTAAAGTAGACAGTCGCTAGGACGCTCTCAGTAAGGTCTGAGTTCCAAAGGAACTGATGGTCTGCTCCTAAGAGAAAAGGAGGGGTAGTGACTCCTGCGTCGAGAGCTGCAAAGGGGCGATAGTAAGGAAAATGAGTGAGTAAACCGGCTGTTCGGTTTACTTGGAGACTTCTGATAAGTTTATATTCCCAGATAGACCTCCTGGCGTCAGGAACGACGGGGCGTAGAACTGGACTGGTAGAGGGAAAGGGGTTTGGGGCACTGAACATACACTGGCAGGAGAATTCCTGCTAGAATGAGTCAGAAGTAGTAAGACGTGAGGAGAATTCCTCAGCTTACTTTGTTTATTGAGGTTATGAGTAGAGGAGTACAGAAGAGATTGAGAATGGGGAAAAGAAAGGAGCGAACGCTCTTCCTTATATACCCAATCCTCTACAGGAGTCATAACTATACAACGAACCAAACAGGAGTCAACATGGTCTGTGCGTACTTTAGGGTAGGGTAAGTGAGTCAGGGAAGAGGAACTTAGAACAACCGATGTTGAGTACGAAGTAGGGGAACAATGGCGAGTGAGTCATTTAGGGGCCTGGTGGGGATTTCTCTTGATCGATGGGGATTTCTCTCGTTTCATGGTAGTAATAGAAGCATGATGGGGATTTCTCTTGATCGATGGGGATTTCTTTCGTTTCATGGTAGTAGTAGAAGCATGATGGGGATTTCTCTTGATTTGATGGGATCGTGATTAGGGCTAAGGGTTCGTTTATCCTAATCGGGGGTTTAAAGGGTTAATGATTCATTGTCTTCCCCTTTTGGTATCCTATTGAGTCAGTCGTATATAATCCAGGGGGATTATTGGTCTTTTCCTCTCATCGTCTCTTTTCCCCTCCCTACAACCACTACCACTCTCAACATTTTCTACTACCATGTCTGCCTTCGTTGCCAACAATGCCGTGCTTGATGCTGCCGCCACCCCTTTCGACTTTACCCCGTCCTTTGAGACGGATGCTCCTTACAACGTGGAGCAACACTTGTACGACACTCCCGCCAATATCGCCCACAACAATCAGGTATCCGTGGACTTCCTTACTGCCCACAACGCCCCTACCGAATTCTGGGAACAAGCTGGGTTCGAAGATCCTAGGTCTTCCAGGCCTCAGCCTGAAGCAAGGCACCTGGGGGCGGTTCTGTTGTTGGACGCCTTGGAGCGAGATAGGGAGGATAGGATCGCGAAGTTGGAGAAGCGCGTGGATCTCATGTACGTCATCATGAACAGTTTCAATGATGACTTCTCTCACTTTGCTTTGGAACATTGGGGACCTTTCCAGGCGTCTCTCTTCAGATATTTCGGACACCAATGCCACGGGGCCTATTGCACCGATCCCCCTCCTAAGTCCCCCGTCGTTCCTCCGCCATCGCCAGGATCAGGGCGTTCCTCTCCCTCCATCCCCTCCCTGGAGTCCTGCCCCAGTTCGTCAGATGGTGGAGAGGTCTCAGAGGAAGAAAGAGCGCAAGAATCCGATGACTCGTTCTGGTCAACGTTGTCGTCCCTCCGACAAGTCACGGCAGGTTCGGATGAAGCTGAAGGTGGAGGTAGCGGGTCTCCAGGACCGTTATGGGTTCGCATTAGTGAGCGCGGCATTGACGGATGTGAAACGGGAGATGCATGATAGCTTAATTCATGATGTGCTGGGGTGCAGGGAGTGCTGGCAAGATCCGGTAACTCGAGTATATTCGTATTGTCCTCAGAGCGTTCACAACCCTCACCACTTCGCCCATCGTTGTCCGTTTGCTCAGGACCGTGCTTGTGACGTGGACCCTTTTGTCCTGGTTTAAGTTTGTAGTTTTTGGTAGTTCTTTTTGTACTTTTATTACTACGAATAAGACCAATGTCTTGAATTATCTGTGTGATCTTAAGTACTATGTCACACATTCGTGACAGCAGTGTCGCCTGGATCGCGGCGAGCTGATTCCGGTGGAGTCCGTCGACGTGAACGGCTTAACCGACCTTACGCTCTTGTCGGTCCAGCGTGCAGCGGAGGCCGTTCGCCTGGTGGCGCAACTGACCGAGAGAGTGGAGGGTTGGTCAGCCCAGAGGACTCTGGATCAGACTACGGTCGATTCAGCAAGGAACCGCCTTCACGCCGAAGTTCAGCTGGCCGTCGCTCATCGTCTGGAGGAAGCTCGGGTCGTCGAGATGGTCGACGAGGAAGTCGTCGAGAGTGCCTCGGAGGGGACGGAGGAGGAGGTTGCCAGTGCTGAGGAGTACTGGCAGACCAGGTTGTGATGACCAGAGTCGGTGCACGTTAGTCTCTGTCCATAGGGTCGGTGCGGATTCAACTCCGTTGGCCATTCGTCTTGTGTCTTCGTTGCGGGTTCGCCCGCTGTAATATCATCTGTGTTCTGCCTTTCGGATGACGTGTGAGTCGTGATGAAGAAAATGATAAGATAGGAAAGGGGTATAGGTAAGGAAAGTGGGCGAAAGTTGGGTGTGAAAATGGTTTAAAAAAGAGGGTAAAATTCAGCACGCTGACAACAACTGATGGTTCTCCCGATTCAACATGTTGTTGTAATCGAACAACATCCCTCCCATCGCAGCAGCATATTGGATGGACCTAAGAACATCAGGATTTGCCATAGGCAACTCCTCCTTCCCAATGTCGGTCAAGCCTCGCTCAATGTGAGCACGAAGCCGGCAGGAACTCATTACCCTCCTCCTGGGCGTGGATGATCGTTGAAGCCCAACACCTATTAACAAAGACCATGTCAGGCAACCACAAGTTAGCCTGGTTGTCCATACGATCCAACGCCTGGTCCCTGATCTGCTCCTCCTCAGGATAGATCTCATCCAAGTACTGGGGACAACGAGGACGAGTGTAGGTTGCGGTGTTACTGCGGGAGATCTTGGCGAACGGAAGATACGGCGCGCGGAAGAAGAAGTCCTTTTGACAGACAGGGTACGGATCAATGGGCTTGCGCGCATCAGAGCAAATCAAGCGCGGATTGCAGTTGCCGGACTCTGGCAGGTGAACTTTGCGAGTCCTCTCTGGAGTCAACACATTGGCCTCCCTGGACGCCGACTGAAGCTTGTTGATGATAGTGGTGCTAGCCAGGTTAGTGGACCTGGGAACTTTGATCAGTATATGCCACGCGTTGACCCGCTGTCTATTCGCGCAATCTTCGAATCTAGTATCGGTACCCAGCCTCCACCTCCCTACCCCGCTAACCGCCAGGTACGCGATTCAACGACTCCTCGATCGGTCACAGAAGTGTCACGCCCGCTCGACGTCCCGATCGCTGAACCACTCCCGCGATCCCATCGACGCACGCCCCTATTTGCTATCTCTGCCTCCGTGTCCACCCTCCCCGAATGGCACGTGACGTTGCGATCGGCCGATGTCTCCCGATCCCTTATCTCGTCGCGATGACGCGTCCCCTCCCCCAGTCCGGTTCCCTTCAGTCTAGACACGTGTCAACTTGTTCCCTCTCGCTCGCCAATCGTCTTCAACTGCTCCCGCTCTCCCGCCCGGTTACGATCTTTTGATCTTGAACCCGTAGACTTCCCCTTTCGGTTCTGTTTCTCACGATCGCTCCATTCTCTCGGTAAGACCTGTCCCAGCCTCGTTCCGCCCTCCCGATGAACCGTTCGCCTCCCTACCCTGCGTCGGACTCTCGTTTATCCCCTTCTATCTACCTGTTCTTATTCTCCCACCGTTTCTCCATTTGTTCGCTACTTTTCCCATCTCTTTTGCGTAGATCGCACTGTCTTTACCTATAAATACCCTGTACTAGCTAGTTGAACGAACAAGAAACCCCTGGGCCTCTTCACACCTCTTCTCCCTTCTGCCTGAACGACCTGATCATCGAAAACCTCCAGCTCCTCGCTCTGACATCGATTCCACTAGCCCCATAGTTCCAATAGTCCCCTAGCCTACTAGCCCATCGTCCACTAGCCCCCTAGCCCATCGTCATCGTCTAGCAGGAGTTTGCTAGTACGGAGTTTTCCTTTCTCGTCCCGACAACGTCGCGACCTATCGTGGTTCCCTCTCCTCTGTCTAGCTTCTCTCCCCTGCCCGACCTCTGCACAACCGGCGACCCCTCACCCCCACTTCCGCTATTCTGGTCATGTCCCGACTCCACTCGGATAGTAGCAGTTCAGCGTATGCTATGCAATGAAAGATGCCCCCACGCAGCACGGCTAGTGTTTCCCTTCACAGCAGTAGGGTTGGCAGAAGAAGACATAGTGTTGATGAAGATTGGCTGGTTAAGCAAGAGAGTAGAAGAGAGGTTGGTAGCAACGAAAGTTGCTGAGGAAGCAAGCCCACACTCCCCAACCTTAAATCCTATCCCAGCCAGCCAATCATCAGTCTCCGGCCAGAACCAAGGTGCCATGTCAGATTTAGTCCCCGTGTCACGAGACTGTGCACAGACCAGCTGAGTTACTACTCAATTGGTGCTGATTCATTTGTTCCCACACACCAATTGTGCTTATGTTTCGGCCCGTCCATTCGGCCCACTTACCACATTTCCGTTTAGTCGTCATACACCCTTTTTATCCCATGTGATAACTTCATTCCCTCATGATTGCGCCTTATTCCGACCAACGTTCTGTCAGGAACATGGTATTTTTAAAACTTTTTATAACACGCTCTTTCTTCGAACTTTGCTTACCATTTCTTATGTTTGAATGATTCACATTCCTTATCCTTCACTCCAATCATTTAAAACACACAACGCGCATACATTCACGGCAATATGGAACAACATGGCTATACTAATGCTTATACAACGTCCTTCAAAAGTCGACCCTATCTATGGCAGGCCTCGTGGTCATCAGCTGTCCATCCCGGAGATCGAAGAACTGACCCCGCCTCGCAAAGATCTCTCCAAACATGGCGTCCCCATCCTCCGCGCTTGTCACGAACACGTGACATAGTAGCCAAGATCACACAGATAATCCAAGACATTGGTCTTATTCGCAGGAGTAATAGTACAAAAACGACTAATCGAAACTACAAATTCAAACAAGGACAAAAGGGTCTACGTCGCAAGCACAGTCCTGAGCAAACGGACAGCGATGAGCGAAATGGTGAGGGTTATGTACACTCTGAGGACAATACGAGTATACTCGTGTCACCGGATCCTGCCAACACTCCCGGCACCCCAACGCGTCATGAAACAGGCTCTCATGCATCTCCCTCTTCACGTCCGTCAACGCCGCGCTCACCAATGCGAACCCATAACGGTCCTGGAGACCCGCTACCTCCACCTTCAACTTCATCCGCACTTGTCGTGACTTGTCGGAGGGACGACCACGTTGTCCAGTACGAGCGATCGGACTTTTGCGATTCTTCTTCTGGGTCCTCTCCACCATCTGACGGCGAGGGACAGGACTCCAAGGAGGGGATTGAGGAAGAGGGACTCCCCGATCTTGAAGGCGGCGGAGGGACGACGGGGGAGTGAGGAGCTGCATTGGTGCAGTAGGCTCCGTGACACCTGTGACCAAAGTATCGGAGGAGAGACTCCTGGAAAGGTTTCCAATGTTCCAAGGCAAAGTGAGAGAAGTCTTCATTAAGACTGTTAACAACAACATACATAACGTCCATCCTTTTCTCCAACTTCAAAATCCGATCCTCCCTCTCCTGTTCCATCGCGTCTTGCATAGGAGTGACTCCAGGAGCCCACCTTCGAGTCCGGTTGGGATCTTCGTATCCCGCTTGCTCCCAGAACTCAGCAGGAGCACGGTGGGCGGTCAAGAAGTCCACCGCTACTTGATTGTCATGAGCGATGTTGGCGGGAGTGTCGTAAAGGTGTTGCTCCACGCTGAAGGGGGCGTCCGTCTCAAAAGACGGGGTGAGGTCGAAGGGGGTGGCCGCAGCATTGAGCAAGGCGTTGTTGGCAGCGTAAGCAGACATAGTAGTAGATGTGGTTGAAGAGAGGAGAGTGGTGGTAATTGTGGGAGGGGAAAAGAGACGATGAGAGGAAAAGACCAATAATCCCCTGAGATTATATACAACTGACTCAATGGGAAGACAAAAGGGGAAGACAATAAACCATTATTCGTTTAAAAACCCAATTAGGATAAACGAGCCCTCAGCCCCAATCACGATCCCATCAAATCAAGAGAAATCCCTGTCGATCAAGAGAAATCCCCATCACACTTCTATTGCTACCATGAAACGAGAGAAATCCCCGCCAGGCTTCTATTGACTCCTTCGCGATTATTCCCCTCTTTCGTACTCGTATCAGTCGCCCTAAGTCCCATTTCCCTGACTCATCTACCCTACCCTAAAGTACGCACAGACCATGTTGACTCCTGTTTGGTTTGCTGTAGAATTATGACTCCTGTAGAGGATTGGGTATATAAGGAAGAGTGTTCGCTCCTTTCTTTTCCCCATTCTCAATCTCTTCTGTACCTCTCTATCAAACATCTCAAATAAACAAAGTAAGCTGAGGAATTCTCCTCACACCTTACCCCCTTTCTAACTCCTTCAAAAGCAGGAATCCTCCTGCTAGTGTATGTTCAGAGCCCCTAACCCATTCCCCTCTACAAGTCCCATTCAACGTCCGGTCATACCCGACGCCAGAAGATCTGTCTGGGAGTATAAGCTCATCAGAAGTCTTCAAGTAAACCGAACCGCCGGTTTACTCACCCATTTCCCTTACTGTCGTCCCTTCGCAGCACTCGACTCCGGAGTCACTACTCCTCCTTTCTTATTAGGAGCAGATCACCAGTTCCTTTGGAACTCAGACATTACTGAGAGCGTCTTAGCAACCGTCTACTTCAGTATAAGTCCTGCCTTCTACTTCCCCAACCCTCGCATTCACCTTACCACTAACGTTCACACCCATTCTCCTGCCATCATTGTCTTGTGGTGGGAAATCCCTACTGAACTACCTTACTCCGTTCTAGAATACCTCGTAAGCTTCGAACGTCTTAGCGACCACGACTTCGACCCTTTCATCCAACAACTGAGTCAGTTCTGCCAGGACTACTGTCAGGCCGACGCGACCTCTACAGTTCAATAGCACTCTTGCTATCCAAACCTATCACACGCAGGGATCTAACACACAGTTATAGCCCTGTTGCAAACCCAGGGATATCGGAAGTCTCTTCACAAACTAGATTGGAGAAGAGGAGAAAGAAGGAGACAAGGGTCTTCAGGCACTCTTGCTCTAAGCACACAGCAGTAGAGGTCACGGAGAGTCTGATGATAACAAATCTAAGGAGTACAGGCTAAACTACTCTGAGTATATATACTACTTAGATTTGTGACGTGACAGTGACATGTAACTACACTAATGATACAAACACAGACAAACATGGTCCGTGCACAGCACTGCATGGTCTGTGCGTTACGTGGTGACTAATGCTACAAATTATCAGCTGATAAACGAAAGTGTGGCGGCCAATAGCAATTTGAGAGCATTACAAAGCAGTTACAAAGCATGACGTAGCCTGGGAATGTTCGGAAGGAATGTGGGTATGACTGACTAACAGCCAATGGCAAAAGGGGAGCATATGACTAAGAAATAGGGGCATATGATGTCATGTGGGTCATGCGCAGTAAACAATAGAAATGATGACTCAACTCCTGAGTCGTGGAAAGGGCGTGGCATTTGGTATATAACCAAAGGGGGTTGGATGACTGGTCTTCCAACAAACCCACCTTTGTTACACAACCAACATGCCTCGTGCCTCTACTCGCAATCCCACTCGCCGTTCTTCCTCTTACTCTCCTGTTCAGGAGAACAACTACAACATTGACCGTTTCTCTCATGCCCGCCGTGATCCGTCCCGCCCTTATCCTACTTTGGGAGCGGTTATGGACCGGACCGCCACCGCCGACCCTAATGAGGGGTTCTCTGATTTAGGTGGGGGCCCTGCTTGCGTATTCCGATTTAGGAAACCAAGCTAACTCCTTTTAGGTTTCAGGGACTTCCTCCAAGCTGCTCGAAGGGTGTCTCGGCGCAAGTTGGCGCGTATCGAGACGAACCCTCATGCGACCGAACTCCTTAACAGGGGTGTCGAGTTCGTCACCGAGACCAATGAGACCTTCAACTCCGTGTTGGAGGCCAGCGTTCTCCATACGGGGAACGTTGGGTCCATGTTGATGGATGAAGTAGCTGTCACGAACGCGTGACATAGTAACCAAGATCGCACAAGTAATTCAAGACATTGGTCTTATTCGCAGTAATAATAGTACAAAAATGAGAAAAGGGAATTATCGACTCAAACAAGAACGAACGGGTCGACATCGCATGAACAGTTCTGAGGAAGAGGGCAACGGTGAGCGAAGTGATGAGGATTATAAACACTTTCAGGACAATAGGACCACTCTCGCGTCACCGGATCCTGCCAACATTCCCTGCACCCCAACACATCATGAGAGAGACTCTCATACATCTCTCGTCGTACGTCTAGCAAGGCCCCGCTCACTAAGGAGAACCCATAGCGGTCTTGGAGACCCGCCACTTCCACCTTCAACTTCATCTTCACCTGCCGTGACTTGTCGGAGGGACGACAACGTTGACCAGAACGAGCCATCGGACTCTTGCGGGTCTTCTTCTTCTGGGACCTCTCCACCATCTGGCGAACTGGGGCAGGACTCCAGGGAGGGGATGGAGGGAGAGGAACGCCCTGATCCTGGCGGTGGCGAAGGGACGACTGGGGACTTGCAAGGGGGGTCGGTGCAATAGGCCCCGTGGCATTGGTGTCCGAAATATCGGAAGAGAGATGCCTGGAAAGGTCCCCAATGTTCCAAAGCAAAGTGAGAGAAGTCATCATTCAAACTGTTCATGATAACGTACATGAGATCCACGCGCTTCTCCAACTTCGCGATCCTATCCTCTCTATCCCTCTCCATGACGTCCAACAAGCGAGAGGCCGCAGGGTGTTGAGCCTGCATCCGAGGCATGGGAAGCCTGGGGTCTTCGTACCCAGCCTGTTCCCAGAACTCAGCGGGAGCATTGTGGGCGGTGAGGAAATCAATGGCGACCCGGTTGTCATGAGCGATGTTGGCGGGGGAGTCATATAGGTGTTGCTCCACGTTGTAGGGAGCATCCGTCTCGAAGGACGGAGTAAAGTCGAAAGGGGTGGCAGCGGCGTTGAGTACGGCGTTGTTGGCGACGGAAGAAGACATAGTATTCGAAGGTTGTTAGGAGAGTGGTGGTTGGTTTGGTGGGAGTGGAAAAGAGACGATAGAGGAAACGATCATTAATCCCCCTGACTTAAATACATCCTGACTCAACAGAATCCCAAAAGGGGAAAACAATAATCATTTTCCATGAAAATCCCAATTAGGATAAACAAACCCTCAACCCCGATCGCGATCCCATCAAAACCGGAGAAATCCCCGCCACACTTCTATTACTTCCGAAACCCAGAGAAATCCCCATCGATCCAGAGAAATCCCCGCCACACTTCTATTACTTCCGAAACCCAGAGAAATCCCCGTCGATCCAGAGAAATCCCCGCCACACTTCTATTACTTCCGAAACCCAGAGAAATCCCCGTCGATCAGAAGAAATCCCCTTAGTCGTTCCTCCTATTTGTTTTAGCATTGGTCATTACCGATCATCGTCCTAAGTCCCCTTTCCCCGACTCATTCAACCTACCCTAAAGTACGCACAGACCATGTTTACACACGTTTGGTTCCTTGTAGAATTATGACTCCTGTAGAGGGCTGGGTATATAAGGAAGAGTGTTCGCTCCTTCCTTTTCCCCATTCTCAATCTCTTCTGTACTCTCCTACCCACAACCTGAATACAAGTAAGCCGAGGAATTCTCCTCACGTCTTACCCCTTCTGACTCATCTTAGCAGGAATCCTCCTGCCAGTGTATGTTCAGCGCCCCGAATCCTTTCCCCTCTACAAGTCCCGTTCAGCGACCAGTCGTCCCAGACGCTAGGAGATCTATCTGGGAGTATAAACTCCTCAGAAGTCTTCAAGTAAACCGAACCACCGGTTTACTCACCCATTTCCCTTACTATCGCCCCTTTGCAGCTCTCGACGCCGGAGTCACTACTCCTCCTTTCCTTCTAGGCGCAGACCATCAGTTCCTTTGGAACTCAGACCTCACCGAGAGTGTCCTAGCAACAGTCTACTTTAGCGTTAGCCCTGCCTTTTACTTCCCCTCTCCCAAAGTCCATTTAACCACCAACGTTCATACTCACTGCCCCGCTCTCATCATCCTTTGGTGGGACATCCCAACTGAACTACCTTATTCGATTATAGAATATCTCGTTCACTTCGAACAACTCAGCGGCCAAGACTTTGAACCGTTCGTTCAGCAATTGAACCAGTTCTGCCAAGACTATAACTCGCCCGTCCATCCTTATCAGTCGGAGTCGCCACTCTCACTTGATATCCCTCCTCCTCTCACCTCTACGCCCGGCACCCCCTTCAAGACTCGACCCGACACCCCACATCCCTCCGCTAATCCTCTAGCGCCCCATAAACAGTAAGCAGGCCTACAACCCTGACAGTAGCTCATGTCAACGAGCGTATTGATGGTCGTCGTGAGGAGATCGAAGCTTTGGAGAACTGGAAGGAGGATATGCAGGGTGTTATTCACGGACAGGAAGATAGCGTTGTTCGGCAGGGGGCCGATATCGATTTGCTGAAGGTAAGAAAGTTTGGGTCCGGAGTGATTGACCTTTCTAACTCAAACTTTCTTTTTAGGGAGAGGTGACTACTTTGAAGGACTTGGTCCGGGCTCTGGTTACTAAGACCGGGGAATTGGAGGATGATAAGGTAACGGGTAGGGGTTGAAGGTTTTTAATGTCTTCTAACCCTATTCGTTTTAGGTTCGCCTTACTCGTCGTATTTCCGAGTTGACCGGAGAAGTCCGGGATCTCCAAAGGAGGTGCAACGAGCCGGAGGTCCAAGTCGAAGAAGAGGAGCCGGAGGTTCCGTATCGGGCCGGGTCGCCGATCATCCCTAACCGGGCTGAGTCGCCGCCTGCTCGTTTGTTGGTCCGTCACGAGAATAGGTTGGTTCCTATTGACGATGAGGTCATTGAGATCGGGAGCGACGAATTCTACCAGAACGTAGGAGTCGTCCGTAGGGACACTCCTCGTCCTGAGTTCGTTTCTACTCCTTGGGGTAGTCGCCGTCAATGGCCTGCTCTGGAGTATGATCCGTACGCCGAGTTCGTTCCTGATAGTGAACCAAACTCTGATACGGAGCTTCCAGATTACGATGACTTGTCGGACGTAGACCCAAACGAGATCCGGGAGCAGAACTGGTTGAATGAGGAGTTGGTGAGATCGGCATTGGAAGTAGTACAAAGGATCCGAAGAGATATTGATTAGATAACTCTTTTGTACTGTTGGCTTCCAATGAATCTTCTTTCTATTTCGTCTATTGCGCGTGATCCATGAGTCGTAAAGCATAATGGTTTTCATAAGTCCAATCCAAGGGTCAGATTAATAAGCCGGTTGACTTCTGCGAGAGGTCAGCGCGTGACACTTATTAATACATCCCTTGTTGTTGGTAGCCTGAATATCTACTAGTCGTCCAGGGGCAACGGAGGGCCAGGTAGGGGGGATCTTCATATGAAGGTCCGCCGGTACATGTTCACGTATTATACCTCGGGTCTTCTGGGGTATCTTGACTAGTAGCACGTTCCACATATTGGACTTTGAGTCGTTAAACATAGAGCATACTGCATAATAAACAGTTTACCGCCGTGTTTAGGGCAAGGCACCATCTGACTTAGTGGTGATGAGGCGTTAAGTAAAGGAAATGAAAGGGGGTAAACGGCGAAATCATCACAACTACCACTCGCCCTTCCTGTCAGGGTTGTGGGCCTGCTTACTGTTTGTGGGGCGCTAGAGGATTAGCGGATGGATGAGGAGTGTCGGGTCGAGGTTTGAAAGGGGTTCCGGGAGTGGAGGTGAGAGGAGGAGGGATATCCAGAGAGAGTGGTGACTCTGTCTGATAAGGGTGGACTGGCGAATGATAGTCTTGACAGAATTGGTGTAACTGCTGTACAAACGGGTCGAAGTTTTGATCGCTAAGGCGTTCGAAGTTGACGAGATATTCTATAACCGAATAAGGTAATTCAGTTGGTACTTCCCACCAGAGAACGATGATAGCAGGGGAATGGGTGTGGATGTTAGTGGTAAGATGAATACGTGGGTTGGGGAAGTAGAAGGCTGGACTTATACTGAAGTAGACGGTCGCTAGGACGCTCTCAGTGAAGTCGGAGTTCCAAAGGAACTGATGGTCTGCCCCTAAGAGGAAAGGGGGAGTAGTGACTCCGGCGTCGAGGGCAGCGAAGGGGCGATAGTAAGGGAAATGAGTGAGTAAACCGGCTGTTCGGTTTACTTGGAGACTTCTGATAAGTTTATACTCCCAGATAGATCTCCTGGCGTCGGGGACGATAGGGCGTTGAACGAGACTGTTAGAAGGAAAGGGATTTGGGGCACCGAACATACACTGGCAGGAGGATTCCTGCTAAGATGAGTCAGAAAGAGGTAAGGCGTGAGGAGAATTCCTCAGCTTACTTTGTATATTCAGGTTATGGGTAGAGGAGTACAGAAGAGATTGAGAATGGGGGAAAAGAAGGAGCGAACGCTCTTCCTTATATACCCAATCCTCTACAGGAGTCATTATTCTACAATGAGTCAAACAGGGATCAACATGGTCTGTGCGTAGTTTAGGGTAGGGTAGATGAGTCAGAATGAGGGGACTTAGAACGACAGATAGTAATTACTCATACGGGAACAGTAGGGGTACGAGTCAATAGAAGCATTCGGGGATTTCTCGTGTTTCATGGTAGCAATAGAAGCGTGATGGGGATTTCCCATGATCGATGGGGATTTCTCTGGATCAAAGGTAGCAATAGAAGTGTGGTGGGGTTTTCCCATGATCGATGGGGATTTCTCTGGGTTTGATGGGGTCGCGATCGGGGTTAAGGGTTTGTTTATCCTAATTCGGACTTTAATGGATAATGGGTTATTGTTTTCCCTTTCCGATTTTCCTTTGAGTCAGGATGTATTTAAGTCAGGGGGATTAATGATCGTTCCCTCCATCGTCTCTTTTCCACTCCCACCAATCAACCACTACCTTCCTCTTAAACCATCTGCTACTACTATGTCTGCCTTCGTTGCCAACAACGTTGTTCTCAACGCCGTCGCCGCCCCCTTTACTCCATCTTTTGAGACGGACGCTCCCTACGATGTGGAGCAACACTTGTACGATACCCCTGCCAACATTGCCCACGACAATCAGGTGGCCGTGGACTTCCTGACCGCCCACAATGCTCCTGCCGATTTCTGGGAACAAGCTGGGTATGAAGATCCTCGACTTGCTAGGCCTCAGGTTGAAGCAAGGCATCCGGGGGCGGTTCTGTTGTTGGACGCCTTGGAGCGAGATAGGGAGGATAGGATTTCGAAATTGGAGAAGCGCGTGGACCTCATGTATGTCATCATGAACAGTTTGAATGATGACTTCTCTCACTTTGCTTTGGAACATTGGGGACCTTTCCAGGCATCTCTCTTCCGATACTTCGGACACCAATGCCATGGGTCTTATTGCACCGACCCCCCTTGCAAGTCCCCAGTCGTTCCTTCGCCTCCGCCAGGATCAGGGCATTCCTCTCCCTCCATCCCCTCCCTGGAGTCCTGCCCCAGTTCGCCAGATGGTGGAGAGGTCCCAGAAGAAGAAGAACCGCAAGAATCCGATGACTCGTTCTGGTCAACGTTGTCGTCCCTCCGACAAGTCACGTCAAGTGCGGATGAAGTTGAAAGTGGAGGTGGCGGGTCTCCAAGACCGCTATGGGTTCGCATTAGTGAGCGCCGCCTTGTCGGACGTGAAGAAGGAGATGCATGACGGTTTGGGTCATGACGTAATGGGATGTAGGGACTGTTGGGTGGATCCGGTAACGAGAGCGTATTCGTACTGTCCTCAGAGTGTGCACAATCCGCACCATTTTGCTCATCGTTGTCCTTTTGCTCAGGACTGTCCTTGCGATATAGATCCTTTTGTTCTTGTCTAAGTTTGTAGTTTTTGCTAGCCACCCTTGTACTATTACTACTGCGAATAAGACCAATGTCTTGAATTATTTGTGTGATCTTGGATACTATGTCACGCGTTCGTGACACTTCCACCCTTATCAGTCAGAATCTCCACTCTCGCTCGATATCCCCCCTCCTCTCACATCCACTCCAGGAACTCCCTTCAGACCTCATCCCGACACCCCTCATCCGTCCGCTAATCCTCTAGCGCCCCTTTAAACAGTAAGCAGGCCCACAACCCTGACAGCGCTCAACTGAATATCTAGTTCAAGTCGATACAAAGAGATGCCTTCGTAAGGTCCCACCAGCCGCCCAGATGTCACTGAACTTCGGAACACCTGGTCCCACATCTCCATCACCGGGTGACTGCTCGGCAGCACTGTTGATGTAGTCGAAGAGCGACCCTCCGTCTCCCTCATCGGAGGCCTGGGCGGGATCCTGTACTCACTGGGGGCAAGGGGACAAATACCTGGTGGGTACATGCTGAACACATTGTGATCACAGTCAACAATGTGCCCAGTGGGGGAAATTTGAATACATTCAAAATGTGCCTGGCCATGTGAGTCCAATGTGCCCAGTAGGCACATTTGGATTGTGATCACAATGTACCCATCAATGTGATCTCAATGTGCCCACTGGGGACATTTTGATTGCGATCACAATGTACACATCAATGTGAACTCAATGTGTCTGCTGTGCACATTTTGATTGTGATCACAATGTTCCCATCAATGTGTTCTCAATGTACCCAGCTCATTACATAATAGTTTCTTTCACAATGTTGTCCACAATGTGTCCAGCATGTGGCTGAGCCACTCATTCAAAATTCTTTCAAAGATTACCCAGTGTTGTGTCCATAATGTCCCCAGGGGGTTCTTTTTGAAGTAATCACAATGTAATCTCAATATTGTTTGATTTCACCATGAGCTTTCAAAGAAATCACTATGTGTATGGCTGTACACATTCTAGACACATCACTGGATACTTTGTGAAAGAATTTTGAATGAGTGGCTCAGCCACATGCTGGATACATTGTGGACAACATTGTGAAAGAAACTATTATGTAATGAGCTGGGTACATTGAGAACACATTGATGGGAAAATTGTGATCACAAAATCAAAATGTGCACAGCAGGCACATTGAGTTCACATTGATGTGTACATTGTGATCGCAATCAAAATGTCCCCAGTGGGCACATTGAGATCACATTGATGGGTACATTGTGATCACAATCAAAATGTGCCTACTGGGCACATTGGACTCACATGGCCAGGCACATTTTGAATGTATTCAAATTTCCCCCACTGGGCACATTGTGATCACTTGTTGACTGTGATCACAATGTGTTCAGCATGTACCCACCAGGTATTTGTCCCCTTGCCCCCAGTGACTGCGAGTTGGGTGAGGTGCCTGCCACTGGGTCCAGGATAGGATAGGTTTCTGGGGATTATTCTAAATAATATTCAAAATATAATTAGAATAATAAACATGTCTTATTTTAAACATATTCTAGCCATATCCTAGGATTATTTTATTCAAATCTGATGCCCAGAGCCAACTCTGCTGAGAGTTCATTTGCATTTGCATATTCCTTGAATGTGGGCAGAATCTGTTTTGAAAATAACACATTTATTATTTTAATTATATTCAGAATATTGTTTAGAATAATCCCCCAAAACCTATTCTACCCTGGACCCAGTGTGCGCTGGACCTCCGACTTGACCTGTCGGTTGGGACGGTTGACCCGGTATCGGAACGGTCTTCCCGAACCTCGACCAGACTCATCACCATCCAACTCAACTGGATGCGGGTAAGGATTAGCCGAGGGTGCCATACGATGAGCAAGACAGCGTCGAGAGCGTTTGCTACGCTGCCCCTTAGTCACCGGACGCACCTCGGCGACCCTCGGAGCATCTTCGGCTCGGTCCACAACTATGTCCTCGATCGGCACCAACTGGCTGATCGGCTGCGGCGGACAACACCTACAATTCTCCTTGTTGGACTTGGCCAAGGTAGAAGCCGGAGCCAGAGTTGGGATAGGAGCCTTGTTCTCTATTGGAGGCATGGCGTAGGACGACAGGTTAGGCGACAGGAGTACCACCTCGTCAGCGTACTCCAACTCGAATGGAACATTGGCCGTACCCTGTCCAACCAAGACGGGACCTTCCTTGCAGTTGCAGGTCTTATCCTGTAGGGATTCGACCCGCGCAGTCAACACGGACACCAAGTCCTTGAGTTCCTCAATCTAGAAAGTGTCAGCTTCCCTCATTTTGTCATCGAGATGAGGAAAGCTACCTTATTGCTTTTGTCCCCGATCTTCTTCAAGTGCCTATCCAGGCGATCATCCCTCGCATCAAAGGCCCCCCGGATGTTGTCGTCCTGAACCTTCAGACCGGTGACTAGCTCTTGATGGTTAGCAACCATCGCCTCCAACACCTCATTTGTCTTCTTCTGGAAGTTGGCCATGGTCTCCTTCATCAAGAGACCCTCTATGGACAGACGAAGGATGTCTGCCTTTGCCTCCTTCACCTCGCGCTCCAACCCTTCAACCTAG
Organism: Thelephora terrestris; assembly: GCA_015956445.1. Lineage (NCBI taxonomy): Eukaryota > Fungi > Basidiomycota > Agaricomycetes > Thelephorales > Thelephoraceae > Thelephora > Thelephora terrestris. The sequence continues at coordinate 3,413,808 of WIUZ02000002.1, read as the reverse complement.
GCAGTTTGGTTAGTTGAGAGTCATACTCGAATATCCAAACGGAAAACCTACTCGGCTTTCCCCCTCTCGAACGAGCGACCACAACAGTGTGGTGGAAGCGGTGGCGTGGCGGACGGCCTGAGGAACAGTTGCCCTGTGCTCCAACAGGTCCTGATCATAGATACCCCTCTGCAGGGTGTACCAGAGCTCCTTTTTGATGGGATGCTCCAGTTCCCCAAACCTACCCCTCATCTGGAAGATTACCTTCTCGGCGATCATGGACCAGACCCAGAGCTCATCATCCCAGGTCAATCCCATCAAATGTGGGATCGTCTCCCTGAGATGTTCAGCATCCACCTGCTTGACGACTTCCAAGATCTAGAGGAAGTTAGTTCGACATCCTGCCAAAGAACGTACGACCTCTACCTAAGGGAAGGAGTTAGAACAAACACCAGAAGCTCTAGCTCTCCCCCATACCTGTTCATCCGTAGCGTATGGAACCCCCGCCTCATTGGCGTAGGTCTTGCGGTTGGCGGCACGACGATCGATATGGGAGATGGTGGAGATACCATTGGCGACTTTGTAGGTATGGTTGTTGGGGAAAGACATGTTGGTAAAGTGATGGGAAGTTGCTGGTGTTGCTGATCAAGGATGGCTCCAAGAAGACGTCCTTCTTATAGCCTAGATCGGTGATCCTTCACATGACCTACTTCGACGCACCTCATTGGTCCGGGTCACATCAACTTTCGCCACTGTACCATCATCGTTGGCTTACTACATCAAGCTGACACCTCGGCCCACGGGATGGCCTTGGAAGAACTTCGTTCCGGAATGCCTAGAACACGCGCGCACTAAAAATAGGTCTCATGACCTTGACGACCCCTTTACGACCCTCATGACTCATTTATGACATCACGATAATGACCAACCCTGGACCCTGATCACACACGTGGACAGTCACATCACAGTCTCCTAACCGGAGAAAGGAATTGCTGTTATTCAGAAGCATCGCCTTAGGATCCTTCTGGTTAGCTCAGTGAATGTGGAAGTAGCCATTAGCGTGAAACACCGGTGAAGCTGTAATCCCTCATGTCCCATGAGTCTAGGTCCGACCTCCTCATGTTTGGACGTACGTTGAGGTTGCCACTAGTCCATGATGCTGTTACCGCCTACAGACAACAAGGGATGCTGTATGGTTTCATTCCCGAATCCAGCTGGCAAAGCCATGTAAAGGGAGGTTTCCACCTGACCCTTGGGTGTGATCCCCAGGTACGAATTTTCATGACCCCATGCCCCTTTTTCTTTTAGTACTAGTGTTATCTTTACCCCTATGTTTCATGCGGACTATTGTTATCTCTTATGCAATCCTTCACACACTAGTAAGGCCCTTTGTCTTTTATTCTCCCACGCGTCATATTTGTTCGCTTCCCTTACTTAGCGTTCTCACACTCCTTATCTCCCTTTGTTCTATCTTGATAAGGGTATATTAGGGTTACTGACATCATGGCCACTCCTTTAGTATAAGTAGCAACTGTGGCTGTATCGTAGTACCTTAGTTTTGTTACCTCAGGAAATCCTCTGCCCTTCTCAGCCCAGTTGCAGTTAAGGCCAAGTCAGAGTTTTCTGTTTGAACCCAAGACATCCCCCATCTGCTCTCCCTCCCGCTCTGCGCCTCAACTGTGCCTCGTAACTATAGAACCCCAGCGTTCACTTTATAGAACACCTCGAGCGTCCAGTCGATCATCTGGTGGAGTCATCAATCCTGTGGTAGGGATAAACCCTTGCTTGATAAACCGAACGAAGTATGGTTTAGGTTGGGTTTCCCTTTGGGATTTCGACCTGACTTGTAGTGACCTCGGACAACCTACCGGAAGAATAGAGACGTGACCGTTCTCTCACAGCTAGTTGGACTAGTGAGTACTCTGCGGAGTCGGCTCAGTGCACTGGTAGTTGTTGGGGTAGAGTGGCCCTGACACGTTCGTTATTTTATGCCATCCTTGCCTCATCCTTTGTTCTGTTTATGGAAGTTACCAGACCTTTAGTCATGCCCCCTCTTGCCCCACGCTCCCACACATTCATTACCTTTCATATTTCTCTAAGTCCGCTTTTGAAATATTTTCGTAGCAGGCGCTCAGCCAAATTTTGCATTAGTGGACATGTTTAGTCACTCCTAAAGCAGAAACCGTTGCTACAGTATATAAGGACCTGTATTTCCTACTGTACAGAACAAGCTGATTATTGCAGGTTAACTCCTCTTCCTTAGTGTGTCCTGAGTGACCCCTAGGCCTAGCAAGAGGCTATCTGTAAAACATCAGAGAGAAGCCCAGCATCTATTTTCTGTATTGAACCAGCAAATCAAACCGGATACCTCTTTGAGGATAATCTAGTGAGTTCAATCTCCTAGTTCTTGTGGGTTGTTTGGGCAGAGATAGTCTAGTACTATCTTCGTAGCCTTGTCGGTTGCCTAGTGGGGACACCTGAACCGTATAGAGTCGCTCGGCTGTAGCTAGGGCAAGAGTGGCCCTGACAGGGAAGACACTGAGGAAGACAAGAAGACACTTGAGGATGACGAGGGGACTAGAGCAAAGCTTCAGACTAGGAGGGGGGAAACATGGCTGACTGGGCTTCAATAGGATGGAGCACAATGATCTCCAGAGTAGCTAATACAGAATATATATACCTAAGGTCTGCTCTGAAAAGGATCCAGAGAAGAAGGGAGGAAAACTGCAAAATATGGACCTATGATGCAATGGTGAAGTCATAGTGGAAGAGGAGGAAAGGGGAAAGTCATCATAAAGGGGGGAACTAAGCAAAGAGGAACACATTCTGGAGAAGAGGAAGTTCCGGCAAAGAGGAAGTTGCAAAGGAGAGGAAAAACAAAGAGGAAAAATGAGGACTGAGGACAGCAAACACCAGAATCCCACATCCCCAGAACTAGACACTGGGGACAAGCCCCTACTTACTGACCAGGTACTTGGTGAATACATTGTAGTTCCATGTCCAATGTACTAACACTTTGCTGGGCAAGTACAAGTTGAGTTCTTTCAGAATGTACAGAACAATGTAACTACTACTTCCCAGCTCAGTACATCGTGGAAACGTTCAAAAAGTACTGAATCATGTGACCACAATGTCCCCGATCAGTAATCGCTCAGTACTTTTTGATTGTCACAAAGAAAGTGATCAACAAGTGCCTGCGCTGCATGTTGTGGTTTCAATAAAAATTTACTGGGTCATGTAACTACAAAGTATCAAACTGGTAAATGCTGAGTACTTCTAGAATGTCCTGGGCCCATGTGTCCAAATTTTACACGAGTGGCTCAAAGAAAATGTGATCACAAAGTACTGAGACTGGGTAAATACTGAACACTTTGAAAGAAACCAAAATATACTGAATCGTTGCACAGTAGTTTTTAAACAATTCAGTATATTTTGGTTTCTTTCAAAGTGTTCAGTATTTACCCAGTCTCAGTACTTTGTGATCACATTTTCTTTGAGCCACTCGTGTAAAATTTGGACACATGGGCCCAGGACATTCTAGAAGTACTCAGCATTCACCAGTTTGATATTTTGTAGTTACATGACCCAGTAAATTTTGATTGAAACCACAACGTGCAGCGCAGGCACTTGTTGATCACTTTCTTTGGGACAATCAAAAAGTACTGAGCGATTACTGATCAGGGACATTGTGGTCACATGGTTCAGTACTTTTTGAATGTTTCCACAATGTACTGAGCTGGGAAGTAATAGTTACTGTTCTGTACATTCTGAAAGGACTCAGCTTGTTTTTGCCCAGCAAAATGTCAGTACATTGGACATGGAACTACAATGTATTCACAAAGTACCTATTCAGTAAGTAGGGGCTTGTCCCCAGTGAGAGGCACTACACCAGTACCCACCTCTTGCTTGCTTGAAGGCCCTCGCTCTCGAGTCTCAGTTCTTTGAGGCTCCCAACTACAACAGGTTTTCAGCTAGGTCACTGATGTGCCAGTCATCACTGATCTTAACAAGAAGACATTCAGACTTTGGGTTTCACCCTTGCGAAGGGGCTCATCAGAGGGCTTACCCGCTGACCTAACCCGCCGTCAAGATCTTTATGTACTACCCATTTTTGGATGCATCTAGTGGATTCCACACAGCACCTATCTGTCAGCCCATTGATGCGCTTGACCACAAGAGATGGGCACAGTGTGGGGGGTCAGACTCAATTAGAGGGGCGCTTCCCTGCCTTGGCACCTTCTTGACATTGGACCATGTAGGCGTAGCTGACAGTGACACAACCTACACAGCCGACTGAATGCCTGCCATACATCAGCAAACCCGATTGGCGGCTGTGACACTGGACGCGAATTCCCGACCCCAGACGTGATCCCAGAACCACTGTGGGGCTGTACCACTGGCGTCGCCTCTGGGGCACTGGAGCACTGGCGTGCTGGGTGGGACTAGTAGTTTGTTCTGTGGTTCTGTAGGTTCTTTACGTAGTCAGTCACTTCAAAGTTAAAGTCAAATTTATCGGGAACACAGAACAAACTTTATTGGATGGATTTCGGGTTGTTTACAAGTCAAAAAATGGATCGGTAATTACAGACGGGAGCCTCGTAAATACTGAAAAATGTCCTTGTCAAAGTACGTGTTTAGAAAAAATTCCCTGCTCCACTCCATACTATTCCTACTGGTAATTCGGGCATCTGCTTTCGCGCCAAATCGAGGAACCAGCTGAATGGGTACGCGGCAGTGGGAAAGGGGGATGATGTCTCCAATGCGCGATTTATCCGCACGAAGTGCACGTTTGACAAGATATAGGCCGGTGACGGGATTGGGAATGGCGGCATGGGTAGGGGGAATGGAGGTGAGTTGAGGGATGATGTTGAATCGTTGGGCGTAGACCAGGTATGATGGTGCATCAGGGACCTCCCTATCCCAGATCAGGTGGAGGATCAGTCGAATTTGGGAAATATCATATCCTGCAAAGTGATGTTGGTGGTCAGGAGGGTGGATAAGCGCAGGCGGACTTACCAGCGAGTCCAACATCCGGAGAAAGTGCAGGATCCACATTGCTGTGGGCAAACAGTGCGGTGTCATACCGTCCAAAGGGCCATGAGTCACAGGGAGGTGTCGCGTTGAGGCGTCGAGGGCTTGTGACAGATTTGTCATCCAAGGAGTATGTCTGTATGCGAACTGAATACCACACAATGACGTTCGTGAAGGGGAGTCGGGCGTTTGTGTGAGTTCCACGCCGACCGCCAATGGAATGGAACAAGGGGTCGTTGGACCACTGGGAGAAGAAGTCGAGGAGGGCTGGGCGAAGGTCTGGTAGCTTGTACTTCTCAGCGAGGGCATCAATGGAGATTCGAGGGATGTCCGGCTTGCGGTTGACGTTGAACACAGCCCATGAAGTTGCAATGGCGCACAGTGGCCGAGGAACACTTGTACTAGTTCCTTCTGACGCAACCCGTGCGACCAAAGAAGTCCATGGCCAAGTCCGAACAACTCCTCCACAGTCCTGACCATGTTCGTGCTACTGTTGCCTCTCGCCTTGCGCAATTCGCATTCCTCAATGATCCTCCAAGTGTCGACGTGAGTGTTGACTCCCCTCCATCCTTTAACGCTTAACGACCCCTACAGGGTGACCTCTTCGCACATCCAATCCTTGAGAAGCTTTGCAGGAGTTTCTACGAGGAGGAGAAATGGAAACAGGCCCTCAAACAGTCTAACCCGAGTGAAGACAGCGAGTGGTTGGCTTCAGTGACCGTCGTAATGGTTGCTTTCGCCGCAACAGCAGTACGTCCGTTTATTATTTTGGAGTCCCTTAAGTTCACACCTCAAACCCACCCACAGTACCAAGCTGCCCTCGAAGAGTGGCAAAGTGGGAACTACGTCCAGAGGAAATTCGACTGTCTCAAGACCTTGCCCGCCTACACCGAAATCCACGACCATATCGTTGACCGCCTCGAAAACGACCCTTACTCTGGGGATGCTTCTGATCGCTTCAGTTCCTGGGCGTGTGAAAGGTGCGCCAAGCACCCCTTCTTCCAAATTGACGGGTTGGTGACTGACGGCATTCACTAGTGATTTTGTCCAGGTCGTTCTCGACGGCCTCGGGGTCCCCCCAGCAGACGATGACTGATGATGCAACCTGCCTGTTGAAACAACCTTCTTCCGTTGCCCCTTTGCCCCGTTGCCCCTTTGCTTAATCAGATGACTCCTCTCGCGTTAGGATCAATATATCTAGCACATTTGTTTACTACTTTACATCATACCACTCTGAAATCAGATAATGTTGACCTTTTCACGAAAACCGGGCCTGCGCTGTCCCAACCCATCCCAACCCATCCCGCAACATCCCGCTGAACAATCCACCCATTACTCGACACCCCACACAGGAGCACAGGAGCACAGCACCACAGCGGGTCAGAGAACCAGCACATCAGAGTTGTTGTGACGCTGTGGTATGTATCTGTGACGACCGATCGTCACAGAGCGCACAGAGCCTCACAGCGACCGATCGGTTTTGCTGATGTAGACAGGACTTTTCATACAAAGATCTGTTGATCCAATCTACCCCACACTTCATTCAGTCAGCCTTTTCCGAAGATAGGGTCGAAAACAACAAAGTGCTGCGTCTTGGGTGAGATTGGAACCAAAGACCAGCGGTCCTCACACTGGGGGCAAGGGCACCTGGAATTACATCTTGATTACACAGTAAGTTCAGGTGCACTTTCCACAAATTGTAATCACTGATTCCAGTTTGATTATATGTCAAGGGAACATTTGGAATGTAATCAACCTGAAATTGGCATTTAAAATCTGTGGAAAGTGTACCAGAACTCACCATGTAATCAAGCTGTGATTGTTGATTCCAGGTGCTCTTACTCCCAGTGTCATCTTGAGCTGCCTACTCACCAAATCGTGCAAATGTTGATTACTGGTGCAAACACTCAGCAACTCAGGATTTAACATGAGACCTCAAAACTTGGCTTAGCTATAGCCCATGCATCAACACATGGTTCAAACACTGTAATTGTTAGACCCCCTCATATCTCATCTCCATTGCCTCTTGAGGGATGCTTTTTGGAGAGAAAGCAAAGGAGAGTGGCTGGGGGGGGGGGGGGGGGCAACTCCAAGGATTGTTACTCCTCCCCAGTTGGGAAAGGGAGGGGGTTCAAGAGGAAACTGCTGAGCCCTATAGAGAGGGATACTGCAAATGGAATGAAGAGCAAAGGTACAAATAGTGTGGCAAGAGAGGGTTATGGGAATGCTTGCCTTCAGAGACTGTAATGGAGAGTAAATCAGACTAACTATGACAAGGAATACTTTTATATCTATTTCCGATTTCCTCAGACTGAGAGCAGTCATGCTTAGTTTTTATTGCATTAGCACTACTTCCTATCTAACACATGTCTAGTCTACCACCTGTGCAGCCAATATACTCCGGGTTGCTGCTCAGGGTAAATGTGACAGTAATCTAAAATCAAAACTTCCCCAGTTCTATAGCCAGCAACTAGATACTGACCATCCCACTGTGCCACCAGAGGGTCTGCATACCTCCCAGACAGTTGAAAAACCACTTTTCCAGTGCGATTATCCTTAATCCTGGGGGGTCCATCAATAAGACCAAAATTGCATCTCTCTGAAGGTGTGTCTGGCAATGGATTAGGGGCAGAGCCTAAGATCCCAAAGTCCCACCCCTGAATTGAGGAGTCCTGAGGTGAACCCCAGATTTTTGAACCATCCAAATAGTGAAGATTTCCTATTAAATTCACTTCTGACTTGGTGGTACCCTTGGGCTCCCCTGTCCACATATCCCAGGCTCGAATGGGTTCATTGGACCACAGGCCAAAAAGCTTAGACCCATCCACTGATATCTTCAGGATGTTGTACCCTAAATCCTCCACCTTGTGCTTGTGGAGGGATTTGGCTCTCTCAGTTGCCCAGATCTGAATTCCATCATTACTGATCTTCCAAGCTGTGATCAACTCCCCATCTATCAGTTGGACATCTCTTGAGTAGTGTTCAGCTGGGGTCCGGAAGGATGCTTTGCAGAGGCCAGTGAAAATATCCCAGATATTTACCACTCCAGCTTGATCACTTGAGATAACAATCCCATCTCTTGGTTGTAGAGTGATAGAGAAGATTGAAGGTGAGAATAATGAAGTGGACTCTTGATCAGAGATGGCTGGGTCCAATGCAGAACTACCAATCTGCCAGAATCCGATTGACTTGCCCTCAGATATTAAGATGAGAACAGAGGGTGCAGATAATGCCAGGCCATATAATACACCTGATGGACAAAATATCCCCATGGGGTGAGAATTTTGGCTGGTGATGTCCCAAACAAAGATTTGCAACATAGTGGCAACTGCAACAAGCCTGCCATCAGGGGAGAAACAACATCGTTGGGCATGGTTATTGGCTATATGGAATTTGGCCATAGTTTTTCTGGTAACAGAGCACTGGATTGTGACTAAACTTTCATTGCACAAAACACACTGAGTGCCGTCTGGGGAGAAAGCAAAGCAAGAACAATCATAGGGTTGTCCAGTCTGTTGACCCTTAGTATTCAATTGCCAAACTTTGGAATCAGATACAGATATGAGGCATTGGGGGTCGGTGGGGGAAAACGTAACATAGGATATGTGCTTCTGTTGCTCAATGACAAAATGGCCCTGCCAGGTCTCAATATTCCACAAGAAGATGATTCCATTGTCATCCCCTGAAACAATCATGGTAGAATCTCTTGAGATGGAAACAGACAAGACCATAGCCTTGTGGCCATGAAGGGTCTTAACAATTCCACCAGTCTGCACATCCCAGACCTTCACAGTCTCATCATTACTTCCAGATACAAGTAACACCCCATCTGATGAGAAGATGACAGATCTAACTGAACCAGTGTGTCCAGAAAGAACAGCTGCTTGGCTGCCAATGATTGCATCTGAAATAACAACATCTCCACCTGACAGACCAACTGCAATCAAGTTGTTCCAGTTTGAGATTGCACATGGACAACTAGCAAAGGGAACTGGTCGGAAACTGCCCCCCCATGTGACTGGGAGCCCTTTGACTACCTTGACTTCATTTGAGAACTTTGCATGGTACTGCTGATTAATCCATGATGAAGAAGGAGAAAACGGGAGGGCAGAATGATATATCTGGGAAGGGGAGTGGTGGATTGCATCAAAATGCTCCAACAGGAAGCATTGAGTATCATTGGCCCATATGCACAAAACTCCTGCCTGGATATTCATTAATATGAGTCTCAGCAGAAATTTGGAAGAGAACTTACTGAAGCACACCATTGCTTAACATCATTCATGGCATACACTCCAGTGTCAAGGTTCCCTGTAAGGACAAGGACTTCTATCCAATCCAACAAGCTTGTTGTAGAGAATTCATCCATTGCCTTCTCTATTTCCCTGACATAGGAACTGCTTCCAATGGTCCCCAGAAGGTGCTTTGTCCAAAACTGGCATGCATATTTCAAGGCATCACCAATTTTATCTGTGTCTTGAGTAGAAAGGTCCTTGACCTCAATAAAGTCATCAAGGTCACATATGTTCCTCTTCAGCCTCTCCTTCATCAACTCCAGGCATGAAAGCAAGATTTTTGCATGAATCTCTGGTTCCACCACAAGCCATTGCTTCCCACACCTTTCAGTGTCTGTGAGGAAGTCAGGAAATGACTTGTGGAAGGGTCGAATAGAACCATCTGTTGTTCCTGTATCTGGCACAATGAGGAGAGAATGGAGGGAACGGAGGGTGGTAAGGATTTTGGATGTTTTGAGGAGATCTGAGAGTGCCTTTGCTGTGAGAGGGTTGAACACCAGCACCACAGTCCCAAGGACACTCTTGAAACAGGAGGATAATTCTTGGTCGCTTGAATCTTCTTCATTGAGTGCTTGTTTCAGGACTTCACTGTAGAGCTGATCAATCCCTGATTTTCCTTCATGGGCAGTGTCTTGTGGGAAAGAGGTGATAAGGGTGAGCCTCTCAGTGGGAAGGTGTTTTGGGGATGCAACAAATTTTATGACTGTGGAAGCATAGATAAAAAGGCCAGCAGCCTTCTTGCAGAGAGCATCAATATCGGATGAAGCTGGCCATGCATGTGTGAGGTTACAGTCGCTTCGTGTCTTGGCAACCTTGGCTAACTCGGTTCTGAAGTAAAGCTTGATATCTGCATCCACAGATGACTGTTTGACCTCATGCAGTTTGAGCACTTCTGTGATGGGGTGGAGTGACGCAAGGCGGAAGCCAGAGCGGATTCGAGGTTCAGGACGGCCAGTGATGAAGAATTTAACATTGGGTATCTGATGTGTGTAGCGGGAGAGGATGGAAAGGATGGCAGAAGCAGGTTCTTCATCCTTGCACTCGTCAAGGGCGTCAATGATGATGAGGGTTGAGATGGGGGAACCTGTGAATGGGCCAATGATGAGTTTCTCCATCTGGGAGCAGAGAGACTCCCGCCCAACATCTGGGATTGCTTTCAGGACCTGCAACAACTTCCTGCGAAAAGGGGGATACTTGTGGGCAAGCTGGAAGGCAAGAGTTGGAAAGATCTTCTCAAGGTTACTCCGGTCTGCAAAATCCCGTGAGCAGAAGAAGCTTGCCCCGAGTTTTCCATCCGCAAAGCTTGTTTTGGCAAATGTTTGAGCGAGAGTGGTCTTTCCCGTTCCGGCCAGGCCGTTGAGCCAGAAAACACGTTTGTCTCGCTTGTCCATCAACCAGCGTTGGATCTCTCTCAGTACATCCTGCCTTGTTCCCTTCAGGCATCCCTGTCTGTTCCCACTGCTATAGCCGGCACCCGGAGTGTGGTACATCCTGTCAAGAAGGGCAAGATCCGCAAGATCCTATCCATTGATCAACACACAAGCATGAGGAGCAAGGAAGCAGGCCTCACAATGAGCTGGCAACTCTTGTTGTAAATGTCCTGCTGTAACAAAGTCTGAAGCAAACATCAGAGGTGCTGAAGATGTGGGTATTGCCAAAACAAACCTGATAGTGAATCATTGCATCACGGATGCCCTCAACGAGTCCGCGAAGTTTATCGGTGTTGTCGACGTTGGTGAAAAAGCCTTCAACCTTTCCTTGTTCCATCAATAGGTCTAGATCTCGATGAACGTCTAACAATTTGCTAGAGATTTAGAAATCAGAGTCGATGCCTAGTATCGGAGGGTATGAACTTACCGTTCCAAAACACCTCTCCTCGATTGTTCGTCGATATCGCCCTGAGAAACGGGCGCGTAGAGTAACTTGGCAACTTCCTGGACCCGAGGTGCTAACGATTCTATGGATTTTTCATTTGCCTTCGTTCGCTGGTGCAGCTGTAAGTGCTGTGGATCGCGAGTGCGAGAGAAGGACTGTACCTCATAATTTTCCAATATGAAACAGAGACCTCCGGCAACGGACTTGAGCGGAACGAATGAGTCTGCCGACTCTCTGACCCCAAGGAGTATTGTCTTGGCTGCAGAATACGCGAGGGACTTGAATTTCCCGGTAGCCTTGTCAGCATCTACCGCCGGCAACTCTGTTATGAGATCCGGAGGTCCCGTGTGTGCGCCTTGTTTTTCGCTGGAATCAGGCTGGAATGGAGTGGAAGTGTAGGGGAAATCTGGGTAGCGCAAAGAAGTATGATTAGAGGGATGCTCTGGGAAGAAAATGGCCGCATACCGTTAGAGTTCTGATCGTGAGAGGCCGAGGGCTCGACTGGTTGCAGAGTCGGGGCACCAATGTCGGGATCTGGTGCTGGACCGACAATACGTGGTGCGACCGTGTTTTGTTTTTTGCTGGAATCAGGCTGGAGTTGAATAAAAGTGGAGGGGGAATCTGCGTCGCGCAAAAAAAGCACGATCAGACGGATCTCCTTAGAACTTCGAAGTGAATGGGTGCGTACCATTGGAATACGGAATGCGAGAGCTCGAGGGCCCAGGAGCCGGTGGGTTCAGGTCACCGATGGGGAGATTTGGTGCTGACCCTGTGGGACGCGGCGCGACGGGTTCAACTTTGCTTGGCTCCCCGATGAGGCCTGTCTCGCTCCTTGCCCTCCTTCGTTCTCGCAAACGGTCTCTTATTCGGTGGAAAATCTTTCGCAATCCCATGCTGTCGTGAGTTCGGTGTCGATGATGGGCTGATAAGAGATAGATGGCCTCGTGGCCCCATTCCGTTCTGGGCAGACACTAGACGCCGGAAAATATTCAAGTTTCTACCGTCTGCAAGAGGCTTGCATCTCATGCCGGTCAAATGACATCCTCTCTTTCGCATTTCTCTCACTCTCCGGGGTCGTCGAACGCCCAATACGAATACTTGAGCTTGATAGCCCACCCGATTCCGACAGATTCGCGCGATTGCTGGTGGTCCCCTGGGCACGGCCTTCGTTGACTCCGAGTCTGGTGTCACCGCCACTTTCTAACAACCAACTTTTCTTCAAACGTCCGCACCGACAACATCGAATATGGTTTAGTCTTCGGACCGTTCGTCGAAGCTGCATCTGACTCACGCGTGTGTCCAGCCCCCCCTCATTCTCTGTGCGCAAGGTCTTAGAACCGTTGATTTGCTGGGCCATACGGTTATCCTTCATTCCATCCATGGCTTTGTTTCACGTTATCTATTTGTCAGCAGGGAAAACGTAAAGACGTGCGAATGTTCAACGAAAGCCTCCCTCTGCCAAATGCCGGAAGCCTGCCATCCGCAAGAAACCCACGACCCCGCCGTCTAAGCGAGCCAAGAGGCCTATCGTCTCATTCGTTACGCCCCCCTGTGACAGATGAAAGTCCGGGCCCTCTCGAGTCAGGAGGCTTTCCTTCCTTCTCTTGCCCTCATGACCTGGTTCTATTGGCCCTTGGGAGCTACATGACACTGTGCTGAGGGTACCGGGTTCAGCCTACTCGCGATATTCAAAGGAATCCCTCCGATTGTTTTTGATCAGCTTGAGCTTTGTAAAGGGGGCAGAATGAGCTGTACTGAGGGTTGAGTGAGATTAACTCGAAAGTCGGTTGTTTCTCTATCGTCTCCGTAGCGAATCATCGTCGAGTAATGGAAGGCTTCGTTTCAACACTAGATGTTGCCAGCGTACTGAGGGATCTCAATACCTGACGGACAGTGAGGATCAATGTTGTGCTCTCAGGGGGAAGCTTTGTGGCGGAGAGCCAGTGACTTTCTTGCGCATCGAGAAGCCGACCGCTCGTCAGTCTTCGTAACCCGATCCTAAGAGGAACCCCGCATGAATTTCCGAGATAGAGAGACAGACGCGACAACTTGAGGCCCAATAGAGGTCGTGGGGCGTTTAGCCAAGGGATCTCAAAAGCCCAATCGACGGTGTTTGAGTTCGTTGACCATCTGAAAGAAGTCACGCCCTCGGGTCCTGATTCCGGAAGCCGGTCGTGAGCCACGCCGCTTGTCGGTGCTAATGCTTATCTCACTGAGTGACATTGACGAATGCTTCATGACGTTGAGTCGCCACAGAGAAGGTGGAATATCTTGAGCAAATGGCTATCTTGAACGCCTTGAGGGGCACGAATCCAGAATTCTGGCGAACGAAGAAACGCAGAATGGCGACTTCTATTTTCTGTCAACCTACGCGACACAATGCCATACCAACTCCTCCCTCCGGATCCAAGCAGGGGCGGAAACCTGAAGGTCTAGTGGTGAACCTCTTTTGGAACGTCAGCTTCCAGGAAGGACAAAAACGCGTCAGCCTCAGTCGCTTCGGATGTGGCGTGGCCACCCTCGGCGGAGGTAACGGAGGGAGCGGAGACAGGTTCGGTGGCATCGTATCGGGCGAGTTCCGAAGCGAGGTCGGTGGGGAGGGCAGGAACCTGAGGTGGAGCGGGAGCAGAGAACTCTTTTACGGAACCGACGTGGTCATTTGCGGCCTAGAACGAACGACGAAAGTGAAAAAGGTTTCCCCGAGTGAGTGTTGAGAAGATGAAAGGACCCGTGTGGTATGTACCTTTGGCGCTGGCTTGTAAACCTTGAGTTCCTTGAGGTACATGTCCTGAACAAAATCTACACGTTGCAATTGAGTGTCTGGGCCGCGTCTGTAGATTCTAGGGGGGAGGGAGTTGACCTTTCCGGAGGACGGAGGAGGATGACAGGAGCCTAGAGGACCTGGAAGCAGTCCGTGTCTAAAAACCGAGAGAGAGAAATTTGGTAAATTTTCTGGAACTTCGGCTTTTCGAGTTGGGATACGCACAACCGAGAGGGCTTGCCTGGCGACAAAAGACATGACGAAAGGATCGAGAGAGAGAGTTTGAAGGAGAAATTACAACGAGGAGCAGCTGAAGCCGGAGAGAAATCCAGGCGCCAACTGGAATAAACCCCCGGTTCGAACCGAGATCTGTACGCACGGGGCCGGAAACAGGACGAAAACCACATTCCCTCCGCTTTCCCAAACTCACAGCCAAACCCAATGTTCTCCATCGCAATCCGAAATTCCGTCGCTCGTCGATTCTCCGCCACTGCGACTCCAATGCTCGCCCGCGGTCTCTCTAACGTTTACTCAGAGGGCTCCGTCGCTCAGTCTCAGGGATTCAGGTCAGTCCTCGTTCCTCGTGGATCACTATCATAGTTTACACGCAGCACTCTGACCCCTCTGCCTTTTGTAGGAAGAAGGAGAAAGCCCATGAAGGTACCATATCTTGTGGGACTTCTGCGGTTGCGCTTACTGATACCCGTGTCACGTAGACCAATACACACGCCAACACGAGCTCGAACAGCTTGCGAAATTGAGGAAGGAGGTTCGTGTGCTTCTTACTGCTCTTTATATTCGACCACAAGACCAACTTCTTTCTCTTTAACAGATCGATGCCAAACAGCAGGAACTCGTACGCAACCCACCCTCCATTGACACCCCCACTCGAACTAACACGTTTCTCGCAATACACAGGCCAAGCTCGAGGAGAAGACCGGCGAAAAACCCAAATCCAACTAAACTCATCTCTCCCCCCCTTCTCTTCTTGTCCACTACATAGCAAACGCGCGTGATAGCAATGCCATGTCCACTTGTCGCTTTACGCGCGCGCTCAACCCAGGCGGCTAAAATTCCCGAACGTCCGACTCTCACCGACCTCTTTATGCATGTACCTCCATCTTGAAATGAAAAAGGCCGTGGGCCGTAAAATCCCTTGGAACGAACTCACAGTCCGCTGTCAGATCTCGACTTGCTTCCGATCCGGCTCTTTGCCGTCTCCATTACGCATGACACGGCCCATAGCGGGCCCAGCTGGCCTCGTGCGCTCTAGGATGATGGGATCGTGACGCGTGGTCCTGGCCAGCACTCTTTGGCTGAACCTCCCCACCTCCATCAACTGCCGCTGTTTACCGTAGGAGACTTCTCTCTCTCGAAACTGACCGTCCATACGACCCGTATGCTCTCTCGATGTCCGTCACTCACCTCACAGATTTCATCATTTTTGGCGATCCAACCCCGCGTTCTTTCCAACGGCCCGGGACGGTGTGGACAACTGGATGTCGTACAGTACCTCCCCGATGCGAATCCCCTAGGCTGAGCTGAAAATGCGTAGACCTCCGAGCGCTAATCTCACGATAGAAGCGACATCAAACAGCGTAGAGTACGTATGGCGGGGGAAATTTTCCAGCTGGCCTCGACTCCTCGACACAGGTTATCCGATGTAGCCACGGACGTCACCCACCGAAATTTGAGGTGCCTGCATGCAGAACCGTTGACGTGGTTGTGTTCGACGTTTCGTATTGACCCTCTCACTCAGTCGCTACCTGCATAAGGCAATGCGACGACAATCACCAGCGCCGGTGATGATATCGTTACCCAAGTTCTACGTGGCTTCCAGGCGATGAGCCAGGAGGTACATCACGGCCGATTGGAGCATCAGAGAAAGGTTGCGTTCGCTGCCCGCGTTTGAACCGTCCCGAATCTTAAGGCGGCGGGCGCAGACGCGAGTAACCTGAATCGCGGTTAAGGAATTGAAAGTTCCCCAGAGGCATGAGCGTTCGGTAACGGCAGAACCGTTGGGTGCAGTCACCATTGAAATACGCACCCAGAAATCGAGGGTGTAATTGGGGGAAGACTCATCACAAGTTCTAGTTGTCGAAAAGATAGCTTATTGCGAGTCATCGGGAATGACATGAGGAAGGTTTGTAACACAAACTAGTAGCACCAGCATTAAATAGAATCGAAACCAGGCGGTGATGCGATAAATTTGTTTCCATGAGAAGGGAAGGGTTGTGGGCGGAAGCCGTGCGATGAATGACCATGATGCAAGGGCTTGGCCGCCTGAGAGAGCGGATCGGGGAACGTTCGTGGACGACGATAGTGACTGGCGTCTCTATGGAAGTCTTCAAGTTTCTTGTTCACGTTTCTTGCTCTTCTTAGACTTAACCTGGGAGGTTCCCCCGCCGGTCTGTGATGGAATTATGCGCATTAGTTGTGATGCTTAGACCAAGAACGGGGAACAACAGCACGTACTTGGGCTGCTCTGCCGGTTTGGGCTGAATTGGTCTTAACCCTGCCGTGGATGGTTGCTGCGTCGAAGTTGACGTGCTGGTCGATGCACTTGTGGTAGTGGCCGATGTACTCGTAGTGGCCGATGTACTCGTGGTTTTGGTTGTGGTTGTGGTAGTATTGGCTAGGTGAAGAATGGTGAAACCCGCGGATCAGTTTCACTCCTCGACCCATCGTCTCGCATAAGACGAAGAATGGGAGAGAGAACGAGGCATACCTGGAGGGCTGGTAGAATTCGAAGCGCACCCGGGAGGAAGGGACAAAGGTAAGGGGCAAAGTTTGGATCGGTAACACGGTAGATTACGAACTTTTGGATATTGTTTTTTTACGACCTTGCCATCAGATCTTTGGGAGAATCAACCTAAAGCCCACTACCATTCACGCGAATTCGGTGGATGGAGGGGGTGGGAGGGACTGGATTAGAATATTGCTCTCGACCGGAAGGGAGGATAGGGATGGAGGCAACTTACAGACCACAACGTACCACAACCGGCCGTATCCACCGAGAGACCCCTTACCGGTTCCGGTTGGTGGAGAGTCTCCCTGGCGTACAACCACTGTCGCCCAGGAAAGAATGTTCTTCACAAGTCAAGCGTGCTAACTTGCTTCGATCGGGTCGGGGCATGCTTGAGTATGTTTGTTGTCCGTTAAATTTGACAGGTGTGTGAGGATAGAAGGGAACTGGGAAGTGAGGGAAAACGCATACCCTTCCCACCCAGTATTTATAGATTCCAGGAGCGCAGCTTCAAAAGTGCCAAAAAACCGAGGGGGGAGGCGCAGTGGAC
The DNA here is from genome assembly GCA_015956445.1 of Thelephora terrestris. NCBI lineage: Eukaryota > Fungi > Basidiomycota > Agaricomycetes > Thelephorales > Thelephoraceae > Thelephora > Thelephora terrestris. The sequence goes on along the minus strand of WIUZ02000002.1, from coordinate 3,396,571 downwards.
CGTAAACTCGCCGTGAAAACAAGGGCCCAGGCATTGATTATCGAGGTCCGGCGCCACGGAGATGGTCACCGTGAACACCGAATTGCGAGAGCCACGGAGTGGCGGCTTTGTTCCAAGCTTTAAAACAAGGTTCAGAACAGCAAGGCGTGGGCTGGGGGACCAGGCCGTGGTCTGCAATGGGTATGGCGGGCGGTACCAGGCCCAATTCATCAGCCCGACACGGTCAAAGGTATCTCAACATACAGGCTTGCTCGCCGTCCGTTTCCAATGAGACAAAAAGTGGTGTAGAAAAAAGGATCCCATTGATAATAGAAAACCTGTGTGTTGGATCCAAGGGAATCCCGACTGCACCGATCCGGAAGTTTCGGTCGGTGAGGGTCACTGAACGTAGGGCACTTACCTAGAGGGCGACACAAACGAACTGACACTCAGTCAATCTAGTTCCACTAAATTTCAGTCGTTATGTTTTGTCCCAGTAGGACTATTCATCTCGAAAATTGGAGCACGGCTTGTCCAAGCACAACGGGTCCGATCTCCCTTACGGGCGTGATGAAGGCCCCGCCGATCATCACCAAAGCCAGGAGTCAGGATCGAGCACACTGGCATCCAGGGGGTATGGGCTACCCGTGCCACCGACGGTCGAAATCCATTGTTCGTCGGGGTCACGAGGGGTGCATGGCTAATGAAAGCGGCTTTCAGCACATCCACTATTTACGGTTTGATCTCGTATAACCCTCCCCCCCCCCGAAAACGCTTCTCCGCTGATTGGGGAGAATTTCAAGGTCGTCCATGTCACTGGCGTTACGGTACGCTAAGCCAGCGACGAGACCGAGGCATTCCAACGAACGGGCGGCTGGCCACCCGTTCTCGTGGGACGGCTTGCAGTGTGGGTGGCAGGCCTGAGTGGTTTTAAGCTCAACTCGTAAGTTGTGGAGGGGAGAGAGAACGAGGTGGGCGACTTCCGATCTGATGCGGTGGACTCGAACGAGTCATTCGTGGCGGACCCACACGGGGAAAGGGGACAGACGTTTCCAGGGAAGATAGCTGATCGATCTCCCGGTATACGATTGGCCAGCGTATTGGATTGTACCCTGGGGATGATTTTTGTGCAGTTCTTGCCGCGTTTTGCCGACGAAGCGTTTCCCGATAAGTAGAACGTTGTCCAGCGCTAGCAGACTCAGTCCGTTGCTCCCCTCCAAGGGAGCGAATGAAAGCGATGAAAATGCTGGAGGGGGGAAACGGACGAGAATCAAGAGTTTGCATGGGATTTGAATCGAATTTTCTTGCGGAAACGGTACCGGTAACGAGGATTGCATGAGTTCTTGTCCTGGGAGTTGCACCTGCCGCGAGGACGAATCGCGTCCCGGATATTGAACAATCCATCGAGATGCTCGTAAGTTGTGGATACGTTTCCGGCGCGACGGTTGGAGATCCCACTTGACGTTTGGGGCCTCAAGTTGTCGCGTCTTTGTTTCTCTATCTCGTAAATTCATCCGGGGTTCCTCTTAGGATCGGGTTACGAAGACTCACGAGTGGTCGGCTTCTCGATGCGCAAGAAGGTCCCTGGCTCTCCGCCACAAAGCTGGAAACAATCAAGAAGACTCGTACCCAACGAAAACCGTCGGAGAGTGAAATGCGGGGCTCATGGGATGCTACTTCCCCCTGAGAGCACGACATTGATCCCCACTGTCCGTCAGGTATTGAGATCCCTCAGTACGCGTACGCTGGCAACATTTAGTGTGTTGAGATGAAGCCTTCGATTACTCGATGATGATTCGCTACGGAGCTGATAGAGAAACAACCGAATTTTGAGTTAATCTCACTCAACCCTCAATACAGCTTAGTCTGTCCCCTTTTTAAAGCTCAAGCTGATCGAAAACAATCGGAGGTATTCCTGGGAGAAGAGAGGGAAGGAAAGCCTCCTGACTCGAGAGGGCCCAAACTTTCATCTGTCACAGGGGGGCGTAACAAATGAGACGATAGGCCTCTTGGCTCGCTTAGACGGCGGGGGTCGTGGGTTTCTTGCGGATGGCAGGCTTCCGGCATTTGGCAGAGGGAGGCTTTCGTTGAACGTTCGGACGTCTTTAGGTTTTCCCTGCTGACAAATAGATAACGTGAAACAAAGCCATGGATGGAATGAAGAATAACCCTATGGCCCAGGACTTGCGTACAGAGAATGAGGGGGGGCTGGACACACGCGTGAGTCAGATGCAGCTTCGGCGAACAGTCCGAAGACGGAGCCATATTCGTTGTTGTCGGTGAGGACGTGTGAATAAAAGTTGGTTGTTAGAAAGTGGCGGTAACAGATTCGGAGTCAACAAAGGCCGCGCCCAGGGGTCGACCGGCAATCGCACGAGTCTGTCGGAATCGGGTGGGCTATCAAGCTCAAGTATCGGCATTGGGCGTTCGACAACCCCGGAGAGTGAGAGAAATGCGAAAGAGAGGATGTCATTTGACCGGCATGAGATGCGAGCCTCTTGCAGACGGTAGAAACTTGAATATTTTCCGGCGTCTAGTATCTTCCCAGAACGGAATGGGGCCACGAGGCCATCTATCTCTTATCAGCCCATCATCAACACCGAACTCACGACAGCATGGGATTGCGAAAATTTTTCCACCGAATAAGAGACCGTTTGCGAGAACGAAGCAGAGCAAGGAGCGAGACAGGCCTCGTCCGGGAGCCAAGCGAAGTTGAACCCGTCGCGTCGCGTCCCACAGGGTCAGCACCAAATCTCTCCATCGGTGACCTGAACCCACCGACTCCTGGGCCCTCAACCTCTCGCATTCCGTATACCAAAGGTACGCAGCCATTCACTTCTCACTTCTAAGGAGATCCGTCTAATCGTGCTTTTTTTGCGCGACGCAGATTCCCCCTCCACTTTTATTCAACTCCAGCCTGATTCCAGCAAAAAACAAAACACGGTCGCACCACGTATTGTCGGTCCAGCACCAGATCCCGACATTGGTGCCCCGACTCTGCAACCAGTCGAGCCCTCGGCCTCTCACGATCAGAACTCTAACGGTATGCGGCCATTTTCTTCCCAGAGCATCCCTCTAATCATACTTCTTTGCGCTACCCAGATCTCCCCTCCACTTCCACTCAATTCCAGCCTGATTCCAGCGAAAAACAAGGCGCACACACAGGACCCCCGGATCTCATAACAGAATCGCCGGCGGTAGATGCTGACAAGGCTACCGGGAAATTCAAGTCCCTCGCGTATTCTGCAGCCAAGACAATACTCCTTGGGGTCAGAGAGTCAGCAGATTCATTCGTTCCGCTCAAGTCCGTTGCCGGAGGTCTCTGTTTCATATTGGAAAATTATGAGGTACAGCCCTTCTCCCGCACTCGCGATCCACACCACTTACAGCTGCACCAGCGAACGAAGGCAAACGAAAAATCCATAGAATCGTTAGCACCTCGGGTCCAGGAAGTTGCCAAGTTGCTTTACGCGCCCGTTTCTCAGGGCGATATCGACGAACAATCGAGGAGAGGTGTTTTGGAACGGTAAGTTCATACCCTCCAATCCTAGGCAATGACTCTGATGTCCAAATCTCTAGCAAATTGCTAGACGTTCACCGAGATCTAGACCTATTGATGGAACAAGGAAAGGTTGAAGGCTTTTTCACCAATGTCGACAACGCAGATAAACTTCGCGGACTCGTTGAGGACATCCGCGATGCAATGATTCACTATCAGGTTTGTTTTGGCAATACCTGCATCTTCAGCACCTCTGACATTTGCTTCAGACTTTGTTACAGCAGGATATTTACAACAAGAGTTGCCAGCTCATTGTAAGGCCTACTTCCTTGCTCCTCATGCTTGTGTGTTGATCAATGGATAGGAACTTGCGGACCTTGCCCTTCTTGACAGGATGTATCACACTCCAGGTGCCGGCTATAGCAGTGGGAACAGGCAGGGATGCCTGAAGGGAACAAGGCAGGATGTACTCAGAGAGATCCAATGCTGGTTGATGGACAGGCGAGACAAACGTGTTTTCTGGCTGAATGGCCTGGCCGGAACAGGAAAGACCACTCTTGCCAAAACATTTGCCGAAACAAGCTTTGCGGATGGAAAACTCGGGGCAAGCTTCTTCTGCTCACGGGATTTTGCAGACCGGAGTAACCTTGAGAAGATCTTTCCAACTCTTGCCTTCCAGCTTGCCCACAAGTATCCCCCTTTTCGCAGGAAGTTGTTGCAGGTCTTGAAAGCAATCCCAGATGTTGGGCGGGAGTCTCTCTGCTCCCAGATGGAGAAACTCATCATTGGCCCATTCACAGGTTCCCCCATCTCAACCCTCATCGTCATTGACGCCCTTGACGAGTGCAAGGATGAAGAACCTGCCTCTGCCATCCTTTCCATCCTCTCCCGCTACACGGATCAGATACCCAATGTCAAATTCTTCATCACTGGCCGTCCTGAACCTCGAATCCGCTCTGGCTTCCGCCTTGCGTCACTCCACCCCATCACAGAAGTGCTCAAACTGCATGAGGTCAAACAGTCATCTGTGGATACAGATATCAAGCTTTATTTCAGGACCGAGTTAGCCAAGGTTGCCAAGACACGAAGCGACTGTAGCCTCACACATGCATGGCCAGCTTCATCTGATATTGATGCTCTCTGCAAAAAGGCTGCTGGCCTGTTTATCTATGCTTCCACAGTCATAAAATTTGTTGCATCCCCAAAACACCTTCCCACTGAGAGGCTCACTCTTATCACCTCTCTCCCACAAGACACTGCCCATGAAGGAAAATCAGGGATTGATCAGCTCTACAATGAAGTCCTGAAACAAGCACTCAATGAAGAAGATTCAAGTGACCAAGAATTATCCTCCTCTTTCAAGATTGTCCTTGGGACTGTGGTGCTGGTGTTTAACCCTCTCACAGCAAAGGCACTCTCAGATCTCCTCAAAACATCCAAAATCCTTACCACCCTCCGTTCCCTCCATTCTCTCCTCATTGTGCCAGATGCAGGAACAACAGATGGTCCTATTCGAGCCTTCCACAAGTCATTTCCTGACTTCCTCACAGACACTAAAAGGTGTGGGAACCAATGGCTTGTGGTGGAACCAGAGATTCATGCAAAAATCTTGCTTTCATGCCTGGAGTTGATGAAGGAGAGGCTGAAGAGGAACATTTGTGGCCTTGATGACTTTGTTGAGGTCAAGGACCTTTCTACTCAAGAAACAGATAAAATTGGTGATGCCTTGAAATATGCATGCCAGTTTTGGACAAAGCACCTTCTGGGGACCATTGGAAGCAGTTCCTATGTCAGGGAAATAGAGAAGGCAATGAATGAATTTTGTACAACGAGCTTGTTGGATTGGATAGAAGTCCTTGTCCTTACAGGGAACCTTGACACTGGAGTGTATGCCATGAATGATGTTAAGCAATGGTGTGATTCAGTAAGTTCTCTTCCAAATTTTTGCTGAGACCCATATTAATGAATATCCAGGCAGGAGTTTTGTGCATGTGGGCCAATGATACTCAATACTTCCTGTTGGAGCATTTTGATGCAATCCACCACTCCCCTTCCCAGATATATCATTCTGCCCTCCCGTTTTCTCCTTCTTCATCATGGATTAATCAGCAGTACCGTGCAGAGTTCTCAAATGAAGTCAAGGTAGTCAAAGGGCTCCCAGTTGAATGGGGGGGCAGTTCCCGACCAGTTCTTTTTGCTAGTATTCCACTTGCAATCTCAAACTGGAACAACTTTATTGCAGTTGGTCTGTGGGATGGAGATGTTGTTATTTCAGATGCAATCATTGGCAGCCAAGTAGCTGTTCTTTTTGGACACACCGATTCAGTTAGATCTGTCATCTTCTCATCAGATGGGGTGTTACTTGTATCTGGAAGTTATGATCAGACTGTGAAGGTCTGGGATGTGCAGACTGGTGGAGTTGTTGAGACCCTTTATGGCCACAAATGTTCTGTCATGTCTGTTTCCATCTCAAGAGATTCTACCATGATTGTCTCAGGGGATCTTGATGGAATCATCTTCTTGTGGAATATTGAGACCTGGCAGGGCCATCGTCTTATTGAGCTACAGAAGCAAATATCCTATGTTACATTTTCCCCCGCAGACCCCCAATGCCTCATATCTGTATCTGGTTTAAAAGTTTGGCAATTGAATACCAATGGTCAACAGACTGGACAAACACAGGATTGTTATTGCTTTGCTTTCTCCCCAGATGGCACTCAGTGTGTTTTGTGCAATAAAAATGTCGTTACAATCCAGCACTCTGATACCAGAACAACCATGGCTGAATTCCGTATAGCCAATGGTGATGCCCAACGATGTTGTTTCTCCCCTGATGGCAGGCTTGTTGCAGTTGCCACTAGGTCTGAAATCTATGTTTGGGACATCACCAGCCAAAATTCTCACCCCATGGAGCGATTTTATCTACCAGGTACATTTGTAGCCATGGCATTTTCTGTACCCTCTGTTCTCATCTTGGCATCTGGGAACAAATCAATCAGATTCTGGCAGATTGGTGGTTCTGCAACAGACCCAGTCATCTCTGATCACCAGTCCACTTCGCTCATCCCACCTGCAATCTTCTCTATCACTCTACAACCAAGAGATGGGATTGTTATCTCAAGTGATAAAGATGGAGTGGCAAAGACCTGGGATATTTTCACTGGCCTCTGCAAAGCATCCTTCCAGACCCCAGCTAGAAGCTCCCGAAGAGATGTTCAACTGATAGATGGGGAGCTGATCACAGCTTGTGAAACCGGTGATAATGAAATTCAGATCTGGGCAACTGAGACAGCTAAATCCCTCTGCAAGCAAAATGTGGAGAAATTATATTCTCAATGCAGCCTGAAGATATCAGTGGATGGGTCTAAGCTTTTTGGCCTGTGGTCCAATGAACCCATTCGAGCCTGGGATATGTGGACAGGGGAGCCCAAGGGTACCACCAAGTCAGAAGTGAATTTAATAGGAAATCTTCACTATTTGGATGGTTCAAAAATCTGGGGTTCACCTCAGGACTCCTCAATTCAGGGGTGGGACTTTGGAATCTCAGGCTCTGCCCCTACTCCATTGCCAGACACACCTTCAGAGAGATGTCATCTTGGCCTTATTGATAAACCTCCCAGGATTAAGGATAATCGCACCGGAAAAGTGGTTTTCCAGCTGTCTGGGAGGTATGCAGACCCTCTGGTGGCACAGTGGGATGGTCAGTATCTAGTTGCTGGCTATAGAACTGGGGAGGTTTTGATTTTGGATTTCTGCCACATTTACCCTGAGGAGCAACCTGGAATATATTGGCTGCGTTACAGGATGTAGACTAGACATGTAATAGATAGGAAGGAGTGCTAATGCAATACAAACCAAGTATCACTGCTCTTAGTCTGAGGAAATCAGAAATGGATATAAAAGTATTCCTTGTCATAGTTAGTCTGATTTACTCTCCATTACAGACTCTGAAGGAAGGGCATTCCCATAACTCTCTCTTGTCACACTACTTGTACCTTTGCTCTTCAATCCATCTGCAGTATCCCTCTCCATAGGGCTCTCAGCAAACTACTCTTGAACCCCTTCCATTTCCCACCTGGAGAAGGAGTAACAATCCTTCCCCCAGCCACCAAGAAGTATCCCTCAAGGGGCAATGGAGATGAGATACAAGGGGGTGTAACAATTGCAATATGTGAACCATGTGTTGATGCATGGGCTATAGTTGAGTCAATTTTCGAGGCCTTGTGTTGAATCCTGAGTTGCTGAGGCTCCACACCAGTGATCAACATTTGCACAATTTGGTGAGTAGGCAGCTTGAGATGAAAAAGGTTCCAAGTGAGAATGACAGGATTGTGGACCGCGGTCACTCAGCCCTCACCAAAAGCGGAAATCGACTTTGGCTGAACCTTGTCAGGCCGACGCGACCTCTACAGTTCAATAGCACTCTTGCTATCCAAACCTATCACTTCAGGGATCAAACACACAGTTATAACCCTGTTGCAAACCCAGGGATATCGGAAGTCTCTTCACAGACTAGATTGAAAGAGAGGAGAAAGAAGGAGACAAGGGTCTTCAGGCACTCTTGCTCTAAGCACACAGCAGTAGAGGTCACGGAGAGTCTGATGATAACAAATCTAAGGAGTACAGGCTAAACTACTCTGAGTATATATACTACTTAGATTTGTGACGTGACAGTGACATGTAACTATACTAATGATACAAACACAGACAAACATGGTCCGTGCATAGCACTGCACGGTCTGTGCGTTACGTGGTGACTAATGCTACAAATTATCAGCTGATAAACGAAAGTGTGGCGGCCAATAGCAATTTGAGAGCATTACAAAGCAGTTATAAAGCATGACGTATCCTGAGAATGTTCGGAAGGAATGTGGGTATGGCTGACTAACAGCCAATGGCAAAAAGGGAGCATATGACTAAAGATAGGGGCATATGATGTCATGTGGGTCATGCGCAGTAAACAATAGAAAGGATGACTCAACTCCTGAGTCGTGGAAGGGGCGTGGTATTTGGTATATAACCAAAGGGGGTTGGATGACTGGTCTTCCAACAAACCCACCTTTGTTACACACTCAACATGCCTCGTGCTCAAACTCGTATTCCCACTCGTCGTTCTTCCTCCTACTCTCCTGTTCAGGAGAGCAACTACAACATTGACCGCTTCTCCCATGCCTGTCATGATCCGTCCCGACCTTATCCCACTTTGGGAGCTATCATGGACCACACCGCCACTGCCGACCCTAATGAGGGGTTCTCTGATTTAGGTGGGGGCCCTGCTTGCGCATTCCGATTTAGGAAACCAAGCTAACTCCTTTTTAGGTTTCAGGGACTTTCTCCAGGCTGCTCGTAGGGTGTCTCGGCGCAAGTTGGCGTGCATCGAGACCAACCCATATGCGAACGAACTTCTTAATAGGGGCGTTGAGTTCATGACTGAGTCCAACGAGACCTTCAACTCCGTGTTGGAGGCCAGCGTTCTCCATACGGGGAACATTGGGTCCATGTTAATGGATGAAGTGGCTCACGTTAATGAACGTGTTGATGTTCGTCGCGAAGAGATAGAAGCCTTGGAGAATTGGAAGGAAGATATGCAGGGAGTTATTCATGGGCAAGAGGATAGCGTTGTTCGGCAGGGGGCCGATATCGATTCGTTGAAGGTAAATGTGGGGTCGGGAGATAATTGACTTTTCTAACCCAACATTTCCTTTTAGGGAGAGGTGACCACTTTGAAGGACTTGGTCCGGGCTCTGATTACCAAGACCGGAGAGTTGGAGGACGATAAGGTAACGGGTAGGGGTTGAAGGTTTTTAATGTCTTCTAACCCTATTCGTTTTAGGTTCGCCTTAATCGTCGTATCTCCGAGTTGACCGGAGAAGTCCGGGATCTCCAGAGGAGGTGTAACGAGCCGGAGGTCCGAGTTGAAGAGGAGGAGTTGGAAGTTCCAGAACAGGCCGAGTCTCCGCCTGCTCGTCTCGTTGTCCAGTATGAGAACAGGTTGGTTCCTATCGATGACGAAGTCGTGGAGATTCAGGAGGAAGAGTTCTACAGGAACGTCGGAGTTGTCCGTAGGGATACTCCTGTTCCTCGTAGGAGAATAACTCCCCTAATCACGGTTACGGACACGACTCTGCCGAGGAACCAGTGGCCGGCTCTGGAGTTCGATCCGTATGCCGAGTTTGTTCCCGATTCGGAACCGAACTCTGATTCCGAGCTTCCAGATTACGAGGACCTGTCGGACGTGGACCCGAATGAGATTAGGGAGCAGAATTGGGCGAATGAGGAGTTGGTGAGGACGGCCTTGGAGGCAATACAAAGGATTCGCAGAGATATTGATTAAATAACTCTTTTGTATTGCGGTGTCCGGAATTAATCTTCTTTCTTGTCTTTTATGCATGATCCATGAGTCGTAAAACATAATGATTTTCGTAAGTCCAATCCAAGGGTCAGATTAATAAGCCGGTTGACTTCTGCGAGAGGTTAACGCGCGACACTTATTAATACATCCCTTGTTGTCGGTAGCCTGAATATCTACTAGTCGTCCAGGGGCAACGGAGGGCCAGGTAGGGGGAATCTTCGTATGAAGGTTCGCCGGTACATGTTCACGTATTATACCTCGGGTCTTCTGGGGTATCTTGACTAGTAGCACGTTCCACGTATTGGACTTTGAATCGTTAGGCATAGGGCATATGGCATAATAAACAGTTTACCGCCATGTTTAGGGCAGGGCACCAACTGACTTAGTGGTGATGAGGCGTTTAAATAAAGGAAATGAAAGGGGGTAAACGGCGAAATCATCACAAACCTCCCCATCCACCTCGTTCTCACACGATTGACGCCTCACTAGAGGGTGTAAAGAGACAGGTGTACACTGCCTAGAGAGGGGAAATTTTGAGCGCATCTTTCACTCCGAGTTGCCTCGCGAAAAAACCCTAATATGGCAACACTTTTTTTTGCTCTTTTGGTAAGGCCCTCACGTGGTCCCAAAAATCCCAGAGTCGAACCCCACGTGATTCGTTTGCTGGACTTTCCGTGGGAGCGAACTTCCGGGCCTTACCGGTGGTCTAGACTACTTGCTCGTCGGCCGAAACCTTGCTCGCCGGACCGATACAATCGGCCGATCACACTTGCACGTTAGTAAGCGGTATTGCGTGAAAACCTCAAACACCCCTATACGGTTTTGATGGATAGTGTAATAGTGATGACAAGAGTACACAGGCTGCGACACACTGCAGTTCGAGTACACGAGTGTTGTAATTTTTGAATATTATATGTGTCTGAGCGTTCATTTAATACTATCAATTAAATTCTACCTAATACCCCTCGCGGTGAGGGCGTGTAAAGGCGAGGTGGCACGGGCCTTCCTCTCCACGTGACAGGTCTATTTGTTGGACCTTGATATTTTCTCACGGGTGCCAGCTCACCTTATAGCCGTCTGTCAACCCCCCTCTCCTGTGTCCTCCGGTATTCGAACAGCAAGTGATCTCCCCCAACATCGCGCCTTGTGCATCGAACGGCTGCCATGCCCAAGGCAAACATTCGGAAGTCTCGGGGTGTCTCCCGATCGGTGAATTCATCACAACCACCAAAGAGCAGGTTTTTTCGGAGCAAACCACCAACGACTCAGAACATGTCCGCCTTGGCTGTCAGACGAGAAAAGAGCAAGAAGGAATTTTACAAACAATTTTCAAGTGAGTGCTACCACGTATACCCCTGCCACTTGCCCCTTATGTTAATCCGCGATAGGACTTGACCCAGGCGAGAGGCAGGCCATCGCCGACCTCCAAGACGTTCCAGTTGGTGATGTGGATATGCCTTCTGAAGGTGCCACAGCAGACGATGTGGATCTCGACTCATTGCAAGAGCGTACAAACGGTGACCAAGCATTTGTCCAGGAACTTCGCGAGACTCTACAACCGTTGTGTGTACACTAATTTACCCTCATTTCCATACTCACACTTAACCCTTTTTCTTTCCTTCCCAGCGCAAGATTTCGACGTGATGAACGGACGTGGAGACACCGTTTGACCGACCTCCATCGGAACTGGCGACCACTTATTCCCGGAATGGCAGACGCCTACCTGCGGTGGAAGTATGGCTGCAGTATTGATGTCACACCCACTCAACCACCGCCCCTGTCTACGCCTGGAGTTACAGGGGCAGAATCACCACTCCCCACTCACTCCATGATCAGCGATTTGGACCACGTCACCCCTCCAGACACCACTCCCACCACCCCCGCCTCTGCCAATACCACTACCTTCATCATCGACGCCCCTGCTAATACAACAATCAGTGATGCCAGTCAAACCGTTAACAATGACCGTGCAAACGATATCCCCATTGCTGCTGCCTGCACAAACCCTGCTCCACTCTATCCCCATGGCAGTCCTGGTGACAGCGCCACGGGTTTCAGTCCTCCTCTGTCTGACGTTTTCTTGGAAATAACCACCATCGACATCTATACGCTCTCAACATCAGTCAAGATCAAGATCACATCTACAGGTGAAGACACCACTGCGTCAGCACTCGCTGAGCAGGGCTTCATTGGAAATGTGCCGTTCAAACCCTCTGTTGCTATTTCCATCAAGACACTCGAGCTTTACCGAGTTCTGCGACGACGGAAGCCATCATTTAGCATTGAGGCCTTTGTGAAGGTCATTTCTGACCTATATCTGGTACGTCTTTTCCCCGCCACTGATTCTTGCTGCGCTTACCAAAAAAACAGATTCCATATCATCCCAAGCATCGCCGTGTGTTCGCAGACACATTTGATGTCTACCTAGAAGTCTTCAGAACTGTTGACAACCGCGTAAAGGCAGTGCTTGGTCAGGATGGTCCAGACTGGCGTGTTCTCAATGCGTGTCCCGCTTGTTCTTACAAGGTATGAAGCGGTCACCCTCTCCTCCCTCCATCACTGAGCAACAACGCAGCTTGAGGATGAGCCTGAGCTCATCTTCCGGCGGATGTATGCTGTTGACGGCAACGACTCATTGAAGCGCATTGCGCGCATTGGTGCTCGGGAGATAGGCGACACACGATGCTTCTCAGAGAGTGATTACTATATTCTCCCTGAAGAGGTAGACCAATGGGCCGGAGAAGTCAGATCCCGGCGCTCTACCGAGGAGGAGGACCATGAGGGCGGTACAAGTGACAGCAGTGAAGAGCAACACCCTGCGGATGGCGAGAGCCCAGAGCAGGGGCCATGTGCTAACAACTGGAAGGCAGCGCAAACGGACTCAAAAAAGCGTATGTGGGGAGTATTTGCAGAGACTGGCCTCTTTGCAAGTGCATGCCGGCATGGCTTCATTTTGTGGGTCGCTGACATGATTCGAAGTGGAGAACAGTACGTCTTTCCAACTAATACAGTAATCCGCTTAACCATTTTCTTTTTAGGTCCAAATATCCGTTGGCGATCACTGCCCGAGCGCTACGAACCCTTGGCCCTCGTCTCCTCCAAGGCTACAACATTGGCTGTGTCTTCAAGAAAACAATCGTGACCAGCTCGCTCGGGGTGGAATTTGATGAGTCACAGTCACGGTGCTGTGTGAACCTTCCATGGTTACTCTCACAATTTTGCATGCCAGACAAGGAACCACCCAAATGTGATTGAAGGGATGGGTCTTGAAGACCTCGAAACCATGGAAAGGGTTTTCAGTTCCTCGAATCAAGTCGCCGCGGTCACAAGATATTCGTCAGCATACCATCGGCGCGTCTTCATTGACATGTTTCTTCAGCAGTGGGACAGCGATAAATACCAAAACTTGGCCTCAATGCTCCTCAACAACTACAAGCAAGCTTTATCAATCATCGATGTAGAGGGCTCTGCCGTTGAGGAAACAATACTTGCGTTAGGAATTGACCGATCTGATCTGGAGGCTTGGCACCATCAACAAGTAGAATTCTTTTCGACGATCGGTGAAGAATCATCCTGGGACATCCATGCTGTCACGTACATTGAACTTCTGCAAGATCTTGACTCTGCCATGTAAGTACATTTCCATTTTTGCACCCTGCTCCATCTCACGATACAAATGTATAGATCTCGGGCTGAAACTTCCTCAAACAATTTCCTCCATGCCGTTCCCTCTGATTATCACTTTTCCCTCCCTTCAGGTGATGCCGCCACCTCCCCTACCTACAGCTCCGACCTCTCAAAAACTCGTCGTCTCGAATCCGAGCGCCGGTACGCTCAGGAGCGTCGAGACCGAATCCTCCGCCAGGTACTGGAACTTGAAGTCCAGATGGGTATAGCCAAACGGTGGACACCAGACACACCCGAGTATGTAGAGACCGCGTGCTACATCCATGAACGGCGGTACCATCAAGCTCTTAACCACCTCCAACGTCTCGTTGTTCAGAGGCTCTTCGAGCTCCACAGGCTCAATCTGAGCGGAGTTGGTACGTGTCGTGCACAAATATCTTCTTGTCTCTGATGATTCCCTAGGTTACAAGGCCCGCACACATCTCGCCAAGTCATTTCAAACACGATGCAAGGCCATTCGCAATGCCACCGAGGCGTACAACCGTGCCGCACGCGCTCTCGATCCTCCACGCCCTCCACTTGATTGGTCCCAGGTCTCCCACTACAGTTTTCTCGATGAATTCAACCTACTACGCAACACCCGCCATGACATCAGCAATGCACCCTGGGCAAGCCCAGTGGTTCGTGAGGCCATCAAAAAATTCCTCCGTGTCCGCCGTGCCCATGAAGAGATTGACCAGTGTAACATCAAAGTCCGCCGCCTTTTTACCTCGATCTATGATGAAGACCGCAGGCTTGACGACATCCTAGGGGATCTGGCCAGCAAGAACGACTTCATTCTCAGTGCGACAAAGGAGTACTGCATACGCCGCCGCCGTGTCAACGCCTTCCTCCTGGAACGGATCAAGCGCACCTTCAGTCTGGATGGTTTCACTGGCAGCAGGATGCCTGGTTCCCGAAAGGGGAGTTGTCCACTGCGTGTGGATACCGGAATGCTTGCAGGTTGTGGGTACACAATTGGTGATGGTGTTGGCGATGACAACGATGATTTGAAGGATGGTGGAGGCGAAGATATTGACGAAGCAGACATTGACCAACTTGACGGACTTGTAAATTACGTTGCAAGCTTGTAACCAGCTCCCTTCTAGTTATTAACCCACACATATACACTGGTTTTCAAGCTTTTCGTGCTCATTACAAATGACAGCCGTGCTACTTGAGTGAATTGAATATAGTCTCAAATAGTAAGTCTCCTGACCAGGGGAATGATCAATTGATCAAACGCGCACCAAATTCGGTATAATTGCAGATATCACGCAGCTTCCCAAAGGCGTCCCCAGCTTTTTCCGTGTGCTTTCCCATCAATATCGTCCAGGATGATCGAGCGTGGGAAACATTTCCCTATACCTGCCCCGAGGTTCACCCTTCTCTCACAATTGTGGGTCACACCGGTAAGATAGGGCTTAGCCCTTTGATACGCCAACTTACTTGATATGTGTCTAGGTTTCCAGACTATTTCAGGGTCACCTGACACGGGTTCAGATACCCTCACTTCATGGTTGTCAAGATTGCAATTCTGTGTTTGTGCAAGAAGTCTGCAGTAGATTGTTTTGCCCTTCGAGGCAATTAGCCTTATATACATTCCCAAGGGAATCACGGGTTTTCTGCATTGTTGCAGTCACATTTGCCACCTTGGTAAGTACGGAAGCATACCCACTCCAGGTGTACTTTCACACCTGGAAGACTCAATCTTTTGGTATTTGGGATTACCAAATCATTGTCGATGAGCATTTGGGTGAGATAATGTTCTCACGAAGCTGCCTGTGCTTCGGAGAATGTTGATGTACGCCCCTCTCTCTATGGGGTTCAGGCATGCTTCTGGACCACACCAATTGCTTCACTCCGAGGCAAGTGGTGTTTTGACTCACATCAATGCTTATTGTTTAGAGATTCAGCGCATTTTTGCACCTTCAAAGTAAGTACTCCTCACTCTATTCGCATTTTCTACTAAACCTCTTGGTCTCTTTTTGCATTTACTATCCCTTTTTTTGGCTTGCTGTGGTTCTTTTCTGGGTGGTATCTATGTCCTATACACATCCCTGAAATCGCTTACACCGTGGATCTGTGATCGTTAAGTTATTTAGACTTTTGTGTTTCATCCCCACCTGAAAAATACCCTACGGATTTTTGCCAGTTCTATTGCTTTGAGCGTTGTAATTCTTGTGCAAAAGCCCATATTCCTTCTATCTCAATGTATTGCACGTGTTATAGTACTGTGGGTATGCAAATGAAGCGATTTTGATTGTGGTATATAGGGAAAGGGATATGTCATGAAACAGACGAGTTTTGGACACTGGAAACTGTATATGACATATCATGCTGTAATAACACCTGGGATTTCATCACGTATAATATCCCTTTCGAGTCACAGCAAACCCGATGGTGGTCCCCTCTCCCATTCCCAGAATGTCAACTTGTCAGATGCGAACCTGAACGGAAGGATAGTCTGAGAGGTCAACTTAACTACTGATTTATTCATTCTAAAAATTTGCATATACTTTATTTACATCTATATCAGTAGTGTCCTGCATTTACGACCGAACCAGTCAAGTATTGCAGCCCCAGTGAAGGGCGAATCTGGGACTGATCACATTGGCGCCCGGAACTCTAGTATGTGGCACTGATCGCGCGAACTCTCCTGTGGCAGCGAACAGTCACTAGTCACTGGTCATCCAACTACAAAATACATGGTTGGGTGGCCTGCCGATATAGATAATATTGCCGGTACAAATGTATTAAGTCTTGGTCGATAGATTTATTAATATTCCCATATGGTAAAAATTTGTTCATGTACTATATACAACTCCCGGCATTTGCAGCTCGTCTCTGTTGGTGATCGGTTCACCAGGGGGTGAAACACAAAAATCAAGATAACTCACTGGTCATTGAACCACTACACAATCAGTTTTGGGGACACATGGAAAACATAAGGACCACCCAGGAATATAACAAAAAAAGCTGGGTAAGGGAAGAGAAAAGGCGGGGGAAAGCGAGATAGTTTTAGTGGAAAATCTCAATGAATGATGAATATACAAGTGGACAGAAGTGCGAGGCACTTACACCAAAAACACACAAGAATACACGGAACTGTTAGAGGATAGATAAGAAAGATTCCTCCAAACTCACTTGCACAAGCACAAAACGGTTGGGGTTGACCGAAACAAAATCTGTTCATCCCAAAGCAAAGTTCACCTGGCCGTGCCTGATGATCTTCACGATGTTTTTAAGAGCCGGATTAACTCTGAAAAACGTGGATATCATTTGAGTAGAGTATTGATCAGCAAAAATCAACTCACCGAGCTTGAAAGTAAGAATAGGCAGAATGGTACGCACATCTCCAGGGGCAGCGAACACGAGCGCGACGGTGCGGGAGGAACATATCCCATATGCCAATACGTACCCAAACAAGTGGACAGAAGTGCGAGGCACTTATGCGCATGTCCCCAAGACGGAACATCCTATCAACCCGAGCGGTGAGTCGCGATGCTAAGTCACCGGTTGGACAAAAATCAGGCACAATAAGCTCATTTCCAATTTCTAATTTTGGCAGAATTACGTCTGTCATGGAAAATATGGTAATTCAAACTGTATTACCCAGGTTTCAAATCACAGAAGAGCAATACATTTATATTTGATGGGAACAAGATATTCGGCGGGAACAAGATATTCGGCGGGAACAAGATATTCGGCGGGAACAAGATATTCGGTGGGAGCAAGATATTCAACAAGTACGAGTAATCACATAACCCCAACCGGGGGGGTATTTTATCCGTCCGTCACAGGCGTGTTTTTTTTGCCTGCTTTCCCCTCTGCTCCTTGCGTGGTTTCTTGGTCGAACGTGCGCTGAACGACTGCGGCGTGACAATCTCGAATGCCCCCCGATTCCGCTTCTTCTGGGAAATGGGGGGAGCGGGGAGAGGAGGGTGATTGAGGTTTACTGAGGTGATGGTTGCCGGATGGTAAAAGCCTTGGGTTACACCCGCCATGATGAGTGCAGGGTCGATCGCCTGCAAGGTGGGGTCGAGGCGAATGATTTCTGCAACCAGTTTGGGGTCGGGTGGGGGCAGTTGATGTTGAGTATTGGACAGCACGATTGAAGTGGCACCTTGGCCGACATCATTGGGTACTGGCTGTGAGGCGGTCTGGTCAGCAAGCTCAGAGAATAGTACCATTTCTGTTGGGGTGATAACGGAGGGTACTGATTCCAGGGATTGCACGGAGGTGGAAAGAATCAGGGAATCAGGAGCGGGGGGAGCCAAGGGAGCTGTTGGCAAAGGGGCAACTGGAATGGAAGCAGAGGGCAGTGATGGCATCATTGCAATTTGAGACGAAAAATGTTTGGTCTTCCAGGCAGACATTTTGTCCTTGGAAAGCTTGTGGAATCGTGTTGCCCCCAACGCCCACGAGTTAAAGAGGAGCTCCAGCTCAAGGCGAGTGGCGACGGCACTTGGGTTGCAGAATTGCTTCAGCGGCCAGTTTTTGATGATCACGCTTGTCAGGGCCACTCTACCCTAACAACTACCAGTGCACTGAGCCGACTCCGCAGAGTACTCACTAGTCCAACTAGCTTGTGAGAGAACGATCACGTCTCTATTCTTCCGGTAGGTTGTCCGAGGTCACTACAAGTCAGGTCGAAATCCTAAAGAGAAACCCAACCTAAACCGTACTTCGTTCGGTTTAACAAGCAAGGGTTTATCCTTACAACAGGATTGATGACTCCACCAGTTGATCGACTGGATGCTCGAGGTGTTCTAATATGACTGCTGGGAGTCTATAGTTACGAGGCGCAGTTGACGCGCAGAGCGGGAGGGAGAGCAGATGGGGATGTCTTGGATCAAACAAGAAACTCTGACTTGTCCTTAACTGCAACTGGGCTGAGAAGGGCAGAGGATTTCCTGAGGTAACAAAACTAAGGTACTACGATACAGCCACAGTTGCTACTTATACTACAGGAGTGGCCATGACGTCAATACCCTAATATACCCTTATCAAGTCCAAAACAAAGGGAGATAAGGAGTGTGAGAACGCTAAGTAAGGGAAGCGAACAAAGGTGACGCGTGGGAGAATAAAGGACAAAGGGCCTTACTAGCGTGTGAAGGATTGCATAAAAGATAAGGAATGTCCGCATGAAACATAGGGGTAAAGATAACACTAGTCCTAAAAGAAAAAGGGGCATGGGGTCATGAAAGTTCGTACCTGGGGATCACACCCAAGGGTCAGGTGGAAACCTCTCATTGCTTCGTGCAATTTTCGAGCGGCTCCGAGATAAGGGACCATGCATCATCCCTTGTTGTCTGTAGGCGGTAACAGCATCACGGACTAGTGGCAACCTCAACGTACGTCCGAACATGAGGAGGTCGGGCCTAGACTCATGGGACATGAGGGATTACAGATTCGCCGGCGTCTCACGCTAACGGCTACTTCCACATTCGCTGAGCTAAACAAAAGGAGTCTAAGGCACTCCTTCCGAGTAACGGCGATTCCTTCCTCCGGTTAGGAAACTGTGATGTGACTGTCCACGTGTGTGATCAGGGTCCAGGGTTGATCGTAATCGTAAAGTCATGAGGGGTCGTAAAAAGGGGTTCGTGATGTCATACAGGGGTCATCAGGGTCTTGAGACCTATTTTTAGTGCGCGCGCGTTCTAGGCGTTCCGGAACGAAGTTCTTCCAAGGCCGTCCCGCGGGCCGAGGTGTCAGCTTGATGTAGTAAGCCAACGATGATGGTACAGGGGCGGAAGTTGATGTGACCCGGACCAATGAGGTTCGTCAAGGTAGGTCACGTGAAGGATCACCGATCTAGGCTATAAGAAGGACGTCTTCTTGGAGCCATCCTTGATCAGCAACACCAGCAACTTCCCCATCATCTTACCAAAACATGTCCTTCCCCAACAACCATACCTACAAAGTCGCCAATGGTATCTCCACTATCTCTCGCATCGACCGTCGTGCCGCCGCTCGCAAGACCTATGCCTGTGCGGCTGGGACTCCCTATACCACGGATGACCAGGTATGGGGGAGACCTAGAGCTTTTGTTTGCTAGCACTAACGCCTTCCCCTAGGTAGAGGAACGTTCTTTCGGGCGTTGATGTCCAGCTAACGGCTTCTAGATCTTGGAGGTCGTCACGGAAGTGGACGCCGAACGTCTCAGGGAGACGATGCCTCATTTGAAGGGATTGACCTGGGACGATGAGCTCTGGGTCCGTACGATCATCGCCGAGAAGGTGGCCTTCCAGATGAGGGGTAGGTTCGGAGAGCTGGAACATCCGATCAAGAAGGAACTCTGGTACACCCTTCAGAGGGGGATCTACGATCAGGACCTGTTGGAGCACGGAGCGACCGTTCCTCGGGCTGTCCGCCATGCTACCGCTTCCACTAGTCTCTTGTGGTCGCTCGTTTGGGAGGGAGAAAGCCGGGTAGGTTTTCTGTCTGAATATTCGAGTATGACTCTCGACTAATCAGACTGCCTAGGTTGAACGATTGGAGCGGGAGGTGAAAGAGGCGAAGGCAGACGTCCTTCGTCTGTCAGCAGAGGGTCTTCAATTGAAGGAGACCTTGGCTGCCTTCCAGCAGGGGACGAACGAGGCGTTGGAGGCAATGGTCGCCAACCATCAAGAGTTGATCGCCGGGTTGAAGGTTAGGGATAACAACATTAAGGGGGCGTTGGCCAGGAGGGATGAAAAGGTTCTTTCAGCCTTTGCAGGTTTATGCAATGACTGAGAGACTTCTTCTAGACCGAAGAACTCGAGAACGTGGTGGCCGTGTTGACAGCGCAGGTCGAGTCTTTGCAGGACAAAACCTGTAACTGCAAGGAGGGTCCCAAATTGGTTGGTCAAGGAACAGCCGATGTTCCGTTCGAGTTGGAGTATGCCGACGAGGTGGTACTTCCATCGCCTAACCCGTCGTCCTATGCGACGCCTCCGATTGAGAACGCGGTTCCCGTTCCGACTCCGGCTCCGGCTTCCACTCTGGCCGCTTCCGACAAGGAAAACTGTGGGCGCTGCGTCTTGCAGCCGATCCATCGGTTGGTGAAGATCGAGGATGAGGTCATGGAGGTTGACCGAGCTGAAGATGCTCCGAGGGTCGCCGAGGTACGTCCGGTGACTAAGGGGCAACGTTGCAAACGCTCTCGACGCCGTCCTGCTCATCGTATGACCGCGTCGGCTAATCCTTACCCTCGACCAGTTGAGTCGGATGGTGACCTCTCTGGTCGAGGTGGGGGACGAGAGTTCCGCTATCGAGTCAACCGTCCCTACCGACAGGTCGAGTCGGAGATCCAGCTTCGCCACCAGCTACGACTCGCAAGGCAGGATTCCGCCCAGGGGTCCGATGAGGGAGACGGAGGGTCGCTTGCCGACTACGTCGACAGTACTGTCGAGCAGTCACCCGGTGATGGAGATGTGGGACCAGGTGTTCAGCAGTTCGGTGACATCTGGGAGGCTGATCGGTCCGCTCGAAGGCATCTCTTCCTATCGGCTTGAACTAGTCGTTCAGCTGAGTGCCGAAGACGGTGACGCCATGTTCGGGGAGGTTCTTGCGAGGAGGGGCCAGCACTACGATCTCCGGGATGGACAGTTGATGACCTTCAGGCCTGTCGTAGATAGAGTCGACTTTTGAGGACGTTGTATAAGCCTTAGTATAGCCATGTTGTTCCGTATTGCCATGAATGTATGCGCGCGTGTGTGTTTTGAATGATTGATACGAAGGATAAGGAGTGTGAAGCATTCAAAACATAAGAAGTGGTAAGAAGAATTCGAAGAAAGAGCGTGTTATAAAAAGTTTAAAAATACCATGTTCCTGACAACGCTGTGCTTCAGGGTGATGAGGTCGTCAAATCGATTGTATTGCATATGCAGGTTGGTGGTACCAGTGGTAGCCCCTACAAACAACGAATCATGTGAAAAAATGGGGATACAATATAATACAATACACTCACGCAGCTTTTCCATGATCAATGCAGCTAATCGTTTCTTGAGATCCAGAGTCTGTGTTTTGGAATTTTCGACAACACCTGGAACAGACCTGTTAGAATATTGCATAAAAGCACCCAGAAGTGATGGGTGAGACATACCTTTAATACCAGACATTACAAATGATTCAAGTTGCAGTGCAAAGTCTTCAACGGATCGGTTCAACGTCGAGCCAAAGAACCTTTCGACTGTGTCACTTGAGAAGTATGCATAGGGCTTGATGAAGTGCTCTACAGCGGACCGACAGGCTACAAACAGAAATTCGAGGCCGGTTCTCGAATGTAATTGGGCTAGCTGTGGAACGTGAGAATGTGCAAGCTGCTGACCCAAATGTGACCTACCTGGGTCTCGATAGACCGTATTGTGCTCCTCGCATCATGGAACGCGTTGAGAGGGACACTGTGTACTGCAAGTTTCTTACCCTCGCGTTGTTCTTCGATCTGTTGTATTGAATCGGCGGTGACGTCCTTGCGTTGGGCAGGTGAGAGGGCCTTCCAGCTTTCGCTAATCTGCTTGTTGACCTCAGTTAGGTTGATTTGAGACGCGTTTTCACCAGCTTCACCTAGGAGCCGTGTCTTAGTCGGTCCGCAACAGTTATGGTCAATGACTTACATTTCATCCTCTCGAGCTCGAGCTTTTGGTACGCGTTCCAGCAATTTACTTTCCTTACCGACCGCGACGTGTGGGCTCGGTGGATCAGGTCACTGTAGTAGTGGTCAACGCTGTACTTTCTGAAGCGGTTCCTGAGTCCTTCAGCAAGCTCCCGTATTGTGGCATGGGCCTCCTCCAACGCGTCTTGGTACTCACGACGGTGCTGCTTGCGCTTCTTCGTTTGAACTAGATGGTCGCCCACGGTGAGGACGCGCTTCCGTTTTTGTGACTGAACCCTCCGCCAGAATGTGAATGTTTTGTTGGCAGCAAGTTTGGGCGCACGCCTTGAAACCGTGTGGCTCCTTGATATCGTGGTGGGCTCTGGGGGCAATTGCCGTGCGAGAGGGGGCATGGTTGGACAGAGGAATGGGGGATGACGAGATGTTCTCTCCCATTTTACTATAATAAATATTATTAGGGCGGTCCTGAGAGCACGCTTAATGCACTGAAGAGGAAATCGCAATTCCAAAAACATACCTGTCAGGATAACATAACGTGTCGTGCAGGCAACAGCTTGTTCACTCCGTCCTGGGCACAAATTGAGGAACCAAGATTGCATATAAGATTTGGGTACGCCAGTCCTGTTTTTGGACACAAGAAATACATGTTAATAGTAACTAAAAGAACCAGTTGAACTCCCAGAACCATTCAAGTTCGACGACCGACATTCCACACCCACTCGCACGAGAGACAAAATCCTCCACGTTTGCAGTGGCCTGATAGGCATCTACAATGATGCGTATGACGTCGGCCCCATACCCGTGTGCCTCGAGATACTTGGCGCACATCTCACCAACAACATTTTCAGTGTCAGTAAAGTCGATCGCATTTACGCCAGTGGGGTCGGTGATGGAACCGACAACTCCTGCCACACCCCAAATGTACTTGTAAACCCTGGGGGGTGAGGACTGCTGTTTGCCTGGGAGAAGTTGAGAGTGATTGGCACGATTGGTGGTCATACTGCGGCCCCTCTCAGGGACGTGGTAGCTTTTGAGGGTCGAGGGAGAAGAAGTGGAAGAACTTGCTGAGAAACAGAGAATGGGTCAGAATTTGACCCTTGATGCGTTGGTATAACTTACTAGCACTTCTGGTGGAGATACATGAATGTGCACCATTCCCAGATAAGTTGAGGTAAGTCCGCCCCTGCCCTGTGAAGATAATTGTAAGTGACGTTGAAGAAGGTGAGCAGAGGACGACAATGTACCTCTGTTCTCGCTCGCGTGGTAAGAGAGTGCTGTTAGGGTAAGGCGGTCCATAGGGAGGGTAAGGCTTGCTGCAGTAATTTCCGAAAATGCATCTTTGTCACCGCCGAGGATTATATGGATAAGGGCGTCACGGAGATTGAGGGTGCAACAGTAGCTTGCCCACTTGTAGTTATCCAGCTGACTGTCTTTGTCCCTGCAAAGCCAGTTGATGCCGATGAACAAGGGTAATAGACAGAGAGAGACTCACTCTTCAGAACAGAGAATACCCTTGAACGAAATTCCATTGAGGATGGCGAACCAGGGGAGGGTATCGGTCGCAGCAGCTGGGAGGTGGGGTGACCTGTAGAATGTGGAGGCGAGAGCTCTGGGCGAGGGATTGCGTGCACGCAGCCGGGTGAGTTCCTCCTGGATAAGTGCCACGCTTCGCGCATGGTTGAGAGAGCTGCATTGCACATGAACTGGGAATGGCGGTGATTTTCGACCTATCAACCTCTTCTCTACTTGAGGGCTGTGGCAGCTGTTAGTGAGGTGAGATCCATGGTTGAGTTGGTCACTCACACTCCGTTCTGCGTAAACAAGAGGGCTTCTTCACCGCCCAATACTACCCAGTGCCACATTTTGAGAGGATGGTGGTGGGGGGTGGAAAAGAGAGTGGTGCGATGTTTTGCGTCGATGGCGTGGCACCGGAACACTGCGATACAGAAGAGGAAACCGCCCTTCTGCAAAAGCTGGAACCATCCCGATGATTCCGATTGGGAGACACCCCGAGACTTCCGAATGTTTGCCTTGGGCATGGCAGCCGTTCGATGCACAAGGCGCGATGTTGGGGGAGATCACTTGCTGTTCGAATACCGGAGGACACAGGAGAGGGGGGTTGACAGACGGCTATAAGGTGAGCTGGCACCCGTGAGAAAATATCAAGGCCCAACAAATAGACCTGTCACGTGGAGAGGAAGGCCCGTGCCACCTCGCCTTTACACGCCCTCACCGCGAGGGGTATTAGGTAGAATTTAATTGATAGGATTAAATGAACGCTCAGACACATATAATATTCGAAAATTACAACACTCGTGTACTCGAACTGCAGTGTGTCGCAGCCTGTGTACTCTTGTCATCACTATTACACTATCCATCAAAACCGTATAGGGGTGTTTGAGGTTTTCACGCAATACCGCTTACTAACGTGCAAGTGTGATCGGCCGATTGTATCGGTCCGGCGAGCAAGGTTTCGGCCGACGAGCAAGTAGTCTAGACCACCGGTAAGGCCCGGAAGTTCGCTCCCACGGAAAGTCCAGCAAACGAATCACGTGGGGTTCGACTCTGGGATTTTTGGGACCACGTGAGGGCCTTACCAAAAGAGCAAAAAAAAGTGTTGCCATATTAGGGTTTTTTCGCGAGGCAACTCGGAGTGAAAGATGCGCTCAAAATTTCCCCTCTCTAGGCAGTGTACACCTGTCTCTTTACACCCTCTAGTGAGGCGTCAATCGTGTGAGAACGAGGTGTCCCCATCTCCATCAACTGCCGCTGTCCACCGTAGGGGACTTTGGCCTCTCGAAACTGCCAGTTTATACAACCCATATGTGTCCGTCATTCACCCCGCAGATCTCCCTATCTTTTGTCAACCCAACCCCGCCTTCTTTCCGCCTTCTTCCAACGGTCCGGGAGGGTGTGGGCAGCCAATGTCATCTTCCGTCGGTCATCGACGACAGCCCTATACAGACGCCGTCGCGACTCTCCTCGGATTGGGGGCACCTCATCGATGCGAATCACCTGGGCTCTGAGCCGAATCCGTATGCCTCCGAGCGCTGATCCTCACTCGATCGGCGTTACCTGCAACGACCCTCACCAGCGCTGGTGATGATATTGTTTTCCAAGGCCTGCAGCTTCCGTGATGATGAGCCGGGAGGTAATTCGCGGGAAATTGGAACCTCAGAGAGAGATTGCGTTCGCTGCACGCGTTTGAATGATCACAGTCCCGAGTCTTACGGCGGCGGGCGCAGGCACGAGTGGCCTGAATCGTGGATAGAAGATACACGGAATTAGACACTTCACAGACATATGAGCGTTCTGGAGAGGCATTACCGTTGGGCGCGGCCATCATTGAATATGCACCCAGGAATCGAGGTGTGATTGGGTGGGCTCATCACAGGTTCTAGATGCCGAGAGGTTATCTTGTTGCAAGTCGTCGGGAGTTCCACGACAAAGCTTTATAACACAAACTAGTACCACTAGCATTAAATAGAATCGAAACCAGGTGGCGATGCGATAGAATTGTTTCCATGAGAAGGGAAGGGTTGGGAAGTGGTGGGTGAAAGCGTGCGATCAAAAAAGTAACGATAGGTTGAGGTGTGGCCTCTTGGGGCGTTCACCACGTAAGATTTTTACACGAATATGATCGTCCTCATGCTGACGGTAGAGCGGTACGAGCCCGCTCAGAACCTCGTACATCACCATCCGAAGGGCATCGCAATCTGAAGGTTCTGCACGACGACTGTTCACGAAGCCAAAAATTTTGGGTTCCCGCCCGGATGAGCTCGCGGTCGTCGAGTCGGAGGGTAGACCAAAATCGGCGATGTAGGCATTGGCTTTGCTATCAACTAGGATGTTGACCTGACAGATGAGGATCGTTAGCGGGGGGAGAGCCGCTATTCCGATTTTCGAACACGTACCCCCTTTAGGTCACCATGGATAAAGCCCCGACCGTGCATGTAAATCAAACCCCTAGCGACGCCTGTCAACTATGGATACAAGGGTCATTTGAGATGTGAGCACGGCTAGCTGTGCGGGTAAACGTACGAGTTTAAACCGATCCGCGTCCTCCGTGCGCGCATCACGAAGCCTCTAATGTTCCCATTCTTCATCCACTCAGAAACCATTGCGAAATGAGGCTGGCCCTTCAACACTCCGCGCAGCGGCAATATATTCGGATGCCGGAGGAACTGCCACGTAAGAGCCTCCTTGTAAAACTCCTATAAGCCACAATCAGCACTGACGCGTAGGATGGAGTTAGTATTATCTCGAAGGTCACTCACATGAATCTTCTTTCGCACACCACCAGTGGACACCAATACCTTGACTGCGAGTCACAGACTTTGGTCTATGTACTTGTACTTGAACACGTCGGCGAAGCCACCCTGGCACGCCGGAACTACAGGTGAGAAGTCGGAGAGTTCCATCTGCAGCGTTGTGGGGGGGGGGGGGGGGGGGGGAATTGTGCAGACCACAAATACCGCGTAACTGCACAATGCAAACGTGGACAGAATGAACGAAATGTTCGCGTGACGATGCGTGGCGGATTTACGACTGGTGCAAGAGAGAAAACGGGTGAATCTAGACTAGAGGGTGGCGATGCGGTAACGATGTGCCCGTGATGAAGAGGGTCCAAAGGTGCGCGAAAACGAACGAAAAGGTGACGGCAAATAACGAAAACAAGGATGAACAGATGCAAGTGCGAGGAGAACGGTGATGGGAGTGGTATGAGAGCGAACCCGGAACGTCCATAGACAACATTTACCAGCGTTACAACGAAAGTCTTCAGGTTTCTTGTCACGCAGGCTTTCTTCTTGAGTCGGAGGAAAACGTCGAAACAAGATACCGTGAGGGAACAAGGGGACGCGCACTGGATAAACTTAGGGGGATCTCCCGCTGGTCTGTGATTGAATCATGCGCATCAGCTGCGATTCTTGGGGTGTAACGAGGAACAGCACGTACTTGGGGCTTGGCTCGGCAGGGTTCGGTTGGATTGGTCCCAATCCCGACGTGGACGGTCCCTGTGTCAGGGTCGGAGAGTCGGTGGGTAGGGTGCCCGTCGCTGTTGTCGTGGTGGGCACATACTGGACAAACTTTGGAGGATCTCCCGCCGGGCTGCGATAGAATTACGCGCATGAGTCGCGATTCTTGGAGTAGAACGTAGAACGGCACGTACTTGGGCTGCTCGGCAGGTTTGGGTTGTATTGGTCTAAACCCTGTTGTGGACGGTTGCCGCGTCGGAGTTGATGTGCTGGTCGACGTGGATGGCGTACTGGCTGAGGTAGCCGACGTGTTGGTTGATGTATTCCTCGTTGTGCTTGAAGTGGCATTGGCTATAAAGAATGGAAACCCGCGGATCAGTTTCGCTCTTCGATTCAACAAACTCGCACAAGACCGGAATGGAGTAGAGTTACACACACACCTGATGGGCTGCCAGAGTTAGACGTTCACCGGGAGGGTTGCATAAAGGTGAGGACATGATTTGGGTGGGTGAGACGGTGGATTACGAACTTGTGAATGTGATTCTTCACAGCCTTGCCATCGAGGTAGAACACGAATTGTTGCTTATCCATGAGGGTGCGATTGGTGGGAGGGAGGGGAGGATTGCGGGTTAGAAGGGTGCTCTGGAATGAGACCCTTGAGCCCACTGTTGTTCATGCGGATGCAATAGATAGAGGGAGGGGGAATGCGTTAGAGTATTACTCTCAACCGAAGGGAGGATGGGGATGGACAACTTACCAACCACAACGCACACACCCGGCCGTATCCACCGAGAGACCCCTTACCGGTTGGACTGTTGGGGGCGAGTCTCCCTGGCGTAGAACCGCTGTTGCCCAGCAAAAGAATGTTCTTCACAAGTCAATAGCATTGACTTGACTCGCTCGGGTCGGGGCATGCTGAAGATTTTTGTTGTCGTTAAACTGAACGGTGATCCGCTTGGGGTGTTAAGATAGAAGGGAACTGGGAAGTGAGGGAAACTCTACCCTTCGACCCAGTACTTATAGAGTCCAGGACCGCAGCTTCAAAGTGTAAAATCGAGTGTCGGACCTGCGCCGTGGCAAGGGCGCAGTGACCGTACACCCGTCGTGCAAACGAGGGCCCAAGCATCTTTTTTTATCGAGGTCCGGCGCCACGGCGATGGTCCCTGTGAACACCGAATTGCGAGAGCCACGGAGTAGCTTTGTTCCCAAGTGGGGCGGAAAACATGGGCTGGGGGACCAGGCTATGTCTGCGACAGGGATGGCGGGTGAGACCGAGCCCATTCATTACCCCGACAGGCCCAAGGTTTCTGTATAGATACACTTTCTGGCCGCCGAGTTCCGTTGAGATCGGCGATTAAGGTCAAAAATGGGAGCGGCTCGTCCAAGCATAACGGGTTCTAAAAAATGGTCAGATTTATCCAGCCAACAAGAGTATTGTCCGTCGCGGTCATATGGGATGCATGGATGACAAAAGCGGGCTTTCACCGGATGCGCTTGTCACGGTTTGATCTCATATACAGCCACACCAGCGACGCTCCTCCACTGACTGAAGACGCATATCACCGGTGCTGAAGTACGTTAGGTCAGCGACAACGCCGGGGCGTTCCAACGAATGAGCGATCGGTCAACCCTTTTCGTCGAACAGCTCGCGGTCTGAGTGACACTGAGTTCGACTCGTAAGCCGTGGAAGGAAGGGGGCAAGCTGGGCTCGAAGGAGTCGTTTATTGCGTTCTCGCTTGGGAAAGTGGACATCCGTCTTCTGAAAAGCCAGCTGACTGATACGGTGGGCTGACGTATTAGATTGCACTATAGGGGTAATGTTTGCAAGAAGACTCGGTTCATCACCGCCGCCCAAATGGCGCAAACGAAAGATATACAAGTGGCGCAGGGGGAGGCGCACGGAAACTACGAACTCAGCACGAGGCTTGGATCATCCTCTTGCGGGACCGGTCAAGGTGATCGCGGGATTACAGCAGTGACCTACCAGATGGGTGATTCGTTGAGTAATTGGGTCGTGGGGTCAGCAGTGGGCGAACGTCGCAGTCATCCGCCCCAAGTCGGTGGCTGGAATTCATGACTACCCTTCTGGCGTTCTTGTCCGAGGAGTTGCATCTGCCGCGAGGACGGACCGCGCCCCAGTAACCCGGATGTTGAATCATTCAACGAGATGTATACTCGTAAGTTGTGGATACGTTTCTGGCGCGACGGTTGAACACCCTGCTTGACGTGTGAACGCTCAGCGGCCATTGACTGAAATGAGGTTTTGATTCGCTGTACATAAAGAGTTTGATGGGGCCTTTACTTAAACGCCCCATCCGGAGAGCATCCTCCATGATGTTCCCGCAGAGCCTAGTGGTTTCATCGTTCTAGGTCTGGTTCTGAATCAGGGAGGAGTCAGTAATAGCCGAGGCTGTTAACGCGGTGCCCATACATACGACACCGGATACGACGCGCTAGTACGTCGAGTTGGAGGGACTTGTCGAAAGTGATAGGTGCTTGATGTCCTAGTTGCGTGTAGGCTTCGGCACAATGAGATGCGGCACATCGAGGTGTTGAAGATATGTTCGATTGACCAGCCACATGGAGGGCAAGCGAGGAACAGAAGATGATTAACGTGGGATGACCCTTGTTGTAGGTTTTAGGCTGATGTTCGGTGAGTTGGGACGTGGTCGATGCGCGTCCATCACTCTTCCTAACGCCGGTCGTTAATGTAGTGATCCATCAGTCATGGCGAGGTCTCACTTGAGCCTCACCCGAGTCTTGCTCACCGTATGCAGTAGCGCAGTGCCCACCACGCAGTGCTTCGTCTCGTACTTAAAGTGAGGGAGAGTAACAAAAAAGTCCAAGTGAGGGTAACGGGATCGTGACAGTGACACGCGGTTCCTGGACCTAAGCGCTTGAGCCACTCAATCCCGAAATAGACTTTCACTTCAACCCAACTGGCGCTGTCTACCGTAAGGGTCTTTTGTCGCCCGAGGCTGTCTATCCGCACGACGCGTATGGTCTCTTGATGTCCATCACTCACCCTAGAGATCCCCCTATGTTTTGATGACACAACCGCGCCTCCATTCAACAACGCGGGACGGTGTGAATACTGAATGTCGTCGATGACGTTCATCAATGGCAATCTTACAAGGATGTTCCCCTCGCGTCTTTTCCATCTGGTGAATCACCTACCCAAAGATCGCCTTTGCGGACTTTGTCTCACGAATCCCTTCTGTTCCCCGTGCAGGGCTGACTCCGTAGACGCGCTGAATTGTTCATATTATTGGTGGATGGGGGGAAAGCGCCGAAGATTCTCCCAGCCCACTGCTTTCCTCCCGTCCGTATGCCGCTTCACCCGCTGTCGTTCCTTCAGCTCCTCCTTGCGGCTTCATTTGCCCTCGCACAAAACTGGTCGGTCAACCCTTTCACTCCTCCTGCAGCGCCGCTCGCTGTCAGGGGTCCCTACCTTCAAACATGGCTGAATCAGGGAGTGACAAATGGCTCGTTGAACTCTGGATGGCAGTCCTACCGTGATGGCTCGGTGAGTTATCGACTTGAATTCCTTCAGCAGACTCCGGACACTAACGAGTGGCTAGAAACTTACATGGACGGGCTTTCTCAGAGTAGATGGTATATTGTTCGATTGGTTGGGAGACCGTCAAAACTACACCCCGGCGGTCCAAAAAGACTTCACTGTGTGTACCTCCGGCTCTCAGGCGTTGCTGAACTCGGAATGATTAAACTGAATCATCTGAAGTTCACTTCGACGAAAACGATCATTACTATGGCTTGCGGGAGCGTAGACTTGACCGCCACCTTTCTGAGCCCAATCGAGGTTTGCGCCCTGAATCTGCCCCAGATCATGCCCTGACGAAATCCCAGCCGACAGATCTAGTAAACCAGTCGATTCCTCTCTCATACCTTGGCATCGAGGTTGCCTCCAACGACGGAAATCCTCACCAAGTCCAGCTCTACACGGATATTGATGGGGAGTGGCTTGCCCAACCTGATCAGGTTGTCCAATGGAATACCACGGTGGGGGATGTCGTCACCCATCAGTTTTGGCTCCAGAACCAGACTCAATTCGGAGAAGTAAACGGCAGGCTGAGATATGGTAACATCATCTACTCCACGCCGCAGGTATGTAAATCCCCTAGAACAAAATTCTGCTGGTCTTTGCCAACACGTTCCAGGTCACCGGATTGACTTACCAAATCGGCTCGTCTGGTGTTGTCAAGCCTGCATTTCAGGCGGCTGGCGCTCTCAACAACTCGGCGGATCCACAATTCCGCGCGATCCAGACCAATTGGCCGACTCTCGCATTTGCTCATGACCTTGGGACCGTTCTCACTACAAAGACTCCCCCGATCGTCTATGCCGTTGGATATGTCAGAGACCCTCTCGTTCAGCTCTGGGGTCTCCCGAACGTCAACAACTTGCGCGGTCCTTACTATCTCACTCGCTTCAACAGTATCTCTGACATGGTATGTTCTGTGTGCCCTTTGTAAGCGATTGGCGCGAATGTGACCCTCCGTAGATCACTGCGTTCCTCAACGATTACACAAATGCCTTGGCACGCGCGACAGATTTCGACGGTAACCTGACTTCAGATGCAATGGCCATCACATCGCAAGACAACGACTATGCGAACATTCTCGCTTTGTCCGTCCGTCAGATGTTTGGGAACATCGAATTGACCTCTGGGTGGGATGGCACTACCTACGTCCAGACCGACATCATGGCTTTTTTAAACGGTTCGTGGCTTGTCTTGGTAGAACCTCTGATCGCAAGCTGACTCTTCGATAGACGGGGTACGGTGTACCCACTGTTCTATCCTCTTTCAAATGACTGATGGATGCTTCCAAAGTTTGCAAGCGCAGTTGACATAATTTATTCCGCATGGCCGGCCCTCCTGTATACCAATCCAGCCATCGGAAAATACCTCTTGGAGCCCATCTTAGCATATCAGGTCGCTAACCCTGTGCAGGATGGGTACGCCGTCCATGACATCGGTGAGTCGGCTCACATATTTCGGCATGTATCATCACCATGTTCATAACCCACACAGGGGACTCGTATCCGAATATTACGGGACCATCAAGTGGTAAGTTTCCTGTTGCTCATCCACGACTCGCTGTCCATTCTCAACTCAACCACCTCCTACAGTAACATACCCTGTTGAAGGTTTGCGTCATGTCTCTGCCGTTGAGTCCTCGTCGCGACTCACGACTTGTACCCTAGCATCGGGTGACCAATTGATCATGGCCCTGAGTTACACTCAGAAGACGTCAGACAACTCGTTGATCACAAAATATGTAAGCACGACCGCCACTTTCCTTCTCTCCAGTCGGCGCTCATACGATGTGCCGCGGACAGCAATCCTTATACGACCAATTTGGCACTTACCTCACCCAAAACGGTTTGTACATGGCAAGCCAGGATTCATCTGACAGTTTCGCTGGTGCGCTACCAAATCAAACGAACCTCGCGGTCAAGGTGAGTTTTGCGTCCGACCCATTGGACACCCTCGTTTGAGATCTCGATCCTATCCCTTTAAAGTCCATCGTCGCGCTCAAGGCCGCGTCTGAGATTTTCCTTATTCTTGGGGATACCAACAAGAGCCAACATTACGATGTGCGTCACTTTGTCTTCCTCTATCGCGAATATACGGTTGATGTGCCTTCCGCAGAGCGTTGCCACCTCATTCCTGGCGCAATGGCAGAACGTCGCTCTCTCGTTAGACAAGTCGCACTATACCCTTTCCTACAGGAACGATCCATCGTGGGTACTATGGAAATTCGCAGAGTTCCACTGTTCTAATGCAACCACCAGGTGGGGCCTACTGTACAACTTGTATGCGGATAGGCTACTCGGTTTCAACATGTTCCCATCATCCGTGTATGAGACCCGTGAGTTTTGTTATACGGAGACGGTTTCGCTTCGATCCAAACCGCCCGATTCCAGAGACGAAGTGGTATGCAACCAAACTCGGCCAGTACGGGATCCCGTTGGACAGCAGGTAAATTATTTGTCCTAGAATTTCCTGCGACGTTCCTGGAGCCTAACGACTATTCGCCACGACAGATCCTCCGATGCGAAAACCGGTCGGTTTCCGTTCGCAAACTAGGGCCTCATTGTCTTGATTCGCTTACTGGTTTATGTGGGGCAGATTGGCAACTCTGGACGGCAGCCACCGTGACGGACGCGTCTCTTCGGACCACCATGATCGGCCTCGTCAAGAAATACGTTAGCTCTGGGATAAACAGCGGGCCGTTTCCCGACAGGTACAACAGCGCGAACGGTAAGATGGCCACGTTCGTGGACCGCACCGTCGCCGGCGGGCATTTCGCCGTTGTACGTCTTTTCGATGTTTTTTTATTATTACTGTGCTCGTGTTTGGGGCGTTTGGGAAATGACCTTATTCTGATCCCGGATTCTTTCTAGCTTGTCGTTCCCGATGTCGTGCAGGGGAGTAGCAACGGCAGCGATGGCGTTAATGGAACCAATGGCAAGGGCAACGGTGGCGTAACAACGACCGTTTCTCCGGCTATTACCGTCGCTTTGACGTTATTTGTCACGCTCGTGCTATCATAAGGTTCTGGCCGTCGAGCATCCCTAGGGATGTGGTTTATTTCGTTTGAGTCGTTAACACCGGGTCGCATACGTACAAATCATCTAACTCGTGGCATGGCAAACCATTTCTCGCACTCAAACCACTCCCACTAGAATGACTTACCTTCTTCACTTGTAATTATACACAAACGCAGATCGACCTTAATTCATCGAGGACAATATGACGAACTCGGGGAGTTCTCGCGAGTCTGGTGGAGGCAACATATTCATCGACATCCTGAAGGGTGATCAAAACAGATCAAGCCCATCTTCAGCACGTAAACGCCGCAAATCCCGCCCCTTGCGCTATTCAACAGTCGACCCTCCTGGTAGTCGTTGTACTGGTGACGGATCTCAATATTGTTGAACATCCGAGGGTCCTGGTCACGCGAGCGAAGTCGAGAGCAGAGTCAAGCACGATAGGCCTTGATGAAAGTGACCCCCAAGCAAAATGGACCGTTCTGAACCCAGCATGCCCATTCTTCCTACCTGATGATGCTGGAAAATATCACAGTCGGGTGCTCGAGCGCATACCAGATCTGATCTGCATATTTTTCAGTCACTATCATTGCCACATATACTCGGGTTATCTTAACTCGAATTACAGATCAAACCGACCGCTGCCTGGTCTCTCGTTTCGCGACTCGATAGCGGTGATAAGTGGGCCCCCCAAAGAAAGGTAATTGGAAGGAATCCCCGGACTTATAGACCGGGTGAAACACAAACTCTGTTCCGACCTACTTGCTCCCGCCAGGAGGGTCATCCCAGGCAGGCAGTCCATCACCGACCCTGTACTCCACCCACGCGACGTACTTCCTGAGTTTGAACATCTCTTTCCCCGGTACTAATTGCTGCGGGCAGGAAACCGTGATCGACGAGAGCCCCGCCCCTCTAGAGGCTCGATTTTTTGCCATGCTGATAACCCGTTTGGCGTGGAACTGACCCCAAGACTCAATATAGAGGATAAGTTCCCCCAGGCAAGGGCAAGCCACAGGGTCAGACGAGTCTGTTGTGGGGTCCAGGGCGAAGATAAAGGGTAGGGTGTTGCATTGGACCAAGACGAGGGTCTGAAGGCCCTTCGCAGAGGAAAGGGTCTGCAAAACCGCTGGGCATTGTTCGGCTCCCGCTGGGTCGAAATTTCTGTACTCCGAGACGGCTAGTCCTCGGGCTGTCGAAATGACGGGGCTGAGGTACCGTAGAAATTGAGGGTCTGTGTCATGTGGGGGGATGGCCTTGTGGCCTGCCAAGTTGGCAACCGCGCGAAAACGTCCACTTGGCCCGCTGGTTAGCAGGAATTTTTGTGTCGAGTCGAAACAGAGATTGACGGTGGCGATATGAGCGAGATTCCCAAGATCAGCGGGTGTTCGGGGAAGGTTGTCCAGAATCGGGGGAACTCCTTGGCCATACTCGAACACCTGAGCCAGTGAAACCACTTCGGGAACATGAAGATGATTCAAGAGGATGGAATGTACTGGACCCGCGTCAATAGAGAGAACATTTAGGCGGGGTAGGGGTACCGTTCGCTCAGGTGGAGCGTCGGATGATTTGGGAAGTGAGTCTTCAAGCAGGATTGTGTGCAGGAGAGGGGCGGAGTCGAGATATGGGATGTCCCGCAACACAACCTTTGAGGCTGACGACCCTGAGGCTTGCCATGTTTTTCCAGGGAAATTGTGTAATGACTCCACCCAAGGTTAACTTGCGCAAGGACGACAGGTCACCGTTAAAGAGTGCACTATCGAGGACTAAATCTCCGGGGCCAGAAATGGAGACGTCCAATTCTTCAAGGAGAGGGGTATGACAGCAGAAATGTTTAAGGGCGTCCGGGGGGGTCTCTCCCCTGACGAACAGGGTTTGGAATCGCCGGATATTTGGGATTATCAGTGGAATTGCATCTCTGAAAGCGCGATAGAGGCCGTCGTCAGCGTGGAGGGAGATTTTCAACGGAGAACATTTTGAGCGTTGAATGTAGGCGCGGGTCTTGTCCGTATCTTTGAGAGGCAGACGGGTCCACAACGAGGAACGGGAGGTGAACGTTTCCCGCCAGGAACGACACACGTGGGTTAATGCGATTAAGTCTCGATCCATGTGTTTACCACTGCGGTAGTCTGGGACAAGGGAGAGAACTTCTGGAGGAATCCGGTTTATGGGTGCGATCGAATTCTTCAAGGATCGAACCAGACTCAGCACCTCCAACGCGTCCTGTTCGAGCGAGTCCATCTGAAAACAACACGTGTGAGCCATGCATTGACTAACAGTCACTTTCTCGTTTGATTCACCTCGATCTGGCTCGCAGCGGTAGCAATCCTGCGGTATTTGTGTTTTAGAGATTTAACACGACACAGCTGCAACTTCAGGCGCACCCTCCTCCAGACACAGAGTCATGTAGTTTCTTCTTGGCGGTATGCAAGAGCTGAGACAGAGAGTAATCGCAGCCAGGGTACCTTTCGCTGTCGACGACAGAGATCGACATAGCGATATCGGAGGGAGTCTGGTCTTGGGCCGCCTGCGGCCGCCACACGTCACACCGCGATCACCTGACTCTTGTCATGAGCCGCCCCCAGGCGGCCTCCCACCCGATCCGAAAATAATAGCGCCAGGATTCAGAGGCGTCGTCCCCCTAGGTACATATCGTCTCCTTCCAAATCGCGTCCTCCCCGCCTCTGAA
Source organism: Thelephora terrestris (assembly GCA_015956445.1). Classification (NCBI taxonomy): domain Eukaryota; kingdom Fungi; phylum Basidiomycota; class Agaricomycetes; order Thelephorales; family Thelephoraceae; genus Thelephora; species Thelephora terrestris. The sequence goes on along the minus strand of WIUZ02000002.1, from coordinate 3,360,238 downwards.
TTTGAGGCTGGGTTCCAGCCTAGTCGCACACAGGTTAATTCGTTGGATCAACGACGACTACACCGCACCTTGGCGCCTTGCGCGACCACTCCCACATCTGATAGAACAGAGCTCCAACAAAGGAGACGCGTTTTGATGGCCAAGATTTGAGAGCTGCAGACGATAGAGCCCATTGAGGCGTTCCGCCCTCGGGAGACAAACAGAAACTCTCGAATGGACACGGAGAGAGTATAGGCCGGTGCTTTGGTTCGAGCGGTGAATGAAACGAGAATTTCAAGCCAATTCCAGACCGCGAAGGTGCATTAATTTTATGCTTTGTTCTCTGCGACAATAAACTCACTGCCGTAGCTACTCACAACCTCCGGCATTATTTTCTGTCCAACCGACTTTGATCTCCTTTCGTCCCTAGAGTGCTGAGAAGCATCCGAGAGCCAGAGCCTCTGTAAACCGAAAAACTCTCGCAAGGGGATTAGTGCGTTATAATTTCACTGCGAAGTGGATGTATAAAGACGATCGTACATGGGAAAACTATCTTTCGCTGAAGAAACTGGGGTGAGTCCGACACGAAGAGAGCAGGACTGTACGTTCTAAATTAGATCCCGAAAGGAGAGGAAACGGCAGTACAAGCCGAAATTGATGCATTTTGTAACGGCGACAGGGAACAGGCCTCCAGTGAACAACTTTGAGGTTGCTCATCACCACTCATCGAGAAAGGCAGGGCTGACAAGACGCCCATGGGAGACGAGGACATCAAGGTGAGTCCACTTCCTGCCATAAGTGCATCATGTACCATCGCCAGAACTGAAAGTATCCTCCGCTCACTATCTAGTGACGAGTGTAGGCTCCTTCCCAAGCTTCGCGTCTAACCCTCGCGGCTCAAAACACCTTGGCCTCCGGGTTCTGTTTTTGGACACCACACCATTTTCGCCCCTTCAAATCACTCCACCTCCGAGGTTTTATGGCTTCATTTCACCTGCGTTGCGCTCGTACGTGCCACTTTGGAATTTTTTGATGCTGTCGTATAACTACCTGCGTAGGGAAGCCATTTCCAATTTTCCAGAAACCGCGCAGTCACGAAAGTGATGCGTGGTTGATGCAAAAATTCTTTTCCCCGGTCGTATCCGAAACGGGTTCTGGGGTCGTGATTGCTCGAGGCTTGTGATGTGCCTTTCGAAACCATTGGTTTTGGTGCCGTCGAGATGGGTAAGCTCGGGTAAGGCGAGTAATGTGATTCTCGCCGTCCTTGCGCGTGAGAGCAGGGCCTTGAGACTTTCCATTCTTGTAACTCTACGAGCACAGGCCACGCAAACAGGAAAACATACGCATATGATGACACCGATTGTCCCTCAGTCGAAATTAACGGGTTATCCGGAATTCTTCAGTCCGTTGCGGGGTTCCCTGAACTTGTTTCTGTGGCACTTCCTCTCCTTCAACCACCGAGTCACAGCCATGGCGAGGGTGGTTCTTACGGTGATGACGGAGGGTTTATAGCGTTGTTTATGGAAACAAAACCTCGTAAGGATTCATAACACGTCAGGTCGTCCACCACTGACTGAATTACTTTCGGTGGGCTCTGGATATCAATGATCCTTCCCCAGTCAACAACACAACACAAGTCGTATGCCGTTTTGAATCTTCAGCGTGGAAGACTCGACTGCCCCTGGAGATTGCCTTCGTTTGCGATGTCTTCGTTGATGTCTGCCATGTGGACCTGGAACAGACTGGAGCTAGACGCTGAAAGTTAACATCCGATCAGATTTCCGCCCGTTGAATCCTGATCTCGCCGAGCGGTGGATGGGATCTACGATGGGTGATACCCCTGCATCCTCAATGCCGTTGATGTCTGTTGGTCGTGACGACGTGTTACCGGCCCCGTGTGCCCCGCGACTCGAGTGATGCAGGGCATCTGAAAGATCTATCGAGTGGTTCGTCGGCTTCCGAAGCCAAATTGTCAGAGGCGAACGACGAACTGGGGCTGCATCTGGAGGGAAACAGGCAAATCAGGAGAGTTAGCGTCAGGTACATGCATTCTTCCCTATTCAGTCGGACATGTCCACGGTATTGATGTTGATTGTTGTGAGGTGACGTAAAGGCGAAACTGCTAGCACTGCAGACGTTGCTACACATGAATCGAAGATAAGTAAGCACCGTTTTTCGTCCGCCGTGGCATCACGAATCTGGATTTTTTGATTGAATCCTCGAGTGTCTATAACGTGCCGACCTCCTTCACTTCCTCCTCTCGAATTCCAAGATCCTTTTCCATCGCTCGCTCCACCTATCATTTACTAAAATATCCTCGTTGTGTTTCACGTCTGACCCATGTCTGACTCTTCGAATCAACCATGGTCGGATCAACCATGGTCTGACCATCCCAACGCTCCACAGATCCCATCTTCGGTGTACCTTTCGGAGAAGGACTTCTTTGCAGGATGCTTCATTAACGCAATATCCTATGGCACGCTGGCCCATATGCCAGTCCTCGTGTCCACCCTGCCCATTTGACCCACCTTTCAGGGATTGTCATCGCTTTGTTTTTTTGGTGTATGGGCGTGTTGTTTAGTCCCACCAATTCCATCAAGAAGGTCATAAAGTGGTCACTTGTCATCCATACCATGGCTATGTTCTCGTTTTTGACAGTACCCTTTGGAATACTTTTTAACTGGGTGTCCCTCGAGTACATCAACAACCGAGCATTTCCTGGTACCGATGAATACCCTCCTGGACCTTTTGGATATGATAACATCATTGATACCGGAGCACTCGCCGTTGTTTATAATGCCATGTTCCCCTTCAACCAGTGGCTAGCTGATGGCCTTTTGGTAGGCGTTATCCCAAATTCGGTCCCCTAGGTGTTTGACCTAGGTTGATCCTCCAGCTGCATCGTTGTTATGTCATTTATTACATGAACCATTGGGTCATGGCCTTCCCATGCCTGATGTACCTCGTCTCTGTCGGTACGTGCTTAAGTCCTCCACAAGCCGATGGTGACACATTGCTCAATACCACTGATGCAGCGTTGGGTATCGCGCACGTCTACCAAAACTCGGGAACGAAGTGGCATTCCGCCGGAGGGGTCAACCTCTCCACTTCATACTATTCAATATGCCTTGGACTCAATGTCACCCTCACGTCTATGATCGTCATACGAGTCATCCTGCATATGAGGGGGCTTAGAAGGGCTTTAAAGGCTTCGGAAGTGTTTAGCGGAGTTTACAAAACGATCGCTACAATGATTATCGAATCTTATGCCCTCTACGCTGTCGCTATTGTGGCCAATACCGTACACTGGGCCACCGACAGCTCGGTCGTGGGTCTCTTCTCCGCAGCCCTCCGCTCGGTTCAGGTTTGTCCTGTCTTTACCTTTCCCCGATGTCCTCCTGTCTTGGGACATTGCTCTCTAATCGCGTTTACACACAGGTCATCGCTCCATATTTGATAATAATACGAGTCGCCGAGCGGAGGGCGGTGACGAGTGACTCAATCTCCGGGTCTCTCGAGTCGATGCGCTTCAGGAGCCAAGGGTCGACAGATGGTGATGGGACCTTCCCCGACGAGGATCCCACGAATGCGACGGAGGTGAACGGTGAAGCTCTCGGCGAGCTGAGTGCTAAGGACGAGAATGTAATCGAAGAGGTGCCATTGTGACAGGCCGTAAAGAGTTTTCGACATGTTCAACTTGTGCTAATCGGTTTTACTCACTTTTCTCGTTGAAAACAACATCGAACATCTGTGTATTTCTGCACTCGCGACCCGCTAGTATTCACGTTTGTAGTTACAGATACTTTTCCTTCTTCCCATTTTTTATTTATTGCTCCTTCAAACGTTAGAGTCAAACGAACCAGTAGCCAGAGTGTTCCTAGACGGCGAGCATGCCAGGGTTCAAACAGTCTTGGCGTGTCCCGTAGTCATCGAAGCGGTCAACTCGAGCTTGAATTCGCCTCCATGGGAGGGGGGACCGCTTTCCGAAGGATATGGAAGACCGCTTGCGACGCACCTAATCCAGTTACTCGACGGGCGGCATCAGCATCATCTTGAGGGTCTTGACGCGCGTTTTATGCCGCTGTCCACGTCATCCAATTGACTGAGAGAGTCGGATGATGATCTGGCTAGACGATTGAGCTGCCGCAAGCAGGGGGAAGGCATGGGAATACTGGTAACGAGAAGGTACTTACTACACCTCGTCGCGGCGGCTCTGGTAATTAGTACCGTCGGGATCAAAGGTTCGCCTTCACTCTGGGCGTCGCCTTTCGAAAGGGGGTCGACAAGCCGTGCGCCTGCATCAGAAAGGCCGATATGAAACGCCACATGAGGAAAACGTTTCTCACTGAGTTTCTTAGTCGTCGATCATGCGGTCGATCTTCACGGTCGACTTTCCGTCCCCATAGGTATCGTCCCCTTCCAAATCGCGTCCTCCTCGCCTCTGAGTTCGAGGCTGGATTCCAGCCTAGCGCCAGGTGCCACGGCGCGCGGGAGCGATATCCATGCATTTTCCCCGTCTAATAATTTGCAGGATGATCTCTACTTGTACCTTCGGTGTCCTCGACCGTCATGTCTCCCGAACTGACGGGTGTCTGCCCATTTATAATTTAGCACCAGGCACGGAGACATACCGGACTGGTTACCAGACTCGCCAGGGCCGTGGCGGAGGCACGTCTGCATGCAAACAGGTGATCAAGTCGCATCTCAGGCAAGCGAGGCGGCACACACACTATTGCTCCCGTTTCTCTCGCGTCCTGCGGGTGCAGGGTCAACTAGAAATCAACGTCACCCACAGAGTTCAATACAGCCACACATTCGCCGGGTGACTGCGAGGGTACCAAGCTACGCTTCCCGAGCCAATTCTCCCAGAGTGGGGCTGGGTGTGGCTGTGGGAAAGGGACCGATCTCCGTATTTAAGGAGTGCTCGTGAGGGGGACCCACCAATCCAGAGCCCTCGATGGTTGATCCTACTTCTCCCCCCTCTCCTATATTGAATCGGAGTTGCGATTCACCACCTCTCCCAGATGATCGTGTCAAGTCGACGACGCCCAGATCACTTGACCCGGACCCGGTTCTGTATTTTTAATTTTCAACGACCATCGCGGCACTTCGTTCTCACACCCGTCGACTCTCGGCTTGGTAGTGGCCGGCAATGACTTAATCCGATCTATCCTTCTCACCCCCGATATACACCTCTTCGAAGACGATGCTGGGATGGATGAGCTCAGCAGCACTCATCCTCTCATGTCTGATCAAGGAGGACCGACCGCATATCTTCACCCTATGCATCAAGGAAACGACGAAGGCCAGAACGCTGCGGACCTCGTTCAATAAGGGGTAGGGCCGGCTAGCGGCAAAGCCCGGGACTTTTCAACCTCGAATCGTCACGGTGGTCGGCCAGGGTCGGCCCAGCCCAACCTGAAATCAGGGAATGGCGTTCCACTCTCAACTCTCGTGTCTTTAGTCTCATGTATCTTCCAATTTACACTCAATGGGACCCGCTGGCCTTGGTCGCGAACGTATGAATTAGGCAGCGCGCGGGAGCCGTCTGCCGCGCTCGGCAAAAACATCGACCCGCGACGGGTCGATGTTTTGGTTTGCCGACTCTCCTCAACCTCCCACGTACAATCAAATTCAATCGTAACGGCGCAGCGCCAAAGTACTTCCTCCACCTCCACGGGTTCGACCTTGAGCGTTGAGCGACCCCCCTGTCGCTCCACTCGGTTGAACCCTCGAAACTCCCCTCCCTCCCGCGTGCGCCGTAAAGCGGAACATTTGTTCGTGACGGATCATTTCCCTTCTTCACTCAACTCTGACGCACTGCCAGGGCGCCCTCGCACGTTCTCTACACCAAAATCCCCACTACTCATTTCGCAGAAGATAATAGGCTGCAATCCAGAATCAAGATGGGTCTGACGCAGTTCCACCGACCACACGGCTAACCGTCTCATTTCATCTCGTCTTGGCTTTCCCCGTCATTTTCTTGCGCGGTCACACCAGCCTCGTGGCGTTATGTCGTCTGATCTCTTCGTACAGGTCCCATCTGAGCCTTTACCCCAAGGCAGTACGCTGTCTTCGCGCTCGCCCTAGCTGAGGTCGGTCCCGCTCTCCTCATGTATGTGATGCCCTGATCATAACACATGAGGGCGCATACACCCAGGTTTTTTTAGCTTCTATCACCGCGAAAATTGTTTCGGGCCCCTCCCCTATCCAACCCCCTGGCGTCATCGAATTACAGGATGCCTTCCACCGGGTTTTGCAGTCAGGCCTAGCCAGTTTGCCAGAGGATGGTCCTTACGACGCCGAGACGCCGGATTTCAATCATCCAGGAACTACCACAGAGTTGATCACGAATCTCGCCTTCGATCATTCCCGCGCTGTGGATTTCCGCTCACATGAGGACTTGGTAAGCGTTGCTCATACAATTGATCTACCTCTTTATAAACATCCATCAAGGTTTCATCGCAGTTTGTCACAGTTTTGCCCGTTGAATTTTTCGGAACCCCACTGGGGCGTCGAGTTTGGCCGACCCGGGGACATAGAGTACATGGTGCGCATCCCTGAGAACTGGGATCCCACAGACTCCAAGGCGCGATCGATCGGGTTCCTCCATGGACTCGGATTTGGTATTATTCACTACAGTGTGTTCATCATCAAGCTTCTGCAGAGGTTCTCTGACTGACCATTGCTGATACCCTTGCACCCACACGTTAGCCACCGGATATTCCACCCCACGTATGTTCAGCCCCTCGGCAGACGGTCTATGGCTGAAGGTATCTTTGGTACCATGAGGGAGTACGGCTTTGTCCCGGAGGATAACGAAAGTCGTGAAGTGACGGCCGGAGACCAGAGGACAGGCGTGACCGTACCCAGACATTCAAAGTTAGTCGGTCACATTCGACAATCGTGTTCGGTCGGCTGACTATCCCCTAGTGGCTCTTTCACGCATGCTTGGATGCTCAAGGCGTTCCCCCGCTTAATTTCCCGATCGTGCTTCATCGATCCAGTGATGTTTTGTTTACGGGAGGGCGACATTTGTTACAACTTTCTCTACAAGATCCGCAAAACCGTGAGTACGGATTCAACATTGGCCGGATTCTGCTCACTTCGTTCCAGGGCTTTGAAATGCCCATGTATTATTTCGTTTGTTCGGAAATAGGCATCGCAAACTTCCTTCCCCGACATTTCGATTGGTCTGTCGCTCTGGTATGAAGAAATTCCGCACGGGAAAGTCCCATCAAAGTCGATGTTTGTTCTCGGTGGCAAGATTTCATTGTGAACTCCGACGTACGTGGAATCTCTTGCTAGTCTCTGCCGGTGGACATGTAACTTCATTGCCTGATAGCGTGTTGCCGGATATCTCAATGTCCCACGGTGTTAAGGAGGGCCTGTTGTATACCTCCGAACACACCCACGGCCAAGCATCTATCGGCGGATCTGACGTTCTTAAACAGATCATGGACTGGCTCGAGGAACCCTGGTCAACGTTTTCTTCCGTATCCTCCAGAGTTTGGACTGCCGCAAGCCTCAGGCCAGCGGGAGCTCAAAGTTTCACCCAGACTTTCGTCTCCGCCGCATCGGACCAAAAGATCTAGTTCTCGCCGCAGTTCAACTCTTCTGGATCATCGGTATCGTGGATACCTCCGCCGCTCTCGCGCTCACTACCAAACCCAGCCTCTCTGTTAAACAGGAAGCGGGACAGCCGCGGAACACGGCTTTTTACAGCCGACATGATCAAGATGATCTTGGGAAGATCAATACCAGGTCACCACCATCCTCGTCCAGTGATCTCTGCCTGTCACGTTGTTCGCGTTCGTTCGGGGCGCAGATAACCGCAGGCCAAGCGCTACGTCCTCCGAAAACTGCGCCTTTCGACCGCCTCGGTTGGGTCGATCTTTTACCCATCCTTCCCTTGGCGACCCTGGTCGAAGATCAACCGAAACATCTTTGCAGAGAAGGATGAGGGTCATATACATCGAGGTCAATCCACATTCTCAGTCTGACGTTGATGAGCACGAGCGCACGGTTGGTGAACATTGATCACACTCGAGGGCTATATATCTGCATGTATTCAAGTAGGACATCTGTGATAATACAACGGCACAAAACAAAAAGGGATCGTATGGCCGGGCTCAAGCCGGGTATGTGAGTTGTCTTTAAAAAAGTCATTGAGTGAAGTTGGGACCGTAAAAATGCGGAAAAACGTACTCAACAGCGGCGTGTATGATCGCCTGCCACGCCTTGATGGTGTGGTGACCAATCACGGAAGAGTTTGTTTCGAAATAAACTGGGCCATATGAGTCGATAAGCCAAACGGAGGCATGCTCTTTGACCCAGTCCAAAACGTCACGAAGACAACCAGTTCGGAATTGTACGTAGCCACAGATTAGACCGGAGTCGATGCGAAACGCGATATCGTCGAGCTCGACGGACAACTGTGTTCGTTCGCGGACTTTTGAGCTGATATCGCGGAGGAACATGGCCGTATAGAGGGGAATGTGATTGTCGCCGTTGAGGGATAGCAAGAAGTGGGCGCAGAATCGTTCGGTATTGTCTACCTTGGACGTTCCTCTCAAAGCGGGGCGTAGATCCCAGAACCAGTAAGAAACATATCCAGATGTGGCCAAATTTCCGGGAGGATGAAGGGGAAATTGACGTTTGTCGACCTGTTGCTATGTCACAATGTTTCGCCTGTTCGAGCTCAATACAGAAACGGACCTGGAGCGATCTGCCAAGAAGTACCAGAGCTTCTACATCCTCTTTGTCTCGAGCTTGTAGCTCAGCAGCTACGATTCGATGAACATCTGCTTCGTACCAAATGTGGTGAGGCAGAGCATTCACTCGCGCTGCATGGAAACCCTTGTCAATGTGTCCCGCAGATTGCAGTAAGCACGCCACACTCACCAGTGAGGTTTGATGCTCTCGGGGAACACAGATAGTGGACAGGTGACATCTCAACGGGTAGGGACCTGACCAGGGGAAAAGCGGGAGCTTGAAGTAGGCAGTGAAGCTCAGTCTCGCCTCATACGTCTCGACGTGAGGCGCGTCATCTGACGAAATGCGTGACCGCATTGAACAGAGCCTCAGGTGGACAGGGGAGGTTACTCTGTGGAGGTAGAAAAAATAGGTTAGTGGAAAATAGAAAACGAGGGAATATCCCCCCAGAAGAACACGGGAGCCAAACCCAAACCCAGCTAGATAAGAATGCGCTGCGCCGGATCTACTGAAACCACCTTACAAACGAGAAGAGGATTCAGTAATAAACATATATAAATGGTCGCATACTTGACACGAAGAGTCCAACCCCAAAGAACTTATTCCTGTGAGCGTCATGAGCAACGGAGCAAATAGCGGATCTAACCTGAGTACGTTAACTACCATTCGTTCCAGCACCAAGAGCGCTCACTTCCGTTTGTTGGCATTACCCCAGCTGCAGCCGCAGAGTCCACGGTTTCGAGTGTGGATTCCTTTTGTATGATCATTGTGGAAAGTGTAGGTCGCGGCCCAGCTCATATCCATTGGTTCAAAAATCGGCGAACGAACTCGGATATGGTGCGTTCCAATACGAATCATGTTTGCCTAGATGTAATTTGAGTTGGTTGTATGATAGACTGGGAGTCGCGCAATGAGTGGAGATGAGATACTAGATGACGACGCGATGCCCGGTTTGGTAGATCCTTAGGCACCTGTTATTGCGGATGTGCCGAACCAGTCTAATCCAAACCCGTTAGTTACGTTTTTGGAAAGAGCCAAGCCTATATTATGTAGATTAGGGGCCAATACGAAATGATAAGTCAATGAGACATGGACGTCTGGGCCCCCAACATTTGATCTAATCACGGCGGGCGGGCCAGTGACAACACGTTCCTTTTTGTATTTTTGGAACCAGCGCGCGGTGACCCGGATATACGGCCGTCTCAGATTCAAGACAAACTTGACGTTCTTGGGGGTTGCGATCAATATATCGACGGAGCAAGTAAGCACATGCATATCCGCACGTAAATTGTGGGGCAGGCGAAGCAATGGTATCGGGGTCCAAAAATTGTTACAAGTGATGGTGAGCGGAGGAACATACATGCAGTGGTACAGTTAGAGCGGGGGAGGCGAAAATATCCACAAATAAATTGTGGGGCAGGCGAAGCGAGAGTCTCATGGTCCAAATTTTTTTACAAGTGACAGTAAGCGGAGGAACATAGATGCACTGGTGCAGTCAGAGCGGGGGAGGCGAAATCAGTACATAAGAGATAAAGGCATAAGAGAGAAGTAAGCATATGAATATTCGTACATCAATTCCATAGCAAGTAGAACGGTGGCGGGGAGTATCAAACCGATAGGCGAGAGACGAAGGCAAAGGGGAACCCGATCAACGTGGGTTATCAATTGTCTCGCTTCTTCTGTCTACCCAAAGTCTTGCGGGGGGATTCATTAGGGATGGTTGCAGTGGGGACGGAAGCAGGTCCATGAGGGATGGCGGCAGGAGAGGCAGAAGCGGGATTTGATTCGGTGGGGGATCCTGCCGAACGCCTCTCATTGGTGGGCTGGCGAGGGGGCGTAGAAAGGAGCGAGAAGAGCTTTGAGGGCGAATGTGCCTGTGGAGGTGTAGCGAGGATGCGGCCGACGACAACGCGCTCAGCCGGCAACGGAGATTGTTCCAGAATTTGAACACGGCGGCTCTGAACCTGAAAAACCTGCCTATCCATCAGTTCTATAGCCAGCGGCGGTGACTGAAAGGCATACGGTAGAGGGGTTCTCGTAACAAAAATTATACACAATGAGTGTTGCCTCAACGGCCACAAGAGTTCCAGGGCGGAGAGCGGAACGAACATCCCACGGGGGAACCAATTTGCTGTCAATGTCGTATATCTCTTGCTGGGCGAGCAAGTCCGTCTTCAAGTCAAAAATGCTTGGGTCGTAGTCAGGTTGGAGCCGTGGCTCATACAAACTTCCAAGCTGGGGCTCGGGACCTGGAAGCAGGCGTGTAAGCGGAATGGGACTGAACAACAACGAGGGCTTGGAGCGCTCACGAGTCATGATATTCGTGTTGGACTTTGCAGCCGTCAGCGAACGCTTAAGCCTTGGACGAGCGACACGGAAATCTCCATCCGGAGTCTGACATCCTAGATGAGAACGTCACCGCATGACAAAACATCAGAATGCCTGCCTTGTACTTGTGCGGAAACATGATGACAATCGTGTCGCCTTCAGAATCCGTTGGCCGAACACAGCGGGTGAGCTTGGCGGCCTGCGCGCTAAAATGAGTAACGAGAGATGCGCGAATGAAATTATGCGCACCTTGGGAACGGGAAGCACTGTTTTTTCCTCGATGTCCTTGAGGGTACAAATCTGATTCCCATAGAGGATCGCCAAGGGCTCCGTTGCCATCGCCGGTAAGGCTAGCACTAGGACATCCCTGACGGAAGATCTGTCGACAATCTTCTGGCCACGCTTCAACCACGCGTTTCCTCGCGCGCCCAATTCGCAGCCCTCGCGGGCAACCTCACCAATGATGTTTACAACTACTTCCACATTCGTACCTTCTTCAGAGGGCTGATCCATTGGGATGAAAGTCGTTCGGTAATTTTTTACATCCCCGTCACGCCATGCAACCGACTCAGCGGTGAAGTGGGTGCCATAGTCGACGCTAGCGAGGGAATCAGTGTTCTCATCAAAAGTCAGTGCAAGTTCGTCATAGCGGCCAGAGGTGGCACGCTCTTCAAAAGGGAGGGGAGACATGGACGGTGGGATGGTACAGATGTGGGATGGTGTGGGCTCAATGGGGAGTGGCAGAGACGGAGCGGTTATTTGGACGAATGCGAGTGTTTAAATATCAAGACTCCCTGAGGCACTGTTGATCCGCTTGGATGCACGTTCATAGGTGGAATCTGGACGAGGGACCTTCCTTTTGTTACGTCTTGGTTCTTCACGGATCATGTGTTAGTGGAACATGTGTGGACAATCGGGAGATGGGCTAGAAGCAACATACCACTGTCTCCCCCAGCGTCCCGTACCTGATCGAGGAGCCGGCTTGCACTGCCAACATCCGGAGGGTTTACCCCAGAAAATAAAGTTGTGATTTGTGAAACACCTCCAGTGTGGGGTGGCCTGTGAACGGCCGATGGGCTGACATAGCTCATTGTGTGATCTCCGCATTTGGCCATCGTTTGGGTGTTGAGTCCGTCTAAGCGACGGAACTCGTCCCGAGCCTCTTGTGACCGATGGGCCTTGATCTTTCCTATGGGAAAGGGGCGGAGAATCATCAACCCATTGAGGCTCGTACACCGGGAAACCATGACGTATGCGGCTTCCATTCCAATGCAGCTGGCCAGGTCGACAACGACATTCCCCAGTGTCTGGCCCTGTGCCTTGTGTGCGGTGATTGCAAAACCCGCGTCTAGAGGTACCTGATATCGGTGAAGAGTGCAGCTGTGTCCAGTATTCGGATGACGAAGTGGTTTCATCTCCGTTTCATTCGGTAACACAGCGATGTGCTTGGGGGGAAGGTTCGGAAGGGCATCGGCCGTCATATCGGGCAGCTCGACTATGCAAGAGGTGAGATACCTCTTGTCGGTATCGTCAACATGGTACCGAACCTTCCGGAGGATCCCTGTGCTCCCGTTCACAATGCCTCCAGCCACGTCAAAATTTTCGGTCACCACAACCGGCATGCCCAACACCAAAGGCAGAACTCGAATGCGGCCACCAGTTTTGTTAGAGGGCATGGTATCAAGAACATTACTGATCGCCTCATCCTCAATCGGTGTCCCGTGGTACGTGTCTACAGCATAATACCAATTGATCTGCCGATTATTTCTCCTTGCGAATGCCTTCGTCGCTTCGAGGTTTATTGCGTCTTTAATCGCATTTGTGTAAACCACCATTGGAGCACATTGCCATTGCGCCTGGGAGGTTTTATCCAGAGCGACACTCAACAGGCGAGTATTCAAGAGATCATAATCATCCTGGGTACACCTGCCGTCACGGAGTCTCGAGAGCATTCCGACAAAAAGTTCATTATCACGTCCTGCCTGGCGCATCTGTTCGGTGAGCATGACTACTGTCGTAATCGATCTCCATAAAAGCTGGCCGAATATTGTTGTCTCCTTTGTGGATTTCGCCTGGCTGAACAACTTTGTCTGACTTACAGGGGGCAATTGCGCAAAGTCTCCAGCAAATATCACATTCACACCGCCGAACGGCTCTGTGTGGCCCTTTGCATCCACCAATGCCTCATGGATTTGTAAGAGGAGTCCACAACCAATCATCGAAACCTCGTCAACGAAAAGGTAATCGACGCCAGTCCACATTGCAACAAGGTCTGCCTTCGTCTTTCCGTTTCCCTTTTTTCGGTTTTTCTGATGCTGGTTCAAGGCTAGGGCTGTGTGCAAAGTTGTGCCCTTTATGTTTTTTGCGGCGATCCCTGTGAATGATGCGAGTCGTAGCCTCCTGGATTCTCCACGCCGGGCGAAAAAATCGGTCAGTGCAGCAATGACTCGCGATTTCCCCGTTCCTCCGGACCCACCAAGATACATCCTCATCGGTTCCGAAATCTGGTTTTGCTGCGCATGAGACGCGATGAGTGAAAAGGCTCGTGCCTGTTCAACGTTCAGCGTCCACTTTGCAATTACTTCGCCGATGTTCACAGAAGGCAGGAGTGGCTGTGACTCAAGGCTCATGACTGACGGTACATGTACAGCGTCCAAGTTGGATACCGTAGGGTTATTTCGTACTTGTTCTGGACCAGTCGAGGTTTCAGGAGGGGTGCACAGTGTCTGTTTCCACATTTTGTGACGATTGTCATAGGTAGCCCTCCACATGATCTCAAGCGGTAGATCGTCTGGGAGAACTAGGTCGTCCACATCATCCGCAAGGTTCTCTGCCTGGCCCTGATGATTAGCGGTACTTGAGAAGATCCCCGACTGCGCTATCTCACTCAGGCATTCAACTACGTCTGCATTTATTTTCGAATGCCAGTCAGATGCGTAATTAACCACCGAGTCAATGTGGTCGAGTAATTCGTCTTCACAAACATCACCCGCGAGTTGTTCAACCCCATGTCGTTGAGTCCAGCCCGATCGACCATTATCGCGGTATGTGTCCCTCCTGCGTTGGTCTTCAGTGTCCTTCGCATCACGGCACTCGTGCAACACCTGCATGTTGTCAAGAATTGATTTCGTGTTGTTGTCAGATCTCGCTACAAACTCGTTGAATGCGTTGGGCCACGTTTGGTCGGGTGCCCGCAGATCCTCCACCGTGCACCACGGCTTGAACAAAATTAGCATCAAACGGCAGTATTTCGGGAACAATTCTGAGCGGTCACGACGGGGTAATGCAGGTCCGATGGGTACAGGAACAAAGTACCCTGAGGGGTCACTACGAAGCCTTTGGGCCTTGCTGCTAACCTGTGTGTGTTGTGCGTGGAGCAGGAATGTCCTAGACTTTCTACCTCTTTGAGCACTTTGCGGCTGGTGTTGATCCAGGAAGTTGTCTCCGTTGTTCTCGTGAGTCAGGTCATCATCTTTGTCATCGTCAGAGCCTTCCGAATAATCAATGCTGCTTTGGTTGTTGTTCGAACTGCGTGCAACGGATGGTTTTCTGACCTTGTCTACCTGTGAAACAAAATCCCAAACTGATAGGTGACTCAACGCTGGAGAACGAAAGCGGTAGTCGAGGACTTGGGTGCTGCATTGCACAATGTTTCCACCTTGTGTCGCAACCACAGTGACGTCCTCATCTTCGGCAGCATTGTTGTCAGACTCGGCATGATCTACTAAGACTGTCGGGTTTGTTCCATCCAGTTCGCCATCAGTGTCGGGTCGATTCAGTTCAGAGTTAAGTTCCTGGGTGATCGGCAGACCGTCTCTGTTGTGAATGTCATCGTCGTGTGAACGGTAACATTCTGGTGAGGGGGAATCCATGTCCACGCTCTTCTCAAATGCGGTCCAGTATAAACTCCTGTACTTGTGGCTACTGTAATGATCTCCATAATCCCTGAGATAGGCGGCAACTTGCTGACCCGAGAGCTCTTGGTGCGAAATTATGGAGTATGCGCACTTCTGTAGCATCCTCTTTGCTCTCAACTCTGTATCTGTATCAGCAGGATCACGGTCTCCAAGCCTTTTGAGCGCAGCTTCAAGGGCGCTGAATGAAACATGTGATTTCAGTTGGTTCTTGGTGATATAGTCAGTGATGTAGAATAACACGGATTTGGCAGCATTTCCAGATGTTATGAACTTGATGTCACCGTTGCAGCGTGTTGCTACTGCTATCGTTGGATTGTAATTGTTGACCATGCCATCCAGATGGCGCATCACGACTGAACCCACCTCTTCGTCAAATGACGTGACAGGTGTTACATTGTTTTCATCAAGGTTGAAACGGCAAGATCTGTCACCCGAGCCACCGTACTTGAAACATGTCTTTGTGTGCGAGTGTCGTTGTGACTCCAGGACGACATTTCTTAAGTCTTTCAATAATGCTTTCAACGTGTTTTCCGCACCAGGATCCGCGTTCATGTCAATGCCGCGGACAGCACACGGGTGGTGTTTGGAGGATTGCACTGTCATAGAGGGATCTGGATCTGCAGGAATGACATTGCAAACAGTGTCGTCGAGGAACTCAATTAGGCGATCTCTCCATGTCAGATCGACCATTGCTCTTTCCCGAATCTCGTCAGACGTCATGCCACCGTGTATCCACACAACCATGTGGCAGTGCAAGGATCCACGACCTTGTGCTTCTACACAGCCGTAGTAAGCTCTTGTGACGCCAAGGATACCGGGGGTGACTGAACGTTGTTTCGGATCATATCCCAGGATTGCAGATATGAAAGCAGTCATATACACATGAAAGAATTCAGCCGCTACACATGGATTCCGAGCCACTAATTTCGCCTGGTCCCAGTACGTCGGAACTTCGTGGGACAACAGGTCATCAACGTCAATATTGTTCCCGGCAAGGAAGCGAACCACTGGGTTGTAGACATCAGCGGGGTTGACCGTGACATAAAAACTGGGTACACCTAGTGAGAGGATATTCGCACGAATTTCATTTCTCATAGTCAGACGAGATGCGGCAGAACCTGGTATGTTTGCGGCAATGAGCTTGACTTCTTTCAACAAATCGAGTGCCTGCTGCTCGTCGTCAGTTGTTGCTGTCGGTAGAGAGCCACCCGAAGCACGTTCAGCGAGAATTTGCATTGTATCAACAGAGACATTAACAAATTTCTGGGCCCAATTATGGAAGTTTTTCTGATTCACTCGAAGGCTTGTGTGAAGTAGGAGCTTTCTCCGTTGGATGATATTGAAGGCAACAAACATAAATGAGTAGTGTTCTTGGAAGCGCCTATCACCAAGAGAAAGCATGTGCTTAACGTGACTTTCAAAACCGATTGGAACCAATCTGCGTCTATCTTCAAACCCGCCGATACCATAGGGGAAGAGAGTGGGGTAGAGCATAGGGAACATAGCTGGGTTGAAAAACTCGTTCACCGGGTTGGGATCATGGGGAATTTGAACAAATGATCCTCCTCGTTTAGCGTGTCGAAGGGCAGCAGCTTTCAACTGACACGAGGGGGCGTTGGCATCAACATCTGTAATAAGAACACTTTCGAACTGGATAGGTGCATCGGGAGGGGATTCAGTGGGATGGTTGTCCAAGTTATCGTAACGTGAGACAAGTGTATGAGCAGCAACCGATGTCTCAATCTGTTCAATGTGGTAATCAAGGACATCGTTTTCTGGCAACATTGAAATGCGGTCCATGTCAATAATAATATCGTGGTACAACTGGTTGTGCACAGATAGCCAGCGGAGGGCCACTAAAACAACTTCACGACGCACGACCAATGGACGCGCCTTCTCCTTCAACCACTGCGGGGTCGGGGTAGTGGATCCACAGAAAAGCACACAAATAGGTGAGATTATATCACTAATCGTGGGGGGCATTACGTCGGGTAGGCGCTCAGGATGTTGGGGAAAGACAATGATATGTCCTTTCATGCCGCGCTGAACCACAGGCAGGTCAACGTCGTATTTGCGGTCTTGCAGTTTTACGATGCACAACTTTGCCCTACATCTGGAAACGATGAGTTCCTCCACAAGTGTGAGGGACTGTAGCTCTGGTGGAACGGCACCAATGACATTCAAATTAGCAAGGGTGTATTTCGGAAGCTTCCTTCGTGATAGCGCACTCTTGCAAAATAAACACAACGAGAGGTACAGAGTACCGTCTTCGTTGCAGTGAACACCGGCTGGATCGACTAGAATCCCAGCCAGGGGACCTTCTGTATATGGTAAGGGAGGTTGGACGACATCGATTCGGTCAGAGGAGACAGACGTCGACGAAAGGTTATGGAGTACATCGAGATCAAGATCAGACACGAACTGATTTGAAATCTTCCTGACACAAACTCTTTCAGCGCATGAGGCACAAGTCAGGGTTTCCAGTTCATTTGATGATGTCGCAGTACGGAAATCATGGACGATCCGGGCCTTGTCAGAATGGGAGATTCGCTGGGGCCAGTTGTCAGCAACATCATCCAAAGCAGCACTGGCGTGTTCGTTGTGTTGTAAGTGTGGCGGTCCTCCCACAAAGAGTGTGTCTCGGTGTTGGTTCAACAAAGACCGCAGATTGCTGATGGGGTCTGCCGGGTCATTAATAATCCCAACACAGTTGAGTCCACGTTGGAGAGTTTTTTTGGCACCCAATTTGATTACAGCACCTAAAACGAGTCGTCTCAGATTACATAGCGTGTTGTGTTTGCTGGGTGGAAGCAGAATAGAACAGAGAGAGGCACACAACACCGCATTTTTCGTTTGGCATTCCCCGGACACGAGGTGATTGACGATGGCATTGCGAAATTCATTTTTGTCAGAGGTGCTCACGTCCATACAAATGCCGTGGAGAGAAGCAAGCTCGAGGAGGGAACCGAAACCAAACGACTCGACATGAGAAATCATATCAACCGCATCCTCGCACTTCTGGAGTGGGCCCCAACGTGTCAGGCGTTGCTGCAACTGATGAGATAGATCACGTCCAGGGTTCGACCCGTTGCTTCTCATGTCCAGGGACGCACAACACAACTGGAATGTACTCAGATCCAGTTGTTTATGCCTATATGTAATCAACAATGAGGTACAAATGTCGTACGAGAGGTGCATCGTCGATGCAAGGCGGCGGCTAAGAGATTGACATGAAAGAACATCCGGCCGTAAAAAACACATTCCATTCAACAAGTGATGGAGAACGGCATCGCGCTGTTCCTCGTCGGTTTGACAATGTGTCTCAATACGATGGTTCATAAACATTTCATTACAAAATACGGCACTGGTGCAACAACTCCCCAGCACGGACGACAGTGCATCACGCGCTTCGCGCTGGGAAGTTGTGAGCAGTTGAGCGAGATTTACTGTAACTAAACGGTAAGTCAGGAGAGAGACGTTGCTTTGAAGAAGAATGAATGAACGAACCACTAGTCGGCTGCCAGCTATGGAGAGGGGGAAGTGCCTGGATGGTATCGAGCGTCGGGTTCGAGATGGATGGGTGGTCGTTGATGAAGACGGGTTGACATAGGAGTATCCAATCAGAACCAAGAGACACGTCGGTTAGAAGACCATAGGACACCGAGAGGTTCATTTTGGAGATGTAAAAACCATTCAAAGTGGGGACCTTGACGACGACAGAAGACCTTTGGCACCCGAGTCTGTCAAAGACGCAAGGAACATTGAGGGCAAAGACGATGGAAGCCGAGACCTGTGACTCTTGAGCGGCACCATTGATAGATAGAGAAACTGTGTTCTCTCCAAGGAAACCGCGACAGGTGAAAGCGATCATCGTGGGAGGGGGTGGGGAGAGGCGGATTGGTGGGCATCGTGCAAATTTTTAACTAGGAACCGGATAAAGGACAGTCAAAACATGAGACAATAAAATTGGTCATGTGCTGATCTGATGCGCCATCAAACTCTTACCGTAAAATCGTGGTTTTGAGAATAAAGGTCGATAAGACCCAGTACTATCGTCCCGGGAACGTTCAACACACAACTGATGAACAGGGCCTGCAAAAGCTCGGAAAGCTTGGTACCGAATAATCTTGTGGAAGGCGCGTCTTCCGTAAGTACACCTTCTCTTCTTGAGTCACGGAAGAGTAAGTGGCTTTGGCTCATGAAGAGGTCTGACCGAAAACAGCCAGGAATCGGGATCACAAATCTCTGCCTGGGGGTCGAATTTCATTCTACGTCTTTTTGGGGCGTACACGGCCGCGCTCTTGTCCTCGCGTGCTACTCCCCTTGACTACCTGAACCCGTGGAGGGGCCTACGGATCGCACTGGATAACGTCCTTCCCTGCACGGTGCAAGCAATGGAACGGAAAACCCGGGCGAGGGCTTTCCTCTTTTCTATACATATAATCCCAACCCATTTGCTCAACGACGAACTGCGAGCTTGAAGATGTCGGGGTCGCTGCACTTGCCCCGAGGTAGCTAGTCCACGGACGCCGAATATATTCAACGCCTAAAAAACAAGTTGATATAGGGTAAAGCTGTAGCGGCTGCAGAATCACAGTGAATACAAGGTGCGTGTAATTGTGCACGATGAATCTATGTACTAGTGTAGGGGAGAGACTCTTCAAGAGTCACGGGAGGGCGATGCGGTAAGAGAATGCTCGAGAAGTCCAAGGTAATCAGAAACAAAGATGGTGTCAATGGGGTAGGAAACCAAGCTGAGTGTGGATGGGGGAAAGGAACATGAATGCAGTGCTTCACTTGAACGATTGGGAAGTTTTGTGGTACTGCCTAGCTTGAGATTGCTTCTGACTTGAGTGGGCAGAGACGTCAGGTTTCAGGTCGTCGGCGAGTAAGCAAAAACATACTTGATAAACTTCAGGGGATCCCCGGATGAACTGATTAACATTACGCATATTAGTCCACAATGCTTGACAAAGATGGGGGAATGACACTTACTTCTGTGAGGCCTGAGGGGGGTCCTTTTTAGGAAGAATGGGCCTCAAGCCTGATGGCTGGGACGCCAGGAGCATTTGAGTGTTAAGAGCTTGTTGGGTGGCGGTGCTATTAAGAATGGGAAGATCGTTCAGTCCCTTTGCGCCGCTCAGGAATGCACCGCTATCCTCACGCTTGGTTGTTGGCATTATCTAGGTTAACAATGAGAACCGCGGATTAGTTTTGGTACTTGATCAATAAACTTGCACAAGACGAGGAAAATGAGCACACCTGCCAGAGAACTGCGAGGATTTGGGGTGCACCGAGGGGTCATAGAGGTAAGCCAGAAGTTGTGTCAGCAGCACGGTGGCTTACGAACCTCATTTTAAACTGGATAGGTTTGGAAGCACCCTCTTGGAAGTGAGTGTTCTGCTGTTTATTCATCGAGATTCGGTGGACGAAGGGGGGGATACTAGGTCAGAATATTGCTCTGGACCTGAGGGGAGGGTAGAGAAACCCACCACTCATTCTCGACGGATTAAATCCTCCTCCTCTCTGGATGCGGACGCGAATATGCACAGCGATAACTCGACTACAAATCCACGGCCAAGGGAGCATAGAACGTGAGGAGAGGACGCGTTGTGAATGGAAATCCTTGTTGGTAGTAGGGAAATCATAAATGGATCATAGTGTCCGAAAGGGTGGGAAGTTTGGTCGACTATGGAGGGGTTATGTCCCGTAAACGCGGACAAATCCATGACTGGTGAGGCTGCAGACAGGAAACTGCTATTTGTCCCCCGTCCACGAGGATTTGTGTTCCTGTGCAGAATGAATTTATCGAACGAGGGCGCATCCACAGGGAATTTAAGATCTACCATGGCCCAGAAACAGCGGTTTGGTTGTCGCGATGGGCCTAAATGAACGATACAAACCACCCGCCTCAATCACTTTTTTGGTTAGCATCCTGTCCGCGGCCGTGGAAATCTGGTTATTGTGACTGCGCAGATGGTCGCGCAAACAGGCCGTGTGAAGAGTTTACCAGAGGCCACGACTTGGGCCTTGTTTCTGAGTGTTTTCGTTTTGGCAATGAAGGTAGAGGGCAGGAAAGATCGGGATTGCTTGAAGCAGCAACTCACACGTCATTGCATTTTCTCACAAAGCACGTTCCTGTGCGTTACACTGCACACTCCCAGTCTATTCCTCACGACTACTTGTAGTCGGGAACTCGCTGCAGTCAATTTAGTCGAGATCATTGCAACTAAAGCCTTTCCATCATTGACAAGTGAACTCGCATACACGGCATCGCTTTCTAACGATCTAGCCAGAGACTGTGAACCAGGGACATGATCTGTGGCAGTCCTAGGGTTCGAGATCAACTGGATCGTCTACGGACGCGTCACAACCCTCTTCCACCGCCGGGGCAGCCGCATCCCTGTCGTCAGCTTTTCACCGACCCCGACCCTTCACCAGCCTCAAGTCATGGTCAATCAGCGCGAGGCAACCCACAACCTATCAATACTCATCCCGTCGTATGACTCTGCCTTCTCTATCTGTCGCCGAATGTGTGCATGATTCCTCGATTCTTCCTAGCCAGCTTTGACGCTCAGGCCAACGATAGCGACTCTATCAAGATACCCAACATATAGTGACAACATACCGATTACCCCCTAGCCATATCATATACTGTCGCTAGCAAAGGTTCGTGTCCGTGGACGCATTCTGGTACATGTAACAGTAATCCTCGTCCTGCGCCGCAGCCATCAAACGACATGCCCCGAAGATGTGGACAATTCTTAGAAACCCCGGAGACCAGCCCGAGGCGTGGGCCACGAATCACCTTGACAGATCTCAATTTTGCTCCAGCGGCAAGTAGTCGCATACGGTTGGGACCTAGGAGCTTCGGACGCGTACCAACAAACACCGAGTCAGCTACGGGTCATTCCTCCACATCCGATTCACAACGGGGCACCATTCGTCAACTCTTCGGGCAAAGGACCGTTGAGGTGTCTCTAGTCTCGCTGTCCTGGCGGGACGCGATTCAAACTCCGCGAGTGTAGGGCATCGATGGGCTTGTGCCATGTGGTTGTGTCGTGAAAAATTCGGGATTTTCCGGTGCATCTGCGACTGATCACACAACTGTGCTTGGCAACTTCATGGCTCTCCAACGCGTCTTCCGTCTCGGCCGTCACAGCCATGAAGAA
This sequence comes from Thelephora terrestris, assembly GCA_015956445.1. NCBI lineage: Eukaryota > Fungi > Basidiomycota > Agaricomycetes > Thelephorales > Thelephoraceae > Thelephora > Thelephora terrestris. Next base: position 3,338,127 of record WIUZ02000002.1, on the reverse strand, counting down.
CTTGGTGAGCCGGCTTTTCAAGGTCCCATCCGTTGGGATGCAGCTGGTTGCTGGTAGTTTGGGGCTTGGTGAGATTTCCGGAAAGGTCTATCGTGCCTTTGGGCAATGTTGGAGAGTAGTACCTCTACTGGTTCCCTTTGTTGCTCCCGGAACTACGACGAACGCAACCCCACCGGCGAGAGTTGCGACCCTAAGAGTGGTTGGCGTTTCTCTTCGTACGTTGAGCCAATAAACTGTTTTCACGCGCGAGAGTGGTTTGGATGCGGAGCGCGGCTAAACATGAGTCACGACATCGGTGGGCGTTTGAACGATCGTTGGCCTTCTCCTTCATTACGACTTCCCAACGATGGAGGAATCTCCTTCTTCGCCTCAAAAAGAAGGAAAGTCGGCAACAGGAAAACAGGAACCGAAATTTGTTCAACTAGACCCAAAATGGTGCACCAATCTCACAGTTGTGAATGCCAACCTGAGATCGCTTCTGACCTGCGACCCAGCCTCCACTCTGCTCTCAAAGAGTTTTTTGAGCCGCTGAGGACCAATGATCCCCGCACCGACTTTTTTGCCGTCTACCGAAAGGAGTCCGCAGAATTTGACCAAGATTATGGGAACAAGTACGACGAAGACTTGAACACGTCCCTAATTTTCGTGAGTGTTCCAGGATCCACCCTTCACGAGTAACGCTAAAACAGGAACTACACAGGCTGGTCTTTTCTCTGCAGTCAGTTCAGCATTCATTATCGATGTCCAGTCAAACCTACAACCGAATCTGAATGAGATGTCCGCCGCCTACTTGCGAATTCTGATCCACAACATGAACAACTCCCTCTTCCCTGACGCAGACCCTAGCCTCGTTACCTGGACCGGTCCTCCGCCCAGGATTGTCAATGTCCAATCTCTACTTTATGCAAGTCTCGCGACCTCGCTCTTCGCGGCGTTCCTTGCGATGCTCGGAAAACAGTGGGTCAATCGATATATCCGGAACCGCGGAGGTTCTGCCGCAGACAAGAGTCGAGATAGGCAGCGGAAACTGGATGGGTTTGAGAAGTGGCATTTTCATCTCGCCATTGAAAGCCTTCCGGTGATGCTCCAGGTCTCTTTGCTGTTGCTGGGGTGTGCCCTGTCGCAGTACCTCTGGGCAATTAGCCGTACCGTCGCTGGGGTTGTGGCCGCCGTCACGCTTTTCGGGGTCACTTCATATTTGTTTCTCTCTCTCGTAGCAACGCTCTACTATGATTGTCCCTATCAAACACCTCCCTCGATCATCATACGAACCGTTATCAAATACCTGACGCGCGGTGAGGACAAACTCGCTCGCTCGCTACGATCCCTTGCCGGATCCCTCCCCTCTTTAAAAAACCTCAGATCGGTCCTCCAGCGCCTTCGCTTCGGAATTTCCACGGTGTTGAAGAGCCTCAATCATGTCTTATCTGGAACAACGGAAGCGGAATACATACCACTCGCTGTCGCTCTAGCACCACCCACCGAAATCCTCTGGGACATTTCCATCGACTTGGTGGATTTCAAGGCAGACGCCCGTTGCATCTCTTGGGTCCTCGAGTCCACCACAGATACAGACGTCATATTCTCGACTGTGCGGTTTGCTGCGGACACGATCTGGTACCCAGAGATTGCGGGAGCGGTGTCACCCCACGTTTTGGCGGATCTCTTCTTCGATTGTTTTTTGGATGGGCAGGTCATTCCTGGCAAGCTGGAGTATGCGAGCTCAGTAGGGATGGCACTGGCCTCAATTTTTAGCGTCCAACTTGGCATGGAACCTGAGGCCGGGGGCCTCAAAGAACTCTGCAGACACATCAACTCCAAACTTCAAAAGGAATCCACAACTTGGCCCCGGTCAACTTTCTCACTGGTTGTGGCAGTCCTTCAATTTATTGCAGGCGACTCCACCAACCGCGTGGCAACTCTCTTGCAAATCTGCAGCAGTACACCCGACCACCTATCGACCGCGAACATGCTTTGGTTTAGTAGGATAATGCTCCAGATGATTTGGCGCCGAACGCGCGTTGCAGGACCTGCTGAAGTTATCCCCTGTTGGATGGAACTCATCTATCAAGCTTTTACCGCCGGCGATAATCACATTCCTGTCATCCCCAGAATAAACTGTTTCCTCACAGTCGCAATCTCTATCGGGCTCCAGCTCGATATCCATGATCTGTATCTCCCAGGCACTAAGTGAGTAGTATGCAACCCCCTCCTATTCGTTTCATTCACCTAGCGGCAGTGACGCATTGAGGACGGTGATTCGCCTTCTCCACCGACAACTACAGGCGGTCATTGTACAGGGGGCGGTTGACGACCATTATTTGACTTCGGTCCTACGCACCTTGGTTGACCTCAACCCGTTCCAAGTCACGGAAAATGGAGAGTTGGGATTTTTGTGGATCGCCCAAATTCTCAATTCCGGATATCAAGAGGACGCGCGGTACCGCATGGCCCGTGTAGTAATTGGGGGGCTAGGGAAACACCTTTTCCTCAACTTCTCTGCGCCTACGGTCGTTGTACAGCCCACTTGGATCCCTCCGGTGTTAGGCTTCTTGTCGCTGTGCGAGAAGTTGGACAATACACTAGACCCGGCATTCACTGCACTCCGAATTTTATCGATAAGTCCAGGATATGCAGACCTTGCCACAGAAATTATCCCTATACTCACATCGACACTACTGCCTATCCATCCGCTACGATCACGCATTCTGGCTCTGGAAGTCTTCACTAAATTCACATCTGGATGGCTCTCCCCGCAGATGGAGGGTGTTCCAGGCAACGCTCTCGATAAGCTTCTCCAGGCGGTCGGTGATCCATTCAAATTCCCGAACCTTCCCCTCCAAGACGGTAAACCTGTAGCTCCATCTGGTTACCAACCAATGATGGCCACGGTCGTCTTGATCGGGTTAGCATCGTCAAGCCTGTGGCGGAACCGCCTCCGCCACTCGAATTTCGCTTCCTGCGAAGAGGTATTATCCAATAGGGAAGGACAGAGGTCTGCTATCAGGTGCATGCTGGAAGTGGAGGACAACTCATGGTCAGAGGTCCTCCGTACGGCTACGAAGATCGAGATGGTCATCAGGTGCCTCGAAGAGCTTCGGTGCTTCAACACAGCTCAAGTCGTAATCATGTGGGCCTGGACAGTGGGTGCTGTGAACCCGATGAACCGCGATGACGAGAGATTGATTGGTCGCGAAACGCTCCGATTCTATCAAGCCCACGGAACGAAACGCCTAACCGCCCTGAGGCAGCATATCGTTGAGGCGGTCGAGGAGCGCAGGCTCCTTATCTGGTTCTACGGGCGACAAATCTGGGGTCCTTCAGAGCCTCGGACAGGTAATAATCAAAGACTTGTTCCGACGCCTCACCCACGATGCAGGTCTTGGGACTGGTGTAAAACGTACATTTGCCTCGCTCTGGCGTGTCAAGTGCGGAGGTTGTATCACCTCTTCGGATATGATCATGCGATGTGGAAGGAGGCGGTTGAAGTTGGCGTGGACGAGGAAGCAGAGCTGTTGCCTGTATGTTCTGTAGCTCCCGCCCCGTTTGCAGACTGGGCGTGCGATTATCCATAAAGTTAAAGTGCACGCAATGCTTGCGTTTATCTTGTCGAAGGCGCGACTGTCATTTATACCTTCAATCGATGCCATCACGGCGATAACTTGGTCGCCCTCCCCCCAGTTCGGGCAAAAGGACTTTCACGAGACGATAACGGTAGAAAGTACCGTAATTATGTCGCGAGGGGATTGAAGGCTTAGCACGATCGAGCGGTTTGCGCGTACGTGACGAAGCAGCAGACGGAAATATGAGTATATTATCCCGCAGTTGAAGGGCTCAGTGGAGACGAAACACATTCACGTGCGCGTGGGCGTTTGACGATGGAGATTTTCCTGACGATGAGCCCGCAGAGTCACAGAGTCCCAAACGGGCTTCTTTTGCGCGAGGTTTTCCAGGATGCTGGTTGTCAGAAAGGTCAACGAAGGTCCATTCGAAAAGCCTACGAGAACATCGAACTACCACTACATTAGGTAAAAACTGCGGGGTGTATCGAGAGAGCCAACTGTGGCGATGCAATGGGATAGTTTCCATGAGAGGGGAAGAGTTTGAAATTGAAGCGAAGTTCGGGGGGGGAGAAGCCGGGGTGGAGAGGCTTGTGAACACTTGAGTCGTGGTGGTGGTGGTGGCGGTAAGAGATTGTACTGGAGGGAGATGGTTGGAGCGCCGAGAATCGTTTCAGTCCCACCAACATTTGTAACGGTCCAGTTTTGTCCTCGCGCTGCGGGGTATACGGCCTGTGTGTCTGGGGAGCGGTCTGGTTCCAGTTCTAGGAAAGGAGTGCGCATCCCAGCCTGCTCTCCCTCTCTCCACCCCCAACTTACAGCAGCCCGTCTTTTACCCCTTGCAGCAGCACAATGGTGTCAGAGGTTCAAGTGCAGCGCCTACCACCCTCACCGGACCCTCCAACGCGTCACTCTATGATTCTATCGGACCGGCAAATGTTCCGACCGACATCAACTGTTAAAGCAATGGCGAATGAGCGCTCCGTCGCCGATCAAGAGCCGTTGTGCATACCTCGTTGTATCCGTTCTCATGTTGAATGTCTGGTGGACAGATGGCGGGCCGTAGATAGGCCCCGATAGGAGAGCTCTGGTGGTACCTCCGTGTTGCACGCGACGCGAATGAACACCATCTCTGCCGGCGACGAAGTCGACAGGGGTAGTCATAGCAGCAGGCCTGTTTGCGGGGGGATGGGAACCGTCGTGACAGGAGGCCTGTTCGCGGGGGGATGGGAAACGTCGTGACAGGAGGCCTGTTTGCGGGGGGGATGGGAAGCGTCGTGAAAGGAAGCCTGCGTATATAGAGGAGTTCGATCCGTGGATGCGTGCCTTAGTGGAGGTTCCCCAAATACCCAATCGAACGACCTCTGAAGTCTACTGAATCATATCCCAGGTTGACTGTTGATCGAGTTGTGGACCGACAGCCATGAGGGTTTGGGGAAGAACAGAGATGTGTACACGCCCAGACTCTGGGAAGTGGACTCCAGAGCTGCGAGGTATCCATCTGGCTTATCGCGCCCCTCAAAGTCGTGCCATCGGTTTCCTCAACGCAGGCGCCGATCTCCACTGTCGAACCTGCCAGTGTGCGGGGATCTCAGCTAGAAGTGGGAAGAATTGGGGGTGATTAGTTTCACCCTTTGACCAATGCGACTCGCACAAGGCGAAAGTGTATGAAGGGAAATGAACGTACCTCTTACGACCGGATGTGGAGGCGCTATGGGGGGGCTCCTTGGTTTGGTCGAAGGAAGGTGGTGATCCCTGCATGAAAGGTGAGACGAAATGAAACGAAGGGGCGAGTTTAGGAGGACGAACGCACCATCCATCGGTAAAGAATGTTCTTCACAGGTCAAGCCCGTTGATCGATTTTGTTCTGGCGGTGGCATGAAAAAAAAACACTCCTGCTGTCGTCGAGTTGTCTTGAGTAGGAGAAGAGTCTGAGTACTGGGGTTGTGAGCAATCCCTATCCACCTCGCTCTGGTATTTATAGGATTCAGGAGCGCGTCAAAGCACGCATCGGAAGCGCATCGGAGCTAAATATCGAGCTTGCACTATAGCGGCGAGGACATTGTCTGGGTATCCGTGCAGGACAAAGGTCCAAGCAACGCACGTCGAGATCCAGTGCCACGGCGGAGGTCATCACTGCAAATACTCAGAGTGGTCTTGTCCTGGCTGGTATTATCCCGAGGACACGGCCACAGAGTGAAAGGCGCGACTCGTTGCAGGCCGAACCCCCGCGTCTGGAGCGGGAATGATCGGTAGGACCACGGCGCTCCATCATTGGGACAGCACTGAAGGCGTCCGGATGAACCTATAGTGGCTGTGCCTTTCTGTGGGTCGAGTTCACGATATGAGTACACCAGGTCCGAGCTTAGCGAGTCAAAATAAGGGCTTTGCTCTCCTGTGAACCTGGTAAAGGCAATCCCCACCAAACCACGCGTCAGAAATTGAGCACACGGCCATTCAAGGGATGCGGGCTACGCACGCCATTCACGCCTGAATTCAATACACACGAATATTGATATTGTTCATTGCGGACGTTTCAGCGTCGCGTGCACAAGAGGTACATAAAAAAACACACAAGTCCCATTCACCAGTCCTCCGGCTTGATCTTGTATCCGGCAACGTGCAACAACGTCGCGAGTTGGACCTTTGCGATGCTTCTCAGCTGGTTAAAGTCGAAACCCTTACGATCGCTCGTGTCGCCGGTGTTGTGGTACATTGGATCTGCGATGGGACCAGCACGCTCGAATAACTGAGTGGCAGCGAAGCCGTTCTCGTGGAACGACTGGTGGTCTGAGCAGCAGACTGCAGTGTAGCCGAGTTCAAGTTCGGGACTGTAGAGGGAAGAAACGTTGGAGACGAGGTAGGCGACTTCTGGAGTCCCGATGCTGCAGATCCAAACAAGTCAGCCTTGTCCGTTTGCTTTGGAAGAAAAAAATGTAGTACGTTTCCGGGAAAGCTAGTTGAGCATGTTCCCCGGGGGCATGGTAGGCCAACATGTCGGATTGGACCATAAGTGTGACGTTTGTGCCCTTGTCACGGAGTTCTCCTAGAAGTGTCTCAGTGCAAAAGTTCTTTGAACACGGGTGAGCAGACTGACGAGAGTAATGGCGGGAGCCCAAAAGTCCTTGTTCTTCGCCAGCCTGTCAGGGGTGCAAATCAGAGGTGGACAGGTAGAATTGGAGGAGACGCACGAAAAGTACGAGCTCTACGTGGGATTTGAATTGAATCCTCTTGCGAGCGATGGTACGAGCGATAGCGAGAATCGCGGTAGTGCCTGAACCTATAAGACAGTTCAGTCGATTAACATGCGGGAATTGGTTGTGAGTGCACACCGTCGTCGTCTCCTCCAGGGTGGCGGACGCTTCCGAAAGAACCACGACTATCATAGTGGGCACTCATGATGACCGTTCCTGCATCCTCGTCCAGAGACTTGTATCTACTACGAAGGTTATGAGCCTCCACACGATCTGCTCCAACGAAGGACACACCAGATGACGTTGGGAGCGAAGCCGACCAAGAATTGCCTAAGTTCGCAACGAGCTCCGGTGTTCTCAATCCGGTCCCTTAGCCAGCTTGCAGCGATTCTGGCACCTTCTGAGAACGAGTGTCTTGAGAGGATGGGGGAACCCAAATCCTCGCCGGTGAGGTAACGGATGTCGTTGCGCATTTGAGGTATAGAGATGTCAGAGACGATCGAGGCAATCTCTTTGTCGGATTCAAGGTTCTTTAACCATATTTTGACGCGGTGGATGGCTTCATCTGGGACGGGGGTGATTGAAAGAGGCTCGGTGGGGATCACATAAGCCTTGAATGAACGTGGAAGGGCTTTGTCGATGTGAGGAACGAGATGAGGCGGGACGCTGATGATTGCATCCGCTCCGGTATAGTGCAAGAATGAGTACTTGTCCTGGCTTCCCAATCCGAAGGGCGTTTGAGAGTCAGAGGCGCCCGAGTTCGGGTGTGGGACGTTGAGACGATCGAGTGCTTCGGTGAGTTGAGCCAGGGAGTCGGTGTTGTCTTGCACGGGCACCTTGTGAATATACATGAGCTGGTGATTTGCCTCGAGCACCGAGAGAGATCCCGAGTCTATGAATCCAGGCGGCGCTGCAGCCGGGAGAGATTCAAAGCACTCGGAATCTGGGCTTAAAAGGAATAGACTCGTGTCGCCATATGTTCCGTAGTAGTTATCAGAGAGGCAGCGTTCGTTTGCAAACTCTGTGGGCTTGAAAGGAGTCGTAAGGAAGAATAAACCGAAAAGTCCGTTGACCAGCATGATGGTGGTTCGGACACAAGGCTGGTGAGCAGCCAGCAAGAGGTCGCGTGTGTGTATTATATCCGTATCACATGCGGCCAACTCGTGTTCTCTTTCGCGGTATATTCATGTCCCCTCCTCATGCCTGAGACCGAATGTTCTTCCCCAAAGACAATCCCAATAAATCCTCCGGAAAACGCTCAGAAATAATGCATGCGACATACTTGCCTGATATGGGCATTTGATTAGTCAGCTACCTCCGCACTTCGGATAATTTCTTCAGTTGTCCGCCGTTCCGTCAACAACACACGACTACGAGTTAGAAGACGATGATTCCCCTCCGACGGTCGGCGACAAAAAGCCTAGGGACGACTTTGCTGTCGTACTCGAGACAGGCTCTGCCCCGCCCGGCTCGGCTTTACTCTACTCCCTCTGCATCGCGTCGTAATGCTTCCCTGGCGCAATCCCTCCCTGCCCCGCCCGAACTCCCCCCTTACATGTCCAAACCCGCGGGCCAGAGCGATGCAACGGGGAGTGAGGATATGCAGAGCTTCCTCAACCGTAGCACATCCTTCACCTTGTTGCCCACCCCACTGCCACCCGACCACAACTCCCACCTCCACGACCTCTATTTCATCGACTCCGTCACTCAGGACTCGCTCGCAGTCATCGATGCTTGTCTTCACAACTGCTACGACGTCTCCCGAGCCAAACAGATTTTCGAAACCTTGCGCAAAAGCCCCAAGGCGGAGGTCGTTCTGGATATCCGCCTCTACAATTCACTACTTGAGTCGTTCATTGCTATGGCCACGTCCAAAGACATAGACAACAGGCTTATTTGGCTGGAGGACGCGTGCACTCTTTTTAATTCCATGGAGACTGGGATGGAGGTCGCCGTTCCGAATGCCACAACCTACGCAATCATGTTCTCAACTTGGCTCAGGTAGGAGAACAATGTCTCAATTATTCGCCCTACATTCATATTCGTTCAGCTTCAACCCAAAATCTTCCCAACCGATATTGCCATCGGACATAGGCATGCGCGAACCCCCCGCGTTGCTTAGGGGACTTGTCGATCGTCAAATTCCCGTTTCCCATATCGTCGCCTCTCGATCCATCTCATCAGATAAAGAAGCTGCAGATATCATTAAGCTTCTCTCTAAAACCGCCGTCGACATGAACCTCGTTTCAGTGGTCGACGAGCTTGGCAGGACCCAAGCATTGGGAAATTCCCTCTTCCCGGACCCTCTACGAGATGTTCCGGAGGCCATGCCTGTCCTGCGACCGAAGGTTAACCTTCTCCCCTCCTAATTGTTACGCTTACTGAGAGAAACAACGATCTAGGAATACGATCCAACCCTGGGAGAACCTTTCGATCCTAACGACCCAGATCAACAAGAAATTCCGTTCAACCTCGAAGTTCTACGTAAACAGCTTGGACAACTCGCTCTCGCCCGCCGAGTCCTTCCTGACGACGTCGCCAGTCGACAGAAACTCCTCGAAGATTCCGTATACGAGGAAGCGGCCGAGCGCCTTAAGCATCAGGCGGAGGTCTTCGACAAACTTGGCTTGGGAGACGGAAGCCTCAGGGGCTCCCATCTACAGAGTTGGATGTGGGAGTGGCACCAGAAGTTACAAAAGAGATTGAAGATCGAGATCGCTGACGTCGTCAAGAAGGAGGAGGCGATCGGTAAGTCTTGGTTTCCGTACATCACAAACACAACGCTGAATGAGACGCACCGCACCAGTCGACAGTAAGGCCAACAGTCGTTTAGGGCCATTCCTTTCGCTTGTTTCCCCGGATAAGCTCTCCCTTATCACCATTCTCGAATTGATGCGTCTCCAAGGCTCAGGTGGCGTGTCGGAGGGAATGAAAACCGCTCGAGCCCTTCTTACCATCGGGAGGGCCATTGAATTGGAGCACAAATCCGAGATATGCCGCCGCAACAACATCACAATTCCCACAAGCAACCCACAGACAGGACCTGGCTATTTCACCAAGTCTGGTTACAGGGATCTGCACGCGAGGCGGGTGGCAGCGAGGAAGTTCATGGAAGATTCGGAGGAGTGGGCCGCTACTTGGACCCAGATCCTGAGAGTTAAGGTGGGAAGTTTCTTGGTCGATGCCCTTATGGATGTTGCGACTGTCGTCAGGAGTACGACCATCAAGCAAACTGGAGAGATTGTGTGAGTGCCCCTATACCTCCACACTCCTTCTACCGCCATCGCTGACGATTTATTCATTCAGTTACGAGGAACAGCCTGCGTTTTTCCATTCGTATGAGTACCTTCGAGGACACAAGCTTGGGGTCGTAAGGCTTAACCCTGAAGTCGCGGAACGGATGTCACGGGATGGTCTCAGAGAAACTCTACATCCCCGTCAACTGCCAATGCTAGTAAAGCCTAAACCTTGGTTGAGCTATGATCAAGGTGGTTACTTTTATAGCCAAAGTATGGATCCAGTCATCTTTTCGGCCACTCGTACTAATCACGTCTTCCCAGGTTCTGCAATGCGCTTCAAGGAATCCCAAGAACAACAGAGCTACCTCAAACACGCCTCTGACCAGGGCAATCTTGAACTTGTATACGCTGGCTTGGACGTTCTCGGGTCAACCCCGTGGCAAGTCAACCAAAAAGTCTTCGATGTAGTCCTCAAGGTGTGGAACTCTGGTGAAAGGATGTGCAAGATCCCTCCCGCGGTCTACGATGCTCCCGAACCTGAGAAACCGGAAAACTATGAGGCAGATCCAAAAGCAAGGATGGTTTACCTGGCAAGGCAGAAGGCATGGAGTCAGGGCAAGGCCAATAACCACTCGGGTAGGTGCAGCGTGAACTACAAGGTTGAGATCGCACGTGCTGTACGCCGCTTCAGTCCCCTCTTCTACTCCACCGTCACTGACGCATCGATCGTAGTTCTTGGGTGATCAGATCTACCTCCCCCACAACATGGATTTCCGTGGTCGAGCATACCCTATCCCACCGCACCTGAACCACATTGGCGACGATCTCTCTCGTGGGCTCCTCCTTTTCGCCGAGGCCAAGCCTCTCGGTGCAAGTGGCTTAAGGTGGTTGAAGATTCATTTGGCGAACTTGTGCGGATTCGACAAGGGTAGCTTTGACGAGCGGGCACAATTTGTCGACGACCACTTGGCGGATATTTACGATAGTGCTGAACGTCCTCTTGAAGTGAGTCAGTTGAACAGTTGTCGTGACTGACTGCTCATTGCTGTCCTTTGCCAGGGAAACCGATGGTGGCAAAAGGCCGAAGATCCTTGGCAATGTCTTGCCGCTTGCATGGAGCTCCGTTCCGCTCTGGAATCCCCGGATCCCCTCGCGTTCGAGTCCAACTTCCCCGTCCACCAAGATGGCACGTGCAACGGGCTCCAGCACTACGCTGCCCTGGGAGGGGATTCCCAGGGTGCACAGCAAGTCAACCTTGGCGCTACCGATCGTCCCTCTGATGTCTATAGCTACGTCGCAGCTATGGTACAGGAGAGAATAAAGTCAGACGCTGCGAAGCAGGTCAGGTTCGCGATGATGCTGGAAGGGAAGATCACTCGAAAGGTTGTCAAACAAACTGTCATGACAACCGTATACGGTGTCACCTTCGTTGGTGCGAGGGATCAAATCGAGAAACAGCTAAAGGAAAGGAAAGACATCCCCGAAGAGGAGTGCTGGCTCGTTGCTTCGTATTTGGCAAAGAAGGTTATGGAGTGCATTGGAAACTTGTTCTCCGGAGCTCAGGAAATCCAGACTTGGCTCAATATCTGTGCCCGGCTCATCTCGAAGTCTATTCCGCCCGCTCGAATTCCTGCCGCGGTCTCCGCTCCTCAGAAGAAGCGCAAGACTTCCGCGACGGACAGCACCAAAGATGAACAGATGACCTCAGTCATTTGGACTACCCCTCTTGGACTTCCTATCGTTCAGCCTTACAGGAGAGCTAAAAAGAAGCAGGTCGCTACGTCCATCCAGACCGTCTATATCTCGGATCCCAATGCCCCTGCCACGGTGAACTCGGTAAAACAAGCTTCGGCGTTCCCTCCCAACTTCATCCACAGCTTGGACGCAACGCACATGATGTTGACCGCCTTGGAGTGCCAGGTTAGAGATCTGTGTTGAGAAGCATCGAGAGTTTATCTGACTCGTTCGCTTTAGACCCAGGGGTTGACATTCGCATCTGTCCACGACTCGTACTGGACCCATGCCTGTAGCGTAGACCAGATGTCAGGCATCATTCGTGATACTTTTATCGCCCTTCACTCGTCCAACATCTTGGGCAAGCTCCACGACGAGGTCAGCCGAACCGCTTCCACCTATGTATCCTGATCGACTTAATAGTTATCTGTAGTTCGTGGAACGATACAAAGGCTACCGAGTCCCAATCGCTTGGCTCAAGTCCGGTACGCTTGTCAAGCAGCTCGCGGCCCGTGAACACACGACATCGGACGAGATCCTGAACTCTGCCGCCCAACGCGATTCGGTGGAACCAAAGGAGGTTGGGCCTCACACTTCCACCGAAGACCTCTTGGAGGCACTTGACCTCGCCCTCGGTTCGGAGGAAGACCTTGAGGAAGATGAACCCCAGGAGCGCGAGGTCACCCCTACGGAAGCAAAAACAGAAACTGAGGGCAGTGGCGACACTGGCCCAGCCGTCTCCAAGAGGAAGAAGCGAAGGACGAGGGAGGAGATGAAGGCTAGTTATCCCTTGGGTCTTGGCGATGAACTCAAATTTGTGGAGCTGACAAAGCTGCTTCCAACCGTGCCAAAGAAGGGTAACTTCGAGGTAAACACCGTCAAGAAGTCGTTGTACTTCTTCTCGTAGGCGCATCTTTTTCGCGGTTCGTTGCTTCCTTTGTGCTCTCTGGTTGCTCTCTTCGGTCGCTTTCGTCGTTCCTGGTCTCAACGCACCCCCCTCTCTTCACTGTTCACTGCATTTTCTCTGACAGAAGTCTCCTACAACCTGCTTTCTTACCATATAATTCTCATCACGACCAATCAGCTCCCACGGCTTGGTCTAGTTTTTTTCGAAGAGTATACCTATATATACTCCCCCTCAAAATCGTTCACAGAGTTGCTTTCGATATAGAGTATTCTTAGTAGATGCTTTTTTCTCTTCTTTCCTGTTACTACTCACAGCTAATTACGGATTACAACCCCCGCACGCAACGCGATTATAACACGATAATGGTAATAAATGCATGGTTGAGAAGTCCCTCTAGGCTTTTGGTGTGATTTCAATGCGTAATCTGCGGGAGATTGGGTGGGAAGGTTGGACAGGTTCTCAAGGCTGTATCTCTGTATTCTATCCAGGCTGGCCGTGAAATACCCCTCCTGTGTGCATGCTTCATTGTATTTCCGTAGGCCTCACGTACGCACGGACTCCGTCACCAAAACTCAATCGCTACCCCAACTATGTGGTATACCCGGGCCCTAGCGTCGAAATCTCCGTGAAAGTTGAAATTCTTTCGGCGACATAGGGAGATTGCGTACGGCTACGCCCGTGTCCCTAACATCCTCGTGCACTGGATGGAACTTTCGTTTTGGCTGGCTTTCAAGGCTTTTAACAGAACCTTCTCTCTTTGGAAATCGCACCTGTCGCCCCTCCCCGCTTGCATGCCACACACCACGGTCTGCGGAGTAAAATGGTCCTGCGAGGGAACAGATGGTTTACACTGCATTAGACGGCCCGATGGCGTCGACTCTCTCTCTCCGTCGCGAAGGGGCGGTAATCTTTTTGATCCACGACCAGTAGCTTAAGTTTACGTGAATGCGTTTCCCTCCAGTATCGGATGTGCTTGACCTGTGAGGCACGTGGATGGAAAAAGTCTCTTTGGTGTGGTGGTCGGCGAACGGCCACCGTTCGCCGACCACGAAACGAAATCAATCTGCGGCTGGAAAGGCGCACCTCGGGCCCCGGACTCGAGTTCCAGGAGTGAGCAATCGACCACAGAACGCACCTGACGCCCGCTGTAACGACTGCTGCCCTCACCGAACGCTTGGCGTTTCTCCCACACACCCGCCTATTCGTCACCTGGCGTCCCCCATCACCATCCTTGAGGCGTGGAATCGGTTGGGTTAAGCTCTCACCCGGTGGGTCTTTTTGCCCGGCCCTCTGCTGCATTGTCCGATACGGCTTCCGAATATCTGGATGTTGGCGAAGGCGAATTCGAGAAGGATTTCTTGGATCTCCGATACGGGTACACGAGCCGTTCTGGCCCTCCGTACAGGTTCTGTGAACAGTTGTGTAGCGCATGCGAAGACCAACGTGAGATCAACTCCCGGTAGCGCCTTTCCGTTTACAGTACTTTTTTGGGGGAATGCCCAGAGCTTTAGGCTACATAGTACATGAAAAACGGTATCGGTGTGTGGGCGAGTGGAGGTGAGTCACTCATGGCAAAGCTGCGACAAAGAGGCGGTGATAGTCAGCGTTGGTATTTCCAGCGCGACGAACATCACTCTCCATGTTGCTTGGATGGCGTCCTATAGGGTTTCTCAGCCCATTATTGCATCAAGTTTCTGGCGTGGTTTGAGGATGCTACCGTGACAGTCTGTCTCGCACATCGTTGATCGTGGATGCAGATCAGGAAACCTGTTTCAGCGGCCTGGTGGTCTAGTAGTATGATTCCTTCTTAGGGTTTGATCCCGACTGCTTGTTCACCCCAGCAGAAGGGCGTCGAAGCGCCTACCTGGAGGAGGTCCCGGGTTCAATTCCCGGCTAGGCCCTTTTTTGACGTCGCTGAGCACCCACACTTTTGATCGTTTTTTTTTGCGCCCTTCTATATCTGGCGTCCAGGAGAGGTGGTATTTTTTCGGTCAGACGAGTTGTCTATCAGTCGGTCACCTCTGACCGCCCAAAACCAGTTTGTCGCGAAATGACCATTGGATCTTTGCTCCGCAACGGCACGCTGTTGGCGTCGATCCTTCAATCAGGTCGGAGAATCGTGTATAAATTGGGGACATTGACTAGTCCGGGCGCGGGAAGTCGTGACGCTGAATCGTCAGCCTGACGAGCAATCGCGTTCAACGATCTTCATTTCGTGCAGAACTCACAGGAAGTGAGCCAAGGTTGGCCCGTTCGAAACGTTGATCCCGAGGAATTCCACAGTGCCTAGAAATTGATTTCACGACCGCCCTCAGAACGTCCGAAATACCAGCTCGAACAGTTGAGATTGTTTAAAACCCTCGACCCACGCGGCGCAAAGTGAAAGGTCACTTCTCCCGCGAGAAGAGAACGTAAGTAAATCGTATCAGTCCCTCCACATTCCAATGGTTTCGATAACTTCCGAGAGAGAGAGAGAGAGGCGTGAGTACCCAGATATACGAGGTGAAACTCTCGGGGCGTCGGGCGGACAGGGTACCGCAAAGAAAAACATCTGGTGAAATATATGGTCGTAGTAGGATTTCCCTTGGAATGAGGGAACTTCCGGTCTGGGGTCGAGCAGTCGAACGATCCTTCCTGGGGGAACTTGATGCCTGGTACTCTGTGAAGGTTGATGGGAAGAATGCCGTTCGACCTCGAAGCTAGATGCACCAACGACTTCCCGGACGTGCGGTCTCTCCGTTAGATATATGAGCACTTTTTGGCCCATATGGAGAAGCGCAGTCGATCGATAGGATCGTTGTGTCCTCTGAACAACTCCCGGCAGGACGTTCTAAGTGTGCGCTGACGTTGCTAAGGAGAGCCCTGAAGTAGTGAGGGAGGATAACAGGTGTATAGAGAAGGGGGAACCGTGACAGCTTGAAGTTCTCTCACGAGTAGGATTCGGCGACCCCCAACCAAATCAGCAGAAGGGATCCCAGCCGGCCCGCCCGAAGCACACCAAATGTCGGCGCGATAGGAGGTTAAGGGGATCGGTTCTGGCTCGGCAAAAAAAAAGCCGTGGTTTCGTGGGTGCGGATTTTGGGTTGTGTGCCATAGGGAAGGGGGGTTTCGTTTTCCCGTTCTTCTAAAACCGATTTCATATCCTGAAGGAAAGTTTCAGAGGGGGGCGCGGCACCCCATTTGACGTGCTTGTGTGCTGGAGCCTGGACCACCTCTCCAATTAAGCCTTTTGCTCCTATTTGGATATCGGCGTTCAAGTCCAAGGGGTTCTAAAGCGAAGATCCCGCGCCAGCACGACGATCGAGACCACGCGGCCATGCGCCGGTGAGATCGTGTGCATAACACGAGCAAGGAGGGGTTTCGGGCGGGCAACCCTGTTCAACGGATCCTGAAACGAAGTAGATCGGCCCCTTACGAGAACAAAGCAAAGTTTGGGTTCTGGCCCCCCAAGAGTTTCAATTCGCTACAGATCACCTTGCGTGGGCACGTTCGTTGGATCAAAACACGCCTCACGTCATGGTTCCCGGCGAAAGTGGCACGAGCGATGGAAGGAGGTGATAGGTTTCTCGGGAACCTAAGCGGTACATTCTGGAAGTGGAAGAGGGTTGCGACCTGGCTTCCCGAAGCCGTGGTGCGCGGTTGGCGGGTAGGGGGCTAGAGGATGAGGGGTGAGGGGGGGTACCGATTCCGCTCCTTGGATCAATGAATCACCACGTACACGACCCAATGACTTTTCGGATTGGAGCGAAACCTCTTTTTCATACCCTCGACTCGTCATGTGAGTTCATCTCCAGCGCTGCCAAGTGGCACCGCGCGATAGACCCTCGAGCCCCAAACAACGCCCCGTAAAACGGAGTTCCCAACAACGCTAGTTGGAGCTACGATAAGTGATCAGGCCGCAAAACACGCGCCCCCATGATATTTGGTTTCGCTGCAAAGATTCAATCGTGCGATGGTTTTGATGCGGCTGCGGGATGAAACAGGTTTGGAGGGGGGGGAGGTGAAAGCTGACACAGAACTGTACTGCGCCTGTCGGGGTTATCTCCTTTCGATAAAAGAGAAAACTGTTCATACGTACCTTCTCGGGGTGGCATCATCTAGCCGCACTCGGGGGAGAGGGGGGAGAGGAGTTCCGTTCATGTCATGTTCATGATCCGAGCCAGCGCTCATCACGAGAAGGGTGGGGGGATCGCGAGTTGGTTTGACACGATCTCCTTTCGTAAAATCAAAAAAAAAGTCTCGAGCCTTCGTACGTGTACGGCAACAAAAAAGCCCAACGCAAATTATAGCTTGAAGCGCGTACACGTACGAAAAAAACGTTGTTGAAGCGACTGCGGCCCTCGGTCGTTGTGGGATCCTTGGGGTATCCAACCTTCACTCGAACAAACGGTCAAATCCGATCTCAGTCCTCTCTATGGCACCGGCGAACGTGGACAACAGCAAGTCAAATACGTACCTCTCTCTCTCTCTCTCTCTCTTCTCGTTCGAAAATCGAAATGAGCAATGGCACAGGTGACCATGCCCCTTCAACTCGGGGACGATAATGACGTCACGGATCGGAAGAGGGAATCTTCATTGGGACCCCAAGTTATATGTGAATCCCTAAAACACGTGAAGGGTTTCATTGTGATTCGTAAGGAGGTCATGAGTGCCCGCGTGAACGTGACCCCGGTCTTGAGCCGTTCTTCGAAAGTTACAAAGGTCATGCGGTCAAGAAACGTGGACGGCTGTAGAAAAGCAGCCGCGCGTGAGCGAAATGTATGGGGAGCGCGGGTGAAAAAGGGGGAGAACCGAACAAAGTGCTTTAACCTCAAACTTAGTGAGTGTTGTATAAGCAAGAGTCGGATGACGAGCCTTTGAAATCGGATGACAGGATGTGGCCCATCTCGGATGTCCGATCTTGATCTTCGGAAATCTCCTGGTTACTTTCGATCACGGCGCCTCCGAGTCCATGAGAAGAAGACCCACGCTCACCGCTCACCGGACAGGTCGACGATCGTTCTCGTTCTTCGCTTCCTTTCAACCGCGTTTCTCTCAACCGTAGATCAATCACTTCCCGCTCGCAGAAATCATCCTCCTCCATGGGTCACGGGGGGAGAGGAGGAGGCAAGCTTGAACCACGAGGGTTTCGAACGGTTTCCGGGATGACATCGAGGCATCCCCGTGTGCAGTCCAAAAAAACGCTCCAAACAGCAATTTCCGTTCGTTTGAACGGCTTTCCGACTTTGTGTTGTATGAAGTCATGGGCAATTCCTATCTAGAACAACCGTTTTTGTGCGGCACCACACAATACAACGTACTCGATTCGTTCAGACGCACCAATCGCCCTCTCCCACAGGCTTTTTCAAGTACACCGGGCGGTTGTCAGCAAAGACGCCGTATCCATGGGGTGTGAGGGTTCTCTGGCTTCGGAACTCCGTGCGGTTAACGTAGTTCCGAGCTAGAAGGTTAAACGGGGAGATCAGCAGACGACGATCCTAGAAGGGGGAGGGAGTTGGTCATCCGTACGGCTGACGGTGTTCGTGACGCCAACCTGGGGTGGCAGTCTCAGTACGGTGGAAGTCACCTTACCCCTCCCTAAACGTCAGTTTAGACGCTCCCGGGGGACGAGCAAAATCCGGATAAGTGTAAAACGGATATCTGAAAGGTCGGCGGGCGAATTACGAGGGGCAAACCTGTTCTTGGGCAACATGACGCCGGGGCTTTGTTGGAATCCCGAAAATTAACGGCCTCCGTGACCCACCGCGCCAAGAGGGGACCTGATTGTCGGTTTTGAATAGCTGCCCTCCCCCGGGCATGTCAAAGCACCGGTTACAACACGATCCTATGGTCGCATTCGCAGAGAAAGGACGGGGAGCTCGGTCGAGACACTAGGGCGTCTGGTCGTACTAGCGTCACACGCCGCACAGTGGGAAACAGGAACAAGGAGCGCTGCTTGTAAACGCCGGCCAATCAACGCGCGCCACGAACGTTTCCGTAAACAAGGTCCGGGTAGGGAGTGATACCAGAGGGGCTTCCAGAGGTTTCTTCGCCGTTCTCTGGGGATAGCCACGCACATGGCGCCCCACCCCAACTATTATAGCGTTGATTGATGAAGGGCGCAGCAAGCGCGCAGCCCCAAGGGTAATAAGTGACGCAAACAGATGTCTCCGAACGCAACAAACACCGGGAAACGACTGAGCGATAGTTAGAAGAGAGTGGACCCGTCAGTTTTTTCCCACTCCAGGAACCCGTCCTTCTCTCTTCTCACGGGCCAGTCGGTTCGGCTACCGCTGTGTTTGCCGGAAACATATTTGGCTTTTTCCGTTCCTTCCGGTCACAATAGCCGGCTTGGGCCGGACGTGATCCGTGACTTGCGAACTTTCTCATGGTCAGCGGCCCGATGTTGCCAGTAGCAGGAACGGCCACACAGCAAACAAACAGCATTCGATTTCAAATCCACAAAAAAAGCTACGGGGGGTCGTACAATAATTAGTATAGTCAATATTGTAAATAAATCAAAGAGAGAGAGAAAGCGAAAGATTAGAGTTTCCAGTGTTCTAAGCTTGCTTGGGTCCTTTCAAACGGGAACTCGCCTCCCCACGACCTGACGCTCGCCAAAGCCTCCGATAACCGCAAACGCAACTCCTTCACGACCGCCCTCGCCTCATTGACGCTGGCCCCCTTTTCTCGCAAAAGTTCTTCCTTGCCGCTCTGTATCGCCTGCGTCATATCCGCATCCAGTATCGCGAGCGAATCCGCCATCTCATCGTCATCTTCCCATCGGAGCCCTATCGTCTGCTGCATGGCGGGCGTGAGATGTCGGAGAGCCATAAACCCGAGACCGACGCCGTACATCGATCGGGCGGCCCGAAGGGTGTGGTAGAAGGGATCGGCCGGTCGTGGCGAGGAGCCGTCTTTGGAGGTGAGGAAGAGCGGGGAGGACGAGGCTGGAATCGCGGTTGATCCGCGTGCTGAGAGTTTGTGTTTCAAACGGGTACGCGCGATGGTGGCCAACCTGGCGGAGACGCTGGGAGGTGATGAAGCTAGCAGGTTTCGGACTATCCCTCTTAGCCTAGCGTGGAGAACCAAAGGAGGGTGAGGATGGGGGAGAAGTGTATGGGTTGAAAGTGGGAAAACGATCCGTACTCTTCAGGGTCGGCGTTGGCCAGGAAAGTGTCAACCATGAGATTGCTGCAGAACAAAACGTCAGAACGAGGTCGATCGCGGCGGTTGATCTGTGTGCGTACACATGCTCGAAGGAAGGTTCGTTGGACTTTTGGTGGTGGATGTCGAGGGCGGGCATCTCGTTTGAGCGAAGTGGGGAGTACGAGTGTGTGTGAGGAGGGGGAGAGGAGGTCGGGCCATGGTCATCTGTTTATATACCGTGCACGCTAGTCTCTTCCAGTGCAATAAACCCCTGACGAGGGGGGGGGGACCTGGCACTTTCCACGAATCTTCTCAGCAGCCGGTCACTTCCTGAATTCCCGTGGCTATCCCTCCCCCCTGGTCCGTTTCCACCCCACTTCAACGACGGAAGCTCCGTTTTGACTTTGATCATCCCCCCTCTCACACGAAAAAAGTTATAAGCTCTCCCCCATCTCACACCCTTCTTTCTTTCACCTTTCCTCCTCCCCCACATGACTGATCACCAGCAAGAAATCGAAACGTTTGAATTGGGTCCACTGACCTGCCCACGCATCTTCACTGGGTGAGTGCGGCCCGATCCATCGGGACTTCACGATCTTGCTTATAATGACACACACTCCCGGACCAAAAGTTTATGGCAGCTTTCGAGCGTCGCCTGGGGTTCGGCACCCGCAGCAAAGGTCCGCAGGGCCATCGCCGGTCACGCCGAAAACGGTTACACAGCTTTCGGTACGTCTTGCTTCCCGCCCTTCAGTGTGACGTGCTGTAAACCGCGATCTGTAGATATGGTGCGTGTTCCAAACGCCGTGCTCGGTCTTGACCCGTGTTTCCCCCCACCTCCTAATCTCCCTCCCTCTCCCCCCACACACACGAATGTGACCCAGGGTGAGTACGATCCGCGGTTTCGGGTTGCTCAGGCACAAGACACACACGCTCAAGCGCTCACAATATCTCTTTCTTGGGCTGCATTTTTTTCCCCTTAGCTGATCATTACGGGAGCGCCGAGATCATGTTTGTGAGAGCGACGCCGCTTACATCCTCGCCTAAAACACTTTTGGTTAACGTCCAGGGTCCCCCCTCTCTTCCTCCCTCCCTCCCCACTCTCTCGTTCGTTTCAATCGTTCTTTACTTCGTCGCCAGGGCCGAGCTGTCAAAGATGTCGTATCCCCGATCAAAATCGTCGGTGCAACAAAGTGGTGCGTTTTTCGGCCCACGGAAGTGACGCGACCGATCGTGGAGGAGGCTGTACGTGAGAGGATGGATCGCATGCAATCAGATTGCGTCGACCTGTTGCAGGTCGGTCTCTTTCCGTTGATGATGCTACACACACACACACAGACCACGCGTTATCGATTTACCTGAAACACCCCCATACAGTTCCACTGGAACGACTATTCCGACCATGGGTACATCGTCGCGCTTCAGCTGCTCCAAGACCTTCAAAGGGAAGGTCTAATTACAGCCCTCGGCCTGTGCAACTTCGACGCTATCCGGATGGACGAGATCTGTACCACCCTAGGCCCGGATTCCATCGTTTCAAATCAGGTTCAGGTGTGCTTCTTCCTTCGATCGTCCCCGTTTTTCCTTTCTTCCCGTCAGCCTGGGCAGGCAATCGCGGGTGATATAATCACACCCTACACGGAACAGCAGCTTCGATTTCCCCATGTCCCATGTCATCCTCTACGTCACACCTCCGCCCTATTTTTTCCTCTTTCCGTAACCACCCTCTCGCGTGTGTGTGTGTGTGGGGGGAGTGGACGCATTCTGACCGTTTTCGGCTCATGTAGTTCTCACTCATCGACACTCGGCCGTTGCACGGGATGACTGACGTGTGCCAGAAGCACAACGCCAAACTGCTCACGTACGGTACTTTGGTACGTGACACCGATCCCGCGCGTTTTTGCCCCGCAGTGATTAAACTCTTACTCTCGTTCTGAAAAATCAGTGCGGCGGGTTCCTATCCGATTCGTGGTTGGGAGAACCAGAACCGCAACTCTACGATGGATCTCTCACGCCTTCCCAACGAAAGGTTCGTCCGTGTGGCAAGGACCCCACCCTTTCCTTCCGGGCTCAGCTGACCCCTTCCGACATCCACTCCGCTTCGATCCCCATAGTATCTCGATATGATACTGAAAGCGTGGGGGGATTGGTCGCTCTTTCAGGAACTGCTCTCAGTCTTGCGATCGATTGGGGACCGCCATGGGGGGGTCAGCATCGCCAACGTCGCCACCCGATGGGTCCTTGATCAACCGGGCGTAGGGGCCGTAATCATCGGTAAGCCTATCAAACACACACCCCACACATCCCCTCACCTTTTCCATCATCTCACCGCACACACACTCACATACACGCATCATCTTCCCTTCCCCGCCACATCACACAATCAAAAATCCATTCGGGTGGCCAAACAACCACACCCCTTGCCTATCCCGAACACATCTTCGCGCCCGTTTCCTTTCCTTGTTTCTAGGCGTCCGGATGGGCATCGCCGAACACAAGGACGATAACAAGAAGACGTTTGGGTTTGCGTTAACCGCGCAAGATAACGCCGCCATTCAGGCCGTTTTGGAAAACTCGAACGGGGACAGGCTCATAGCGACGATCGGAGATTGCGGGGCTGAGTATAGATAATCTACACACACACTTACCCAAGAGAGAAGAGTTCGGTTCGTGGCGCGGCTATAACGGCACCCCACACACCGCACACACACACCCTTTGCTCTCCCTCTCTCTCTCGAGAGACGCACACCTGATCCATCATATCTAGTTATCCATTCATTATTGAAAAAGCCCACACACTGTATATACTCTTTCCGCACCCAACGGAGCGCTCACGCCCATATCTTATCTTTCTCTTTCACTCTTTGAATCACCAGACTCGGAAGCTCTTTTTGTGTGGGTATATATATATATATATATATATATACACGGAACTACCGACCTCTCGTTCCCATCACGTCGCGTCAACATCTTTATCTTTCATCTTTATCTCTATCCGGGCATCGGGGGGAGGAGGAGGAGACGCTGCACGGCTCTGTTCATGGGCCTCTCTCTCTCATGGATACGATCATTCAAAACAGTTCTTTGATGGGCCCATGATTTCGAGCGGTTGACTGTTAAGAGTAGCTCGAGAGGAAAACCGGTCCATCGTTTCGCTCATCTCGTTCGATCTTCCTCGATCGGTTCTTTCACTGTAGAAAACCGTTGGGTCGTTTTTCGACCAAATGATATTGACCTAATATTGGCCGAAAATCAACCAAACAGTTTGGTCGAAAATCCGTACTATCCCACACTTAGGTTTGGTCGATTTTCGACCTAAAAAGGTGCACTTCGACCTAATCGTGTAGGTCGGTTTTCGACCAAACCCACGTCATCCAGAGTTGATGGGCTGATGCCGGCTCGGTACGGTACAACAGGATCCAGGTTTGCTCAGCCAATCACAGGTAATCATGTATATTCAGCCCGGTTCAGGTAGATAAATACATGTAACGAGATGAGGGTATCCTAACCACAGCGCCCATACTCCTGGCGAACACATGGGTCGTTGTGGCAGTTGTTGTGGCAGACGATGATCGGGAGGGAGGGAGAACGTTCGAAAATTCCGGCACTATTTTCAAAGACGACGGGGAGCCGCGGGTGAGAACGATAGAGGTCAACGTACTAGCAAAAATGTGTTGGTTAGCGGGTCCTCGAGAGAACAGAGGTGCGGGACTTACACGTTAGTTCTGTCCTCGGCTTGAAAGTCACAATCTAGCACCGTTGTCGGTCAACAAATTACATAGCGCACTTCGGGTCTGACTTACTATGGCGTTATGACAAACCGAACGTCCCAGACCGCCCACCCAGTCGAAGCGCGGAAGGACCCCCGAATGCATTGGGATACGTTGTCGTTCACGGAAATCCTGAGCGCTGGGTCGGGGAAGCTGTGGCCATGGTCGAGATGAAACCCTGGATTTGTCTCGGGAGGGGATCTTGCGGTCAGTTGATGGTCGACTTCATTGCTTTCGGTGAGTGCAGATGAGGAAGTGGGCGGGGACACTTGCATTTTTCTTGAACATGCGGAAACCTTGTGAGGGTGCGGTGGGAATTGTTGTAAGCGCACAGTGGAAGGTTCTCGTGAGGGCGCAGTGGGGAGGACTCGCAATCGTCTTGCAAAGAGGACCTATTGTGGGCGCAAAAATCCTGTTCACCGGCCACTTCTGACACTTGGCGACACATACCGTGAGTCCAACGGTTTCCTCCGATGATAAGGGGGTAATTCTTCCATCCCCTTGTCTCTGCCCTTGCGGAGGAATCTAAGTATACGTAAATTAGCGAAGGCGCCCGTTGCTGGAGGTGGTGATTAAGGGAAAGAAAGAGAGACGTTGACTTAGAAAAAATTTCCCCACCGACGTTCAAGTAGGGCAGCGGGTCAAAGCGGACCCGAACTCCGAACCCAAATGGGCCATTTCGGTAACACGCGCAATTCAAATCGCTCAAATCGACCAAAGTTTGGTTGAGCCAAATTTGGCAGATGTAATCAGAAATCAAAAATACCCGAAACCAACCAAAATTTGGTCGAAATACAGGTGAGTGACCTAAGTTTGGTCGAAAACCGACCTAATCCTTTCCTACAGTGTTTGGCCTTGGGACTGCACCTAGCGATCAACCGCACTTCTTCACCAAAACTCGAGAGCGTTCAAGACGCCCCGGTCGCGGAGCTCTTCAAGTGAAAAATCGTCGGTATATCTCGGATCCGGAACGAGTTGCCCCCCCCCCCCCCCTCGCGTGGTTGTTGCATCTGGAGGGGGGGCGCTTCAAGAGCCTGAGCGCAAGATAAGTAAACTACGAACGCTCCCATCAATTGATGCCTGGAAAAACCCCCTGATGCACTGCTCGCTCATCTTGGGAATGACCGGGCCTAAGGATTGAATTCCATCGATGCGCGCCCCTATATATCCGGTCAGTGCCCAATCTAATTGTGTGGTGGATGCGTAAGAAACGGGTAAGCAACGTGATCGTCCTTGTATGAGAGGGCATGTGTGTGTGTATGTGTACTAAATCTACAACCGGGACTCTATGAGTGCCCGATATCCGGCCAACCAATTGAAAAAGAGTGGACGTGTTGCCCGAAAGCGGATAAGCAGCTGTGAAAGATGATCGTGTGTGTTTGTGTACATGGGGGTAAAACGTTGAAAACGAGCGCGAGCGCGTAAAGCGTCGACCTTGAAAGGCGATCGCAGGCACGGATGGTGTGGAGGGTGATAGGCACACACGTACAGAGTGACTTTCACACAAAACACCGGTCTCTAAACCTCAGAGCGGAATTAACCAGAAGCATGGAAAACGACAGCAAGTTGGAAAAAAAAACAGGACATGAGCGACCGAAGTAAGACAATGCCAACGACGCAAGGTAGACAAGGAAGAGGGAGAGTGGTCTTATAGTTTGTTGAGCGTGGTCGGCGGGGGTGGGGAAGTCGTCCGTTCAACCAACGACAGCCGTTGAATCGGCTGAAGTTTCCGTTTGACATCTCTGAGAATGCTGGTCTTGGGCTGCCAGTCGCAGAACGCGTCTCGAAGCGTCACGAACTCCCGAGAGAAGAAGTGAGCCACGCGCTCATTGGCTATCAGGTCACGAAGCGACCATGGTATCTAGTTTGTTTTCCGTTAGTCGTTCTCACATAGAGTCCAGCAATTTCCACCGACCTCGTAATCGTTTAGTTCCTGAACGGCGTTGAACGAATCAACTTGGAGGTCATGATGGGTATCCCCGCCATCATTGGCTAAGAATTGGTACTTTACTGCCAATCTAGAAGCACGATTAGAGGATTCATGTAACAAGGCCTGGATCCTTACTCAAATACGCCTGGGTCCTCGTAAACGCTCGAGTGGCCGACACCACTTAAACTTCCGGCGGTGGCTTCACTCAAATGAGTCAGCAGACCTCCATCCGAAAGCCCTGCGTTCATGATCCGTAGAAGAAGGACCAGTAGGTTCGACAGGAAATCTGATGAACTGCTCGACAATTCAAACGCGGATGTCATCAGTATACCGGACAAGCATAGACGCAGAATCGCAACAAGGGATGCCCTCAACATGAAACATCGTTCATGTCAAGCCCTCTGATGGACAGTGGGCACACGACAGTTGAAGGTCCATCAGCTAGGAACGACCGTGACTCACTGATAAGCATCACCGTCGATGTATAGTGCTCGGAGAATTCTTGGGTGATTGGCAGCGGCAAATATCCCCGAGTAAATTGGCACCATTTGATCGTTCAACGAGGCAACGTAGACCATCTTTGTCTATGTAGAAAGGCGCGCAAACGAGGCATCAACAAAGCTCACACGCGATCGAGTAGATGAATGAAACGTGACCCTACCCCGTGGCGCATGACATTACTCAACGCCTTTACATATTCCCTTGATACCACGTTCTCTGTATCCTGGACGTAAGGAAAACAAAGACCCTGAGTACCCTGGCTGGCTGACGCCAACGTGACACACACCTGAAACTGGAATATTTCCTGCGCAGCAGTGTTTTCGAAATACTACGTTGTCGAGATCAGCTGGAAGCCTGAAACCAGTAGGCCGTTGGAAAGCACCAACCTGGATGTATGGTTGGATAAAACTGCTTAATTTCAGATATCTCAATGGGCCGAGATGAATCCCACACAAGCTCAGGCAGCAGACCCGCTGTCTTCCCTTGGGACTAGACTTGGCGTCGTTAGTGTTATCGTCGGCCTGCTTTCCCACGTCCCCGGTTGAGGACGTGATAACATGTCCATCCCGGATCAATAGGTCCACAAGATGCGTCGAGACGATGCAACCTTGTGAATGAGCGGATACAAAGATGACATCCGCAGCGTGGATATCATTGACCCACTCCTCAGAAGACAGCAGGTGTTGATAGACCCTGGGCGTCGTGGCAAACAATGAGATCGGATCAATCGCAAGCGCAGAGGGCAAACGCACTTTTCCACTTTCCGAGATATAGTACCATCACCCTCCAGCGGGATCTTCGTCACTTTGGAAAACTTGAGATCATGCTCTGCTTCGAAAGATTCCAAAGCGTCGCAGGTCATGTTTACGAATTTTGTGCTAGAGGATGGCAACTGCGTTCAGGTCAATATGAGATGATTTATGAGTAATCGAAGATGGAAGAACCAATAGAAAAGATTAACTTACGCCGCCGGCGATTGTTCTAGTCACTGCACCCGGGGACCAGCCGGCGAGACCAATGACAACGACTCTACAGGTTCCTTGTAGTAGCTCTGGGTCGATTTGATTTCCCAACACATTCAAAGCCCTCGGTAATTCCTTTCCAAAATCTGCAAGCTCCGAAGGACTGGCCTCCCCGCTGGCGCCTCGAGTTCCAGCTCGCTCCTTTCCCTTCACGCTCCCCATCCCACCCACCCCCCAACCCATCGACCACAGCGTTTTGATCGTCTTGGTCACGGCGTACTCCTCTTTCCCATCCTCTTTGCGGATCATTGATATGGGCAAAAGGGACCGAGGCGGAGCATGGAAGATGTCCTCCCACGTGGGAAGGACCAGGTTCGGGGGGCCGTTGCGTGGGGATATAGGGCGGGAGGTTCCTGATCGTTTCGAAGGCGATGGAGACGGAGGACGTTCGGATGTTTTCTTCACGGTTTCTTTCTTGATGTTCTCCGAATTGGTCAATGGAGGGGCTGGGAGATCCTTCTTCTTGGGCTCCTTATCTCCACGTTCTTGTTCCTTCTCTATCTCCTTCCTCAAAGGCTGAGCGGGCGATCCAGGTACCTTTGACGATGACGAGTTGACGGAGGGTGCGGAAGATTTTGATATAAACTGATTCATTATCGTCGCCACGGTGCTGGTTCCACCAGATGTGGGAGCGGGGTTTGCTGGGGTCACAGTTGTAGTGGAGGTCACATCCGAAGGTAAGTCTTCTGGATCAGGGACTTCCATCACCTCCATCTCACCAGTTTCGGGTTCATTTCGAATCGAGTTCTTCTCGCCATCCTCGGTAATGGACTTTACGTTCCGGGCCATAAAGAATGACGTCCACCCCGACCTATTAGTTCCAATAGTACTTCGAATGGGATTGACTTCGTCCGGGTATGCCTTATCATCCTTTACGATGTCTATTACTTCAACGTTCTCCGACGCTGGAGCTGGTGGTTGACTATCCCGAGCGAGAGCGGCCTCCCTAATCATCTGAGATTCTGTCAGACCTCGTTCGCATTCTTCCTCAACAGGGGGTAATGGAGATCGCGGTGGCGGAGGTGTAACAGCTGAGCTTGAGTACCAGTTCCAGGGGGTGAGCCACGACGACGACTGCGCTTCAGATGACGCTATCGAAGCTGGTTTTGTGGTATCATCTGCGTCAGAGTCTTGAGCAGGAGGCGGGAGAGGGCTTAAGGGAGATTGCGGATTCGATAAGACCGGAGATTCTGTTGGCACAGCGGAGGGTGGCTCGTTGCTGGAGGGTTCCGTCTGTCCAATGGGGGAAGCGACATCGACTGAAATCGAAGGAAGTTGTGGGCTTTCTGTGGGTTGAGTCCCACTCCATCCAATGTAGTTCCACCATGAACTGGGCGGGGGAGAGGCGGCTTCATGTTGAGCTTGAGGATTCTCTTCGGTCTCAGGAGTATTCGGTTCGATGGCAAGCTCTTCGATCGTTTTTGAGGTATCTTCTAGAGTGGTTATGCCAACAGACTGCGCTTGATCCACTTGTTCCGATAGTACGTCTAACGGAGGCTGACATTGGTGTATGAGACAACGGAACGATTTGCCACGCACTGGTATTGGACGGAATAGCAGGAATACTCGGCCTTGGAACATCCTCGGTTGTGGCAGTACTCGAAGGAGCAGAATCATCGTTAACAGGTTGGGCTTGGACCAAGTTCCGAATGTCCTCGGCTTGAGCAACAGCCATGGCTTGGTTCAACGGAACTTTGGGTCTACCCAATAAGGGAATACGAAGTGTGAACCGGGATGTCGTTGCAGGAGTGATGCCCGTGGTGGTAGTAAAATCGCCGACACCAACAGTAATCGGCACGGGATTTTGCGGTGGGACCGGGATCGAGACATTGGGCGAAGACTTGAGTTGTGGCACGAAATCGTCTACGGAAGAGATGGATATCGTTGGGCTTAGAACGTCAAGGTGGGCGGGTTTGGACAGCACACCTTGGACGTTCCCGGATCCAGTCTGTGGTTGAGCCGTTGTAGGCCACGAGGGGGGAGGAACGTCGGGCGGCACCTGCATTGGCGGCTCCACAGGGTTGCTACGTGCGGGCGGTGATGCCAGTGGAGCATCGTTCGCGGTTGGGCTTCCGTTGCTTGTATCTTGGGGAAGAAGTGTCAACTCAACTTCAGGAATGGTGTTCGGTGGTTCTTCGGTCATCTGGGTTTCCAGCACTGGCCGAGCTGTATCGTTCCGTCTGCGTTTCCTGGAAATAGAGCCGAACCATGATCCCTTGCGCGTCTCGGGTATGACTTGTTCAGACACTGTGTCTACCGGAGGTTCTGTGAGAGACCCGTCAGAATTAAGCAATCATTGTACACAGAGCGGAGTGTATTCACTGTTTATTGCATCGTGCATCGACGCGATATGTTTCTCCGCAGTACCTGGAGATATAGATTTGGGTTCCTCGGGTTCAGCGAATACAAGCGACAGTGTTGTTTTGGCACGTGCGTCCTTGTAGTAGGGAGATCGCCACTTGGGCTTGGAGTTATGATTTAAAGTTGTGGAGGAAGAAGAGGACGATGACCGACGACTGGGTCTCGAGGAGGACATGCAGAGGAAACGGGACGACGTCAGGTCATGTGCTACTTGGCCACGGTAAGGCTTAGCGCGTTCCCACGTGACGTCTACCTCGCGAATGCTTCCGTTAACCCTCTCAGGGGGCATGAGGTTTGAAGTCCATCCAGTGCGAACCCAAGGCGCGTCAACACGCACCGGAACAGTAGCACCGCTGGGTTGTTTCAATGTCTCCCTCCAAAAAATGAATCACGCAGTTCACTTGCTGGAATAGCAGGTACACGCCTTGTCTGCCCATCGTGTTTGATACTTGACTAGGGAGCGACGCCGTCGAGAGACATACAAGTCAGTACCTATCGTGGCTAAATTGCGCAGACCATCAGAAAAGCTGCCACGTCCGAACCAGCCAGCGTTTGTCAACGTTCCAGAAAACGAGTTATCGCGTTCATCCAATTGAGTGAAAGTGCGGAACTCAAGATACCAAGCTATCGATCCCTCGAAATGAAGGGAGAGCTGCCGTTAATGATATTGTGACATATGCTGATTCTCCGGGTGCGAGGACTGATATCCACCCAACTGGACAGCAATCAACGTCTACAATGTGAGCGGCATTGACGCAGCTAACATGACGGGGTACATAGGAAAATGCCGAGTGAATTCGGGTACTCGAATCCGGTACTCCAAATGGTCTCACACTTGCGGTAGTTCAGGAGGAAAAAAGTGGAGGACTAACCTCAGTCCTTCTAGTCCCTTTCAGTTACTAGCGGTCCTGCGACTCGCCCTATTCCGTGCCTGTTCGGATCGTCACTCTGTCTTGCGGTCTACAGTCCAACCATCCCCATCATGGGCCACCTTTTTGGAGACGCTCAATCTGGCCATGGGCTGTCGGGATCCCCTCGACAGCGAGATGTTCGCTTGGAAGGGTGACCTCCCGGAAGGCCGGTGATAGAAACGACAAGCAAGGCACGAAGATCGAGTGATCAGTGAGGGCGAGATCGCCGGAGATCTCTTAGGATAGCAAAAACGGGAAGGCCTAGATCAGGATGAAGTTTCACCCTAGCAGTTGGGGCGTCTTGAATCACGATCCACCACTGCCTGAATTGTGAAACGTGCGGTCGCTGTCTGGGATCTAGCAGTAACCATATCGAGCGAGTGTTGTAAGGTAAGTTGGGGCGAAGCGAAACTCAGGACGCATACAGATCTCGATCTAAATGAGACTTTGCTGAATTTCACCTAGCGAGTGTTTCGGACGTACATCAACAGAGTACACGACTCAGCCTATTACTCACAGATGTGTTCGACTGAAATGCTGTGAAGATGTGGTCTTGCCTACATTCGGGCGGAATTCTTGCCCTTCACGGAGTGTGACCTGTTTGCGTCTACAAAGAATTGCCCCCGCGACGTAAGATGGGTTAGCTCATTCCCAGAGGGGATGGATAGCCAGCGTCTCTATGATATCTTCTGGGGTTCCAGCCTTAACGGTTTGGATGTTTTTACAGATGTCGATCAAAAGTCCCAATCATGAACCGGAGGGAAAGAGGGCCCTGGGGCCCTTTCGACGGTGACCGGAAGCGCCTGGAGGATACACATGGTGTGTGAGGAATTTATTTCACCCGTGCGCCCCACGGGTCCACCGCATCTTTCCACAAGGAAGCTAGCCTCGCGCCCGCGAGACTTATGAATCAGAGGCCTAGCCTGGTGGACTTCGCGCATTGTTGCCCAGGCCGGTCGCTTCTAACGGCTCATTAGGTCCTACAAACAAATTTCCGAGCGCAACTCCTACATAACGACACAAATTAGACGTCAGCAATTAGATGGAAGACAATAACACTGACAGAAGGATGCTGAAATGCCGTGTGTGCCTTTGTCCCGTTAAACATGAAGAAGCCGCCACTAGATGGACAGGTTATGTGAGTGTTGAACATCATTCGCTGTCACCGATGACACCCGGTCCTACGTGGCAATGTGTGGGTGAGGATGTAGGAATGAGCCACACAGGGCGCGCGCTTCGGCCCGTAAGCCCCATCGACATCGACCATCCCCCGACGTCCTACAAGTCTCTCGGTGTAGGACAAAATTGGAGGATGGAAAACAAGTTAATGGATGCAATTACTCGACAAACGTGTACCCAGGCGCTCTTCTACTCCCCTCCACGGCTGCAGAAGGCTGAAGATGAAAACCGGGCTCCTAGGATCTGTCCGCTTTCCGCGTGTCCTCGGGCATGTCTATGCCGTTAGCTTTGACTTCCCTGCTGCCGTGGGTTTGTGCTTCCGCATGAGGTTGCCGGCTGACCAGGGACTGCCCTCCTACCTGATCCAGGCATTATACCCACTTCCCGCACGCCACCGTCGATAGGGAGGAGGAATGGACGAGAGCGCGCGGGATGAAATGTGGATCTGCCGCGGGCGATCGTCCCGGTGAGTAGTCAAGTCACCGCCGTGATCAGACTGCATTTTATCCACCTAGAATACATCTAAGTAAGTGCAGCCGTTTCATGCCCTCCGCGTTGGAAATAGCCTGCTCTGTCACCGATATACCGGCTGCTCTGACAGTCATCCTGCATCGATAGTCGCTCAGCCGCAACAAACATTCGAGATCACTGTTCGGAAGTAGAGCGTCGACAGTCAACGGCAGTGGCTCAGGTCCCTTCAATCAGGGGCCTCTTGGATACGCAGACTTGGCCTAAGTGACGAGCGGTATGCGATCAGCTTCCCCACAGACTCACCCCCTCGAGACGGTCTTTAATCCTCGGCAGAGAGAGATTGGTTTCGGATCTTCTCGCTAGTTGAACTCTGGCTTGAGGGCATCCCCGGACTCTTTATAAGACGAGACGAGCCCCCGAACTGGCAAATATCCTTACCGCTTCGTCCAGCCTTCTTCCAATACCCGATTCAGATGAAGCGAGAAAACTCGAAGATCGGGGAGCCGCGGGGGACAGTGATTCGTTCGTCTGCAAGATGCAGTGATGAAGAACTTGGACTCTTGGTCGAACTGATGCTTAATCCAGGGATCTTATGGATGGGGAGGGGCAGTACATTAATAACCCTGTACCGGAGATGTTTTCGGAAGCGCAGTAGGTCGGGTATCCGAATCCGTTTGATGGTTTCATGAAAAAATATGGGTTCCCTCCTCCTTCCTTCCTGCCTTGTTCTGCTTGGTGTCCTTGCCCATGCACTAAGCGAATCAAAGCGTAGAAGTACGATGTCGACGCTCTAGAACCTGAAAAGGGGATAAGGAGATTCCAAAGTATCCGCAAAATACGACGAGGACCACCAAGGTCATCAGACGACCGTTCTCACCGAAATGATTTGGCCAGTCCTGCAAATGCCCCGTGCATCCATTGCATGTCGCATGAACGGAGAGCATGGGGCGACGAGGGCAGTCATTAACGTTTGAACAGAGGACTTCGACGTCGGTATCCGACAGGTATGTTCTCAGGACAGGACAGGATGTCCTATCGCGAAGTCTCCAAACGCGGTCGACCGGCCAGAAGTTCGAAACTGGGAGCAGTCCCATTCCTCGAAATTGAAGTCTACGGTTGATTGTGAAACACTGTTCGGACAGGATAGTACAGGCATCCTGAAGATGGGGATTTTTCAAGAGACACTCGGAAAAGCCTGTTGCCGCGAGGTGCGGGTGTGCCTCGGGATTCCCCGTGATGGAATCAGTCTTCAGCCACCCTTGAGCAAGTTCTGGGCTTCTGTTTCATATCGGGTTCATGGAAACGCCTGACTTGCGCCTGACCCTCTCCTACGCGTCTTTCGTGCCTCTATCCTTATATCCAACAACCACGCTCCAGGAAACACCGCAAGGTCCCTACGGACAGCCCCGCTCTCCGAAGACCCGCGACATGTCCTCGTGATGCTGTGCCTGCCACAGAATGAACGCCCAAACGCCATGTGTGCAATGGTGGCGAGACCTCGATATCACCCTTCTCGAATAACCACCAACATCCTGGAATGACAGCCAAATTTACCTTCGGTTGGTCGCCTACTCAATCCCAGGGTCTTTTTTCTTCACTGAGCAGCCGTGACTACAGCAGGGTTTGTGTCCATATTTCGAAGGAAGCTTTTCCCAGCGAGGTCGAGGAATAGATTGCAACGAGCATCTGCCGCAAAATGTGACAGCCGATGGAACCTACTTCCCCCAGAATTGGTCGACGAGATCCTGCAATACTTATCGGAAGACCTACCCGCGTTGAAAGCTTGCTCGCTAACATGCAAGATTCTGCACGATTCCGCGCGCCCCCTGATCGGAAGCTGGCTTTACATTAGTTCATCCCGGAAGCGGAAGTCGAAGGCTCGATCTATGAAATCCTTCTTACACCTGTCCAAGAAAACCGTCGACGGTCTCGCAATGTTGTCCGATAACCAGAACCGAGGACTTTTGCCGCACACCCGCCACATGGTTCTCAAGATGGAGGATTCTTCGCCCTTGCCAGAATCACTACAACCATTCCTCGCATATTTCTCCTCCATCGACAAACTGCAAACCCTCGCCATAGATGGCTTGGACGTCACTGCGTTCATACCCGTGTTTTACCCTTGCCTTGGGATGTTCACCAGTTCCTTGCGGAGCCTCGATATCAGGCACATTTGGGACTCCGATCGTCAATTGCTCTGGTTCATCGGTCAATTCCCGTTGCTCGAAGACCTAAGCATCCGACATTGTCACACCCACTATTTCTTTCTCGGCCCTTCGCCTCCTTTGTTCCGAACATCGCCACCTTTTCGGGGACATCTGAATTTGTCTCTTATCGTGGATTCCCAGAGTCTTTGCGAGGCCTTGGCTCAGTTCCCGGGAGGGCTCAATTTCACCTCCATTGAGTTGAAAGGATGTGGGAAACCATCGGCTGTTATCGCCGCGTGTCAACTCTCTCTGAGGTCGATATCGTACACTTGGACCACTACCACGAGCGAGTATTACTTAGTTCCTTTCGGAACCCGCGTGTTGATCATCCCCTCCAGTTGCAGGTCGTGCCCTAGACCTCAAAGTCAGTTCCGTACTCGAGAAATTCGAATTCAAGACCGAATGCGCAAATCTCGCTAGTGCCCCGGGCTGGCTCTATCGCACCCTCTGTAAAATCAACTCGCCAGCGTTTAGGGAGTTCATCATCTCGGTTTCGGACTGTTCCACCGCCGCTGACTTGAGCACGACCATGAGTGGCGATAACTGGAAAACCGTCGACGCCTACCTTTTTCTCTGGTCCAAATTTCAGCCTACCTTCAGAGTCACATTCCGGGTGGGCCTTATAGGTGACGATGGTGATGCAGTTAGGGCGTTCATTGGGAAGCGATTTTCGAATGTCTCAAAGAAGGGGATCATGGCAGTTGAGCTAGTTCGGCATTCGGGGGCGGTGTAGAAAATCAGTGCTAATGTAAAGGTTTTAGCGGAATGGGTGAAGGCCAGGATCGGCCGGGGACAATTTATCATGTAGATTTCTTCCACTTCCTCTCTTCTTCAACGTCCGGCTTTGTATACCAATACACATGTAATTCTGACATATACCATCCTACGAGTAAACACGTGAGGTTACGAATTGTCCCATAAAGTCCTGGAGTCCAGACCGGTGTAAAATTATTGTCCTATTGGGCCGAGATGGCCCTATATCGTTCCCATTCGTGATAATAAGGAAGAGGGGTATGATCACTGATTCATGAAAAGACGCGTTCATAAAAGATAAGCTGTCCAGAGGAGATCCTCGTCCATGAGTACGACCATCCTTCACTGAATACAAGACACTTACCGACCCAACCGAGGAATGGTGCAATACCGAAGAGGCTGAAAGATTTCTTTGAAGCGTTCGAAGCGGAGGCCGACTGGAGACTGGCAGCTGGGGTTGTGGGATTTGTTGCATTTCGGGATGAGCTGCATTGTGGAGCACCGGTGTCGTCTCGAAAGCACTCGTAGCTGGTCGCTAAACAGTAGGCATTGATGGGGAGCTATGATTGCGAGGGGGGGAGAAGGTTGCTTACGGCAGCAAAAGTTCTCTCCTGGACAACGGACGTATCCTTTGATGGTGCAGACCGGGGCCGTGTCTTTGACTCCGTTGCAGGTTCTTCCATTCTTGCAACAACCCTTGACTCCGTTCGAGTCGACGCAGTGGTAACTAAGGCAGAAACATGAGCCAGAGGTCAACACGAGCCACGTGAACGTACTCACCCAGGATTACAGCACCCGCCGCCTAAATCGCGGGCGTGAGCACTCAAAATGATCAACGTGGTGGAGTGGAAGCGACGTACCGTTACAGCAGGTCTGACGCGACGAGCAACACGAATTTCCTTCGCATCCAATATCACCGAGGCGACAGCAACCAGTACCATAGCAGTACCTTCCAGAGGAGCAACACTCTGCAAGGGAACTCTGGTGAGTGACTCCCAATCAGAGCAGCGAGGTTGAGAAACGTGCGTTGACCAGTACAACAATCACCTCCGTTCGGGCAACACCTTTAACCACAATTAGCACCGGCCTAATCAAAGTGCTATTCGACTCACCCGGTGCCGCAAGCAAAGTAACTGCTGGAACAGCCAAGCTGACGTCTACCCAGAAGCCCACGAATCACCTTCGATGTATCGACCGCTTCATACGCGTCAGTAGGTAGACCAGCAAGAGGCTCCAGGCCGGAGTCCGAATCGGCGGCGAGAATCTCGGGGGGCGCGAAATCCTGACCAGTCACAAAGATTGCCTGGGCCACAGCCGCAAGGATGATCGCCAAGCAACGAAGCAGCATTGGAGCTCAAAGGCTGGAGAAAATGTATACGGGAGGGCGAGAGAGGCAGAAGGGTGGTAAGACCGGCGAAACAGCCAAGAAGTGCCAAAAGGGTCTGGCGTTGAAATGTCTTTTTGAACTCTCAGGCGTTCCGTTGGCCTGACATGTTACCCTTATTTCGTTCCGACGCCGCCCAGCACAATCGAGCACGAGGACGAGCTTTTGGTCTGAAATATGAAGTGATGGGGGTGCCTGAGCGCTGCAAACGATATCTAATGAAGATCCTGATCGAGCTCGATGAGATCGACTGGTACGCGGGTGATGCGCCTGCCCGTGGAACTGCTCCCCAGTGTTTGTCGATATAGTGGGAGGATGTTAAAGTGCGCAAGGAGAGAATGCTTGCTCCAACAGTGAGCAAAGCGTACAAAAACCTGAAGCGGGGGAATCGGGCGCGAAAAAAGTGTCGGCAGACGAGGTGATCTCGTGTCTACCTAGAGATGCCAAGCGCAATAGGGCGCAGGTGCCAGCCGTAATTGTACAGCACCTTCACTCATGTACAGTAAATTCATTTCGCTAAGGTGGGACGGATCTTTCCCCGTAGGCATGCATGTTCTCGCGGTAGCCACAAGCAAAACCTTGCAAGAGGTCCACGCACCCAAGGGGTATGAACAGTTTGAGAATCCTGTACGCAGACGTACGATTAGCGGGGATCTACGGTAAACGATGGGTCGATCCAGTACACCACCTTCAAAGCGATTATCGTCCTCCGAATGCAAGGGGGTAAGATCAGAGGCGATTAGGGGTTGATGTTGGGAGGCGACTTGGTGATATCTTGGAAAACGGAAGATCGGGGCGCTCACGCACCCCGTGATGCTCGGGCCCAGAGAATGGAACTATACGCTTGGCACGGAGAACGTCACCCGCCGTCCAGGTCGTTTATAGTGTAGCGACGGGCACAAGACGTTTTGAGATCCCCGTCCGGCTTGGCTACATAGATTTTCAGAGACGGGAAGGGGATAAAAAGACACGAATTGAACTGATCGAGGCTTTGAGGGCTACATCGCGAATTCTTGTGATCCCGGCTTGGCGTGAAGGAAAGGATTTGTTTGAATGTTTCAGTCTGTTTCAGTGCCGTTCTGGGATAGGACGGTGCCTTATGCGTGTCCTCGCCAAGCCAACCATATCGCACAGCTTCCAGCAGGGTCGACTCAAAAGCTGCGACCTCCTACAATAACCTACCTCCTGGTAGTGTGTTTGACGCCTACTTCCCACCCTGAGGTACGTACCCCGGTGAGCACTTGGGTTGTCCATTCGTTCCGCACACATATCGTCAGGACAATCCTCCGTGATGAGATGCTGGCAAGATCGAAAGCGGATCAAAAAGTGGGGACACCGGGAACCTTCAGAAAGCCCGAGCAGAAGCGAGCAACCAACATCAATTTCGATGATCAGTGGAAGCTGGCTCTCAGCCGCGCTGGTATACACCCTGAAGAAGGAATCGATGACCATGAGAATGAAAGGTCATCCTGGTGCCCATGGGGAAGAGCTGTCTGGCAAAATAGAACGTCGAGACCTCCGCAGCATTTCAAGAGGTTACATGGCATGGGAGAAAGAAGCATCCCACGGGATACGTTCGTCCAACAGCAACAGAGGACAGATGTCGCGCCGTCCTGACGACGACAGAAACCGGTCATACGAGGCAGAAATTTCCGTCACCATCAAGCCAACTGTTCAACCACGTTCAACTAGCTATGACCTAAGAGGAACGCCGTGGACCATGAGGGTAGAAAAAAGAAGGGATACTTGCCAATAGTGAGCGAGCTTCAGCACCAGCTCCCGTAATGTTCACTCCCTCGAGTGTTATCCACCACGCGGGCTG
Source organism: Thelephora terrestris (assembly GCA_015956445.1). NCBI lineage: Eukaryota > Fungi > Basidiomycota > Agaricomycetes > Thelephorales > Thelephoraceae > Thelephora > Thelephora terrestris. The sequence continues at coordinate 3,300,054 of WIUZ02000002.1, read as the reverse complement.
GCAACAGCGTATAACTACCATCGCCGGTGACCTGCTCGAGGAGGTTAGCAACCAGCAATATAGTGGGAATCGCCTCACACGGCGGAATGAGCTCGAACTCCGGGAGTGAAAGCAAACGTCAACACAGAACCGCCGACACAAGAAAGATAAAGGAAGAACACACGTCAAATACCCGACCTACACAACAGGTAAACACGACATATCAAAGACGATTGTTGCCAACGAAATCGCGCTCAATCCGCCATTGGAACTGGAGAACGGGAGGTTCCAGAATTTGAAAGTCGGTCGTGCCGTGTGCAAAATTGAGCTTGACAACGCCTTCAAAGGTCACAGCAGGCGGAGAAAATTTATCAGACAACCTCTCTACAGCGCTTGGTGACGATGCGACGGGGTGACGATGGTGAGCGTTGTCAGCCGAGGACTCCGATCAACCCGTATCCAGGCCTCCCGTCCCATTTGGTCGCCGGCGGAAGAGTGTCTGCATGATCAACTGACGACCTTGACAGGGTCGGGTAAATGAATACACGAGTTGATAATTAGCATACACGGTCCACAGGTTTTACTAAGCATTCGTATAGTACGCGCAATCCACTCAATGGTGGTTGGGTGATGCGAATCTGAAAGAAGGGAGTGCAAGGGAAAGGACAGGAACTGATTCAAAGAATTCATCCTTGTGCTCACAAGAGCACAGAATGAATCAACTCAGCAAATGAAAGCGTATGGAGCAGCAAGGCTTGTGTAGCACGCGGATAATAAATACAAGGGAGGGGGGGAAAGAGAGCAACTCACGGGAAGAATTCCGCGCGAACAGTAAAATTTTTGAGAGATAATATTTATATCCTCCCATAACGATCTGGTTGTGGAATGAATTTGGGCTTGGCCCTTGAATTCGTACTTGGATGATTTTCATGCGGCATAGCCGCACCGAAAGGCAATGACGTGCGTGAAGAGGACGCGGAGGTCACCGCCATCGTCGTAGCAGTTGCGCTGACGACCTGATCCCTCCGTGCGAAGGTGACCTCCGCCTGAGAGCATGAGTTTGCCGACATGCCAGTCGCCTGAGTCGACAAGCTGGAAGTCCTCATCATAGTCCTCTTGTATGGATCTTGGAGACATGCTTCCGGAAGAGGTTGAATCGGGTACCTGTCCTTGTCTGCGGTAGAGGGCCGGGAGTTGGAATTGGACTTCACCGCAGGCAAAGCCTTCTCGGTACCCTTGTTCAAGGCTTGGACGATCGCCGCGCTTGTTCTACGGGCAGTGGGAAACGCCACCATAATGGGGACCTCGGGGGCGTCCTTCGATGGCCCGAACGAGAGGGAGTGTGCGGAGTATTTGGTCGATTCGAGGGCGAACGGACGGATGTCCAGGGGGTCATCACCCATAGACCCCTTCTGAAGTTTCTCTGTGTCTCGAATGTCGAAGTCGAACGGCGGTGGCGAATCGCAACGTTCTTTCGCGTCTGGATCATTCGTGAAGAAGGTAGCTGGGAACCCGCTTGAGCTCAAATCTGACTCCACCCTCACTGTCGTCAAACACCATCAGGACTTCATATCATGGCATGAAAAGAGACAAGAGAAGGCTTACAGAAGTGTGCCAAACCTTTCCCGAAGTTCAAACGACATACGATCGCCATGATTGCGGCCGCAACCACGAACAAATAACCGGTCACGGAAACGGCGGTGAAAAACGACCAAACCTTGAGCACGTATCGGAAGAGGGGGCTTGCGAACATTCCTGGCCAAAGGGCAAGGAGGAACGCGTGGATCACCGTGAAGAGGATGAAAGCCCACTTGACCTCTCTGAAGACCGCCCACCAGCCCTGTTCAATGTGTTCAGCGAAATTCGTCAGAGAGCAGGGAAAGAGCTTACAGATATCATCCACGGAGCAAGTACCTGGAATGCCATCGCGAGTTTAGTCAATGTTAGCAGCAGTGGACCCGGGAACCGATTTACTGACCACAGCGAGGACAAAGAATGCGGCTTGATCCGGTTGGACGTCCCCAGCGAGGGCCGCAATCACAGAACAAGAGAGGAGATCAATCCACAGCCCAACCGCCAGGATAGTGAAGAACGCGGCCAGCTGCAAGAACGCTGAGAATAACAATGCGATCTGTGGGACAGGTGACCGCTTAGATGAATTTACAGTGGAGGAGTGTCGAGGATCTCACCTTGTACATCCTGTTGATAGATGGGGAAGCGCCCATGTGGCAGAAATTGATCTTGGCGTAGCGCTACAGCGAATCAGATTAGTCCAGGTGGTGCTGACCGACAGCCAATTGTACCTACGCTAAACAAGACAACGGCGAGAGCTGCAAGCAGCACAAGGGCGATCACATTGGTTCCAAACAATGGCACCTATCAACAAGATCAGCGCGAGGATGGTCAAAGCTTGGGTCAAGACTCACTGCATGACCAAGACGTTGCTCCCACCAGTTCCCAAGCATATCCTCCCCTCCACACGCATTACCAACGATAAGTTCGTAGTAATCTTGTCTGAGGGCAATGGTGGTTCTTATCCTGAACCCAGCCCAGGCAACGTCGAGCACGTGGCTCGCAATACAGACGACACTGTCGGAAAGGATGAACACGCAGGGTTGAAGTAAGAGGTGTTTTCGTACAGATGAGGGATTGAGTCCTGTAGGACCTGTACGACACGGGTTTTAGACAATGGGGGAGGAAAAGCAAGTGTTTTCTTACTGCCAATATGGAGATGATTAAGAGCCAGAACTGAAAGCAGATCGTAGCAATGTCTTCGGCCGCATTGTGTCGAAAACTGTGACAGTGTCAAGCAGAACATGCCAAAGAGAGTTGAAATACTTACGCGCCGTACATATATTGCAGCGAGGCTGCACATCTCCTGGTGATGAAATGCTCGTGACCGAATACTGTGATGTTCAACACTTGGTCCAAGTCATAGTCCGTCGAGTAATTCGTGCCCGCATCTTCTAGAATCGGGGATAGCGCCGAGTTCTTTGTGGAGGCAATGACTGTGCAGGTGACATTGGAGTGTCCAGGGATTCCATCGCATTGGATCAGGTTATCGTTGTCCAGGAGTGGTATCCCAGCTGGTACGCCTGCGAGGGAGATACAAAGGCCTGTCATGTCCATTCCCTGCTGGTTATCTCTCAAGGTAACACCTTGAAGTGCTACTTGGACGATGAAGTGCCCAATAACGAGAAAGACCCAGGCCCTGACGAGGGGGCAAGCCATGATGTGTTGATACTATGTGGGTGGCTAGTCAGTTTGAAGTCGCAGGTTCGAGAGGATCGTGACGCACTCCATTTATCACTCGCTGTCGGATGCCTGATAAGGACATGGTGGTAAGGTTTGGAAAGGAGCGTGATGTTTAGAGAGGGGGATCAGGGCTAGCCTGGATCTGTTCGACCGATGCCAGACGAGTGGGCGAAAGAGGCGGACTTCGGGGTGTTACGGAGCGTATCACAGGTAAGGGGAAGAAGTGATGCTGTGGGATCAGAGTCTGTGGTAGGTATGCAAGGTGACCAGTGAGCCGTAGTTGACTTCAGGACATTTGTCGACGGAAAGGTCGGTTTGCTGGGACTGATGAGAAGGAGCCTCCGGGGCAATTGAGACAGACGACCGCTAGGGTATAAATGTGGGTTCGGACCAGCCAAGAAAAGAGGAGAAGTTAAGAAGGAAAGAAGGAGGAGGAAGAGACTTTAACCAAGCGGAGTGGCAATCGAGGGTGAGTAACTACGCAGCTTGGCGTAGAGGAGGCTCTTCTTCGATCAGACACCGAGCCAACATCACAACGGCAATTTCCGTTCAATGCTCCTCCTCCCGCCTGACCTCACTTGCTGTCTCGTGTCCTGATGAACAACGTTGGAACATGGCCCAGACGTGTTATTGGACTCACCGTGTTCGTCCAAAATCTGTTGTCGATGATCGCATGCAGTCACTCCCGAGACTTCATAGGACTTCATTCTCGTTGCCAAGTTACCGAAGGGGATCAAACTAATCTCATCAATGCCTTGAGGTATCACCAAAGCTAGATTGGAAGTCCCATGGTACCACCCCTGCGCGTTTATTGACTCCGTCGTCCCCGTTGAAAACCTACGACCCAATGGTTCACCACTAGTCTTCCGGGAATCATAAGTACAGATTATTTTAAGTTGTGCAACAGATCCACGACGCTTACGTTCCCTTCAGTTGTTTTGAGGAGGATTATTCCCGCAGGGAGATCGAAAGTTGAGTGGAGTTGATCCTGGCCATGATTGGCGGACCTCGGCAATAGGCTAAACACTTTGTGCAGAGGGAGAACACCGATTAAAGCCGATTTCTCGCGAAAGATATCATGTTCGAAAAAGGCCGCTTCTCTTGACGCGACGCATGTGTACCGCTCGGGGTTGAATTGCGTTCTGTCTGCTGAACTGGGTGAAAGAGATGGGCAAACCATCACAATAGCACGCCCGCTGACTTGTGAGTGTCGCTACCTAGTACACCCTTACTAGAACCTGATGCCATGCGTTTGAATCAGCCTAGACACCATGGCTTCGTCTCCAGGCCACTCCTCTGGCTAGACCACACGATGATACTTGCACACGAACGAGCGCCTGTCCACGTGCTTCCCCTTTTGCCTCCGACATGGATTCTGTTGATTTCCTCGCCTACGGAACATCAGCGCAGCCATCGAGTACTTCGTACTGCGACGGAACCACAGCTTCATAGCAGTGACACTATCGCTGCCGCTGTCCCCTGACAAGTTCCAGCGCCGTGCGAATGGACCTTCCTTCGAGCACGTGGGCCCAAGTTTCAACGTTTCAAACGTCGTGCTGGCACCTGTTGCAAAGCGAGTCAATTTCCACATATTTGCGCCGCTTGACCGGCGAGCCGTTTTCTCCCCACCTCATCCTATTGAAACCCATTTTGTTGTCTTTCCTTTTTCCGCCCACTGACAAGGTCTCCAAGGTTTTCTATGGGGATTTTAGGGGCCTCAGAGCTATTTTGCGACCCACAGTATGTTGCCATAGAGTGGCATCTTGGATCGATAAAAACTAAAAAGGTGTCTTTTCGACGCTTTCACTGATGCCTTTCATTCAGGCTTCGTGCGCTTGGAGAAAATCATTGAGATAGCACTTCCTGGAAGGTTAAGCCATTGCAATGTCCCAGTTATCGGGAGATTGGCCTGGACACAGGTCACCCGTGGCGGTCATTGCGAACTTCGTTAGGATCAATGGCTCGATATCAGCTTTCAGGGGTCACGGTCACTGAAAGCTGTGTAGGTTGTGGGTACGTCCATCAAACGCCCCAGTGTGTTCATTCAGAATTTCTGCCGGTTCAGGTTGTCTTTGCTAAAAACCTCGCGAGAGAATAAAAAGCTTAAAAAGCACAAATTCGAAATAGCCCATTCAGTAATCTGCCGTCTCGATAGACTTCACGATACTAATTACCCCAGACGTCCTTCCTTCTGCCGCCCCAACGCCCCTTCCAATTATAATTCTCTTACGCCGGCGGTGGGAGAGTGGACGATCATCAAAGTTCGCTCGGAATTCTAGCAATTCATATCGCATCCGCGTCGCGCTTACTGACCGCTTGCATACCCCTCTTGTTTCCTCGTGGCAACTGACCCAATTCTGCCCTTGACTTATCAACAGTGCAAAACGGGGCTTAGAGGGGAGTGTTGATTCGTTTCCCATCATATCCGGCCATAGTTTGGCCTGCGACACTTTGCAATTTCTTGATACGTCCCCCTTAAATATCATAGGCGATAGCCTGAGGGCTTCATGTCGTCGTAGAACTTCTTTCGCTTAATATCTTCACGTCGAACCCCATACCCAAGGGTCACCGAATGTATTGCGTATATTGTACCTGGCTCGAAGAACAAATTGGCCAAGGTCTTGCCCACTGGTCAAAACCCGGAAGAAATATCATATCATATCTCCTGACTATAGCCGGAAGAGACTTTGTATTGTACACAGCAAAAATTAACAGATACAGAATTGTGTTTTTCCATCTCACGTTGGTATTCGTGACCACGATCAATCTCTGTTTTTTTAACGATTTGAGGTCCAGATTACACGATGGTGTGACTAGACCATGTCAGACTCGCTAGTCTGTTGCCTCACACAGGGCCATCCAAGGAGCTCGTATTCGGCAGTATGCAAAAGGGTTGCCATCTAGACGCGGCGACGCGAAAGATCAGCAGGGGTCAAAGTGAGAAATGTGCTGACTGCACCAGAGCCTTCGTGATGCTCCTCAGTTGCTCGAAATCATACCCTTCTCTATCACTGAGATCTCCTGCAATTGCGACTCGCGGGTCAGCCGCGAAAACTTGAACGGGAGGTCAGGTGAACGGCTTGCCTGAGTTATGGTACATGGGATCTGCGATCGGCCCGCCACGTTCAAAGAGCTGAGCAGCAGGGAACCCTTGTTCATGAAATGTTTGGTGGTCACTACAACAGGCCTGGTGATTTCCCGTTAGAAGCTTCCGCGGGGTACGTTCTCAACACGCACTGGGGTGGAACCCACGACAAGTTCGGGGCTGTATATTGATGCGACCTTACTTATCAAGTCCACAACCTCTCCCGTGCCAATCCTATCGCTTTAGGTCATCGTTCGTCACGCGTCACAACGTTTAAACCTACAGACTTTGGAAAAGCAAGTTGGGCAGGCTCCCCCGGCACACGATATGCAAGCATATCGGAGTGTGCCATCAACGTGATGTTCGCTCCTTGGTTCCATAATTCGACTATGAGACACTTGTTTGGTCAAGGCTGTCGTAGGGCGAATGTGTTGGTACCACTCACGGGCGTAGCCACGGGACCCCCACAGACCCTGTTCTTCGCCCGCCTTGCGTGGCAGGTTAGATCGAAGGCCAAGGGTTCAGTCGAGCGTGGTCGGGTCAACTTACAAATGCGATCAACTGCACGTTTGACTTGAAGACGATGCCGTTTCTCGCTATTGCGCGTGCGATTGAGAGAATCGCTGCCGTTCCGGATCCTGTCTAAATTTGAGGTCCGATTTTCCTGCGCGAATTCGTGGATACTGACCGTTGTCGTCACCCCCTGGGGCGCGAAACTTTCCGCGTGATCCTCGACTATCATAGTGAGAGCTCAATATTATCGTGCCTGCTGATTCATCCAGGGACTGGTACTTGCTGACAGGAGGGCGGTATTTCATGAGAACTCACACCGGAATGAGAGGAAAGGACGCACCAGATCACATTCGGAGCAAAGCCTGGCAAAAACTGCTTCAACTCACATTCTGCGCCAGTTTGGTTGATCTGCTCAAAAATCCATTCCGCGGCCAATCGGCCACCTTCAGAGAACGAGCTCCTAGACAGGATCGGGGAGTTTGAATCCTCTCCGGTGAGGTATCGAACGTCCTGTCGTAGTTTGCGGCTAGACAATCCCTCAACTATCCGGTTGACGTCGTCATCATATTCCACTAAATCAGTCCAGAGTCGGATCCGTCTTTTAGCCTCCTCGGGGACGCGACGAGATGGAAGTGGGATCTTCGGGAGGGCATAAGCTTTATACGAGGGGGGAAGGGCGTTATCGATGTATGGGAGGAGGTGAGGGGATATCGATAGGATAGCGGAGTGCTCCGCATGATACAGGATAGAATACGTGGGCGCGACTTCGATTAGAGGCCATTGGGCACCAGATGCGGCTGGAGGGTCATTGCTCGTGTACTCAACGAGACGCTCGAGTCCACCAATGAGTGTATCCTCGCCAGAAATCGCGTCCTCGATCTCCATTTTCTTGAGGAACAAAAGTTCGTGATCTGGGTGAACAGAAATCAAGTCCCACTGCCAATCCAAGTCTAACTTGAGCTTGAAAGGGTCACAGTGGAGATTAGGGTCCACCATGAATAGGCTTTGGTCGCCATATGTGCCATAATACCGGTCGACGAGGCAGCTCTGGCGGACTTGGTTGAAACTGTCCAAGGTTGCATTGGTGATGAGGAGAGTGAGTAGAGCTGGCGTAGTTGGCAGCACCATCGTGGACGCCGTGCAACAAAGAGTCGACGTGGACCCCTGGGCTCCAGACGAGTCCGACCCTAGAGAGCGCTCTGGCAAGGCAGTTCCTTTAGGGTCAATGTCCGGAAAGCTCCGGAATACCGCTATTCGATAACCGAGAGTTTGGCACTGTCCACAGGAACGTCTTTGACCTGTATGATATCTGTACGATGTTTCCACCCCTGCGATGCACGATCGGTAAGAGGAAGCAAACGTGAGAGGGAGATGTCGCAGTACTATGTTCTTAGCAAGTTGATGCGGCGCTGACTGGTCGGCCAAGCGCCGCATCTTTCAACCTCACTACAATCATCAAGCATGAACCCAGCTCCTTCTGGTGATCACACGCAAACGACCCCAGACTGAGAACCGACGCTCGTCCAGATCGATCCAAAATGGTGCGTTGGCACCCGACCATATGGCAGACAGACCATCGTTGACAGTATTCAGCCTCCATTCTGCACTAAAGGAATTTTTCGACCCACTGAGGACTAACGACTCGCGGACCGACTTCTTCGCCATCTATCGGAGGGAATCTGAAGAGTTTGACCGAGATTACGCGGGGAAGTTCGACGAGGACTTGAACACGTCCCTCATCTTCGTAAGTCGTCGGGTTCCCGACTTCTGTGCCGAACACTGAACCTACAAGTACGCAGGCCGGTCTGTTCTCCGCAGTCAGCTCGGCGTTCATCATCGACGTCCAAACAAACCTCCAACCGGATCCGAACGAGATGACTGCCGCCTACATGCGGATCCTGATCCACAACATGAACAGCTCCCTCTTCCCCGATGCAGACCCCAGTTCTACCACCTGGACCGGGCCTCCTCCCGAGATCGTAACCGTGCAAACACTGCTCTACTCCAGCCTCGCCACGTCACTCTTCGCTGCATTTATCGCGATGCTCGGAAAACAATGGGTCAACAGATATCTTCGGAAGCAAGGAGGCTCTGCTGCGGAGAAGAGCCGAGACAGACAGCGAAAACTGGATGGATTCAAGAAGTGGAATTTACAGCTCACGATCGAAAGCCTCCCGGTGATGCTTCAGCTCGCTTTGCTGTTGCTTGGCTGTGCGTTGACGCTCTATCTGTGGACAATCAGCCGAACTGTCGCCGGAGTCACCCTCGCGTTCGCACTTTTAGGGATCACCTCATATGTCTTCTTCACTCTCGCAGCAACGTTCTACTACAACTGCCCCTACCAAACACCCCCTTCCGCCCTCATCAGAACCGTCATCCGGTGCATAGAGCAGATCGATTCCGCATTCGTTCGCTCGCTGCGATTGTTTATCTCATCTTTTCCTTCCACTAGAGATCTAGGACGGCTTCTTGGGTATTTTCTATCCGGACTTTGTCGGCGATTGGGGGGCTTTCATTGCGGTTCGACTGTAGAAGGGGGAGCAGAGCATACAGCACAAGCGGCTGTCCTTGTGTCACCCATTCGGGTTTTCGAGGACATCTATGTGGACTTGGAGGTTTGCAACGTAGATTCCCGTTGTATCTGGTGGGTATTCGACTATACCGGGGACCCCGACGTATTATCCTCCACTGCCCGGTTCGCTGCGGACATGATCTGGTATCCGGAGATTGCGAGGGTCGTGTCACCCCATATTCTTACAGATCTCCTCTTCGATTGTTTTTTGAATCGACAAGTGATTCCCGGGAAGTTGGAGCACGCGAGTGCAATAGGGATGGCACTGGCTTCGGTACTTAGCATCCGTCTCGTCATGGAACCCGAGAGTCAGGAGCTTAGGGAACTCTGTCGGCGCATTTCGGGAGGTATCGGGGACGTATCTCTGCTTGACCGAAAGTGGCTCTTGGTTTCGGAAATTCTTAGAAGTGTTGGGGGGCCTGAGCGCTGTGAATGAGTGGATGGGACTTTTGCCAGGCATAAGATTGGACCTCCGTGGAGTCGATCACTTAACCACTACCATCAAGCTCTGGTTGAGCAGGGTGATGCTCCAGATTTTCTGGCGGTGGAGGCTTTCGTATGGCTCCAACATCTTGCCCCACTTTCCAGATCGGTTCTTGTACACAGGAACAATGACCAATTTCGACAATACCCCCACCATTCTGAAAACGAGCTATTTCCTCCTTATTGCAATCTTCCTGGGACTCGAAGTTGACAGTCGTGATCTATATCCTCCCAACACCATGTATGTGTCCTCTTCCGTTCTTTCCATGTGGTTTTCTCATTAAGTCGCAGCGAAGCGTTACAAAAAGCGGTTAAGCTTGCCTGTCAGCAGTTGAAGACCACAATCGGGCGGGGATATAACCCCGGGGGCACTACGATAGAGGGGGTTCTATCCGCACTGGTTCACCTCGACCCGTTTGTAATCACACGAGACGGAGAGATGGGCTTTACGTTAATCGCGGATATTCTCAGCTCCGGATTTTCGGAGAGGAGTCGTTACCAGATGGCAAGCAGTATGGTGCAACTCCTAGGAAATTTTTTCTTTCCCAAGAAAGATTATGGGGATATCTCCTATCCGGAATTCTTCGTGACGCCTACACGGATACATCTCCTCTTGGGCTTCTTGTCGCTGAGCGAGAAGTTCTACGCGACGGAACCCCCACCATATGCAGGATCCATCGCCCTCCGCATTCTTTCGGTTGCGCATGTATCCGCTGACTTCGGCCCGACGATCTTCCCAGCCCTCTCATTGACGCTCCTTCCAACACACGCTCTACAATCACGTAGTCTGGCCCTCCAGGTCTTCACCGCATCCGCGATGGTGTGGTTCTCTCTGCAGATGGAGAATGTCGCAGGTGAGAACCTCGAGAACCTTCTCCGGGTAGTTGGCGACCCATTTTCATTCACCCGAGATACTTCTCCCCCGAATCCGCGAAGTCATCTATTGGGGCCCGATCATTCCGAACCCATTGACACGGCAGTTGTCCTGATCGAATTTGCGTCGTCGGACTTGTGGCGAAGCCACCTCCAAACCTCGAATTTCATCACTTGTGAGGAGTTTCTGTCTACAGAAAAAAGGCAAGAGGACTGCGATTCGGCACATGCTTTCACAAGAAGCAAAATCTGGGCTGGAATTGCTTTGTACGGCTGCGAAGGTCGTCGCCGCCATTAGGCGCCTCGAAGAGCTTCAATGTTTGAACATTGCCGAAGTTGTGATCATGTGGGCTTGGACTGTCGGTGTCTTCAATGTCGAGGACCGTGAAGCCTGGGGGTTGATTGAGCGAGGTACGGCCTTGTTCTATCAAACCCACGGGATAGGACGCCTGGAAGATTTGGAACGATACATCGCCGACGGTCTCCCATTGCACTTCCACCTCTTCCTATCACGCCCCGGGGGGTCTTCTGTGTCGAGCGGCAAGGGTTCGACGGTCGACGCTACCAGACTCGCTTCGCATGGACGATTGCCATCGTATCCCCCGGGTTTGTCAGCTCAGGAGGTTGTATTTCCTCCTCGGACGTGATCCCCCACGGGGGAAGGCGGTTGCGGGTAAGGAGTTAGGGAGGGAGGCGGACTTTTCGTCGGTTGTAATACCTGGCTCGTGTGTGGATTGGGCGTGTGATTATCCATAGGGCTTCGTCGTGTGTGACGCCTTTTCCCCCGTAACTGGAAATCAAACCTCGAATTTGTAGTCACATGTTGAAAGTTGAGCAGACTCCCGAACTAAGGCCGAAAGTGGCACTGACATCGAGAAATGTACCGAGAACCTAGTCTTAGATGGCCACCCACGAAGTACCTAATCTTCTCCGCCTGAAGGAGGAGTCGTGGGTAAACGTGCTTTCCTTGCGGTGCTTACAATGATTATTGTGCAGCTTTTTGGGCGGAAACCGTGCACTTCGCGGAGTCTCCCGAGATTGTAAATCGGTTCCCTGGGCCGCCTGAGCCACCACTCGCTTGGGACGTCGAGGTTAAACCGGAGGACCTATCCCTTAAACACCGTACGTAGAAAGTCACGCTTGACGCAAATCAGGCCACGCTGAGGCCGCTTGGTCGGATGCCGATAATGAGGTGTGGACTTGCGTTCCCCCTACCAGCCTCTTACACCCCAACAGGTCGCAGTTCCTCCATTCGTTCGCAGGTGAGGGTGCAGGGATCAGTCTTGGGATGTTGAGTTCGGTTTCGGAAGCGGAATTTCGGATGGTGAGATTCGACTGAAGGATCCGAAGAGGAGCGAATTTCTTCACGCTACCATGTGTGTGGAGGAGACAGTCGCGATTCGGTTTGAGCTTTCGCAAAAGGACTCGTGAACTTCTTCGTAACCTTAGTCGCTTTGCTGTCTTGTTCTTCTCACCATTCTTCAACGGGTAACGGAACTGTTGCCTTTTCGAGCCGTTGTAAGCACGATTGTGAGGGAGATTCAATCGGGCATCGGCTTTTGTTAGCACCGATCATGGGCGGACGGCCCTGGCTGATCAGGCCACTCACGCATTTATACCTCGCCTCTTCACCTCACAGCCAACCTTTGTCTGAAACCCTCATTCACACACTCCTACACCTTCAATTGCGACTTTGAGCGATGGCCAGCAAGAAAGTGCGTACATCTTCTGACATCGGGCCATTGTTCGTTACAGGTGGCTGACGAAGCGCCGTGCTGTAGCTGGACAAGCTGCGTCAGGTCTGTCACCCCGTTCTCGAATTGTGGCCGGCATTTATCTCCGTCTAGTGGGCCGGAGAAGTGATTCCTTTCAAAGACAAAACGGCCGTTACCGACGAGTTCAAAGCGCTCGAGAACGATATCGAACTTAGGCGCAAAGGGATTGCTAGGTATGTCCTCGAGCTAAGGTTTACCCTTGGGTCGAACACCGTAGAGCTTAACGTTACACTCTTTTGTTTGTTTGTAGGCTCCAGCTTGTGTCGGAGAACTACCACAGGTTCTTGTCAAAGAAAAAAGAAATTCTCTCGGAAGAATCCGCGAAGCTGTCCGCCCGTGATGCGTTTGGGATTGTCATGATATCTCACGGAGAGGAATTTGGGGAAGATTCGGCTTTCGGTGAGTCCGCTCCGTCATCCCGTCGATAAAGGCCTCGGTGCCTAATCGCTGCAATCAACTTGCAGGGTCTTCTCTCGTGAAGTTCGGCCAAGGGATGTGCAGACTAGCTACACTGCAGGAGACGCAAGCTTTGACATTCAAGGATACCTTCTTCGCGTCTCTCAAGATGTATCATGACGAGATCAAGGAATACCATGTCCAAAGAAAGAAGCTTGAGAATCGAAGGTAAGAAGATATATGCAAACACGCGGTTCGTTGTCACCCACGGCCCTCAATAGAGCGAACTACGACGCTGCAAACAGCAAAGTTGAGCGGTTAAAGAACTCCAAAAAGGACAAGGACAAGGAAGAGGCCGATGTCGAGTTTGACATCTGCAAGAGCAAATAGTGAGTAGTTCTCGTCACCCTCGAGGCGAATCTTAGACCGTGCAATTAGCGAAGAGACGTCGGAAGATGTCCGGGCTAGGATGCACGCTATTCAGGAAAACGAGATCGATCAACTTCGAGAACTCTCGAGATTCCTCGAGATGGAGATCAGATTTGCGGAGCAGTATCTGGATGTTCTCAGGGGTGTAAAAGAAGATTGGATTGACGAGTGCGTGGCCAACTCCCCAGCATGGCGGTTTTCTAACCCCTGTAAAGCGTAACCTTGGAGCGCGTCGCGGCCGCAAGGCCTCCCCCTCGCCCACCCGCATCTGCACATTCAACCCCCAACAATAAACAAGGGTCCGTAAGATCCCATCGTTCTACTCGATCACAGGTGATCGAGTCATCTGATGAGGACGACGTGGCTGCACCAGCAAAGTTGACGAGGAGGAAGTCCTCGAGCGCTAGACACAGGTCCGACACAGAGAAGGTTTCGTCTCGTCCTTCCTCGAGGACATCGAGACAAAGGGCTGACAGTGCCGCGACGGTCGGAGCTAGTGAGAAAGGGGAGGACAAGGAGAAAGAAAAAGAGAAGGACAAGGATAAGACCTCCGTTCGGTTGAGCGTCGCTGGATGGGCATCTTCCGCCATAGACTCGGTAATGGGCGGACGGGGAAAGAAGGATAAGGAGAATTTTTCCACCCTAGCGGACGAGGAAGGCGGAGCCGATGCTGAAGAGAAGAGCTCGAGTACGCGACCAACACTCCTCCGCAGACATTCTTCGAAATCGCAACCCGGTAGCAAGAAGAACACGCCTTCAAGCTCCCCTTCGGCTGCCTTCCGGAGCTTAAAACCCTTCTCAGCCGGGACTTCTTCCGGACCACCGAAGATGGTTCGGGCGATCGATGACTTTTCTGGGTCCGTGGACGAGTTGTCCTTCAGAATCGGGGACGAGATCGTCTTGTCGAACGAGGTGATCGAAGGGTGGTGGATGGGCGAGCTGCGGGGCAAGAAGGGGCTATTCCCTACTTCGTACACGGAACCGATACAAAACTCACCTTCTCCCGCGAAGCTACAACGGCTTCCGAGTTGGAAAAGGGGGTCTGGCCCGACATCCGACGAGGACATGAGCAAGACGACGTTGGTCAACCAAGACGAGTCGGACACCCACTCTCATACGGTGACGAGCGACGACGATGATCATCCCTTCAGCGACTCCAATTACCTCTCCTCTCGGAGTGCCATCATTCCATCCTACCCATCGTCTTATACTGGTCACCATCCTCGAGATAGCGCGACGGAGGACGAGAACGAGACCGATTACAACCCTCTGCTGGTAAATGACTCGTTTGCTGATATCCACGGAGAAGGCGAGCCGCCGAATCTCGTTAGGCAGCCTTCGTTCGGAAAGAAACCACCCCCACCTCCGCCGCCTCCGAGAAGGTCGGCACTTCCGGGTCTGGCGCCCCCGCCTATACCCCAGAGGAATCGGACGAGTTCCTCGTTATCGTCCCTCACCTCAACCCCTGCCAATTCGTCACCTTTTGACAGTCCGATGCGGTCGACGTTCAGCGTGAACGACCAATATGCAGATACAAATCCATTTGACAGGAAGTAGATGGTTTTCCCGTCGTGGCGTTCGGGACTCGTTCGTGCTTTGCGATGCATTCGCGGGGCTTAAACGTTTAGATAGAGCTCCAGATACACGAATTCTTGGGTTGTAGTTAAACATTTATTTTTATCCCCGTTTCTTGCATTGCCAAGGGTCACCCCATGTAACATTTAGTGCTTGCAACGTGCCCAACGGTTATAAACAGGTTCATGTAGTCTCTTCCTAGATTCTATTGAACGCGGGAAATTGGTAGCGTTGTCGCCTGGAGGGCTACAGGTAGATCACGGCAGGCCATCACAAAAAACTACCTTCAGCTCCAGGTCTCCTCAACGAGTCTCCCACTCCGTTCCATCATAGACATGAAATCATTAGCCTCCTCGTCCAACATGCCGCCGACCTCCACGGCTGCACTCTTGATCGCGGCCCTCACGGCCACCGGCATCTTGTTGGAAGACCTGGTAAAAGCATCTCAGCCATTCGAAGCTCTACCCATTCATTCGCGCCGATGGTGATCACCCTGAGATATATACCCATCCACCCCTATTACCAACCACGTCCCAAACGTGCTCCACGTCTCGTTCAATGAGGTGTTGCACATAAGTCCTTCGGACACCCTCTGGACCGTCACGGGACGCAGCAAGTCGATACTTGAGACTATCGAATTTGGCGTGATTCTCCCACTCGACGGTATAGTGTTGGTCTTTCGCCGCGGACCTACACCCAAAATAGAGTGTGTTGCCTTTCGATAGCAAACATAGGGTTAGTGGCGTAAAAAATGGTGCGATGGTGTTTCAAGCGTCTCACCCGTCGCACCGAGATTTAGACGGTGCTGGATGATGGCTCGCATAGGAGCCACACCCGTCCCGGGCCCTACGCATATTATTGGGGTCTTAGGGTCGTCTGGGAGTGAAACAAATCCTTTTGAAATCCCCACCAAGATGTTATCACCTGTCAAAAAGATTAATTGTTGTCAGACAAAAACTGTAAAAGTAAATTACCCGGCAAAAGGGTGGACAAGTACGATGTGCATACTCCTTTTCGTGGAGCTTTCAAGCGAGTTCTATAATTCACCATGGCAACGCAGAGGTGTATTTCTTTTGGGTGGCACTAGCTCCATCCTAAGTTCCTGCACAGACGAGGACCAGACGCAAGTGCGTACCTTTACCGAACTTGCGATCGAAAACTCTCGCGGTCGCAGTGGGGGAAACACGTCGAAGATGTAATCAAGGGGTATCCGCACGGAACGAAACTCTTCTAAGACTTCCTTGATCGTCCTGCGCACCATCTGCGCATACTCATAGAGTTCATCCTACAATGGGAAAATCAATCCGGATCCTATAGACTCGATGAATTACAAAACGCACCGCTCCCTCAGGAGTGATGAACTCTTGCAACTTCTCCTTTTCCACCGGATTCTCAGCGAAGTGGTGCAAGATCTCGAAAAACCCGTATCTTGGGATAGCATTAAAGTTGAGATACCGAGTGAATATCTCCCTTAACGTGGCAGCGGGTGGGAGATGATCGGGGAGTGTTTGATCTACAAGTTCGTTAACTGGTGTAGATACGCTGCTCTGCCACGTGGTGCTTGCCTTGTAATAATGTGTCAATAGTGTATACGGAGTTAGCGATATCTGACCAGCCCAGCGTCGACAGGAAAGAGTCGACGTCCTGTGACGGGATTTTTGGATGTATGACCGCGACATCCCCTGGTTCATAGCTTGTCCAGTTATTCCACCAGTTTACGGGCGTTGCAACCAGACCGCACCTTATCTCATCCTCGAACGAGAGTTCTATGTGTCGGACATCTTGATACCAGTCCGGAGACGTTATTCGTCGATTACATCGTAACTTCGCCGTATGATATTGCTCGTCCAAAGACAGTGGGTCGGGGACACTGGCGTCGGTTACATCTCTCCGGTCCATCTTTACACGCGGAGGCGGTAAGCCAGATGAAGTGGCTGGAAGTACACCATCTGGCAGCGGATGTGCCTCCAGGAGGACTGAAGACAGCTGTTCTATCCATGGATTGAGGGCTCCATCAACCCTAAGATGCAGTCAGCAAGAGAACTGGTGTTGTACGCGTCAAAACCGACCCGAAATGATGCTGATCATCCCCCTCTCCTCTATGGTATATTTGCGTCGCACCCAATCCAACCAGTCGACGCGAAAGCTTCTTGGCTGGCCAACAAAACTTCTCGTACGACGAGTCGCCTAAGCCAAAGACGGCGAAATGCAAGTCTTCAAGGAGATCATTCGGCAAGTCCGACCGGAGGAGCGTGTTCCAAAGCATGGTCATCGACCTGGGTTCTTGTCCTGAGCCTGTTGTTGAAACGACGAATATTACGAGGGTCTCGTGAATGAGGTCCGACTGTGCATGTTTGTTATCTGATAATGGGACCGGGTTCTGCCGGGCTTCCAAAGGAATAGAAAAACTTACCAAAGGGTAATCTCGAATGTTGATATTTTGGCATTCGAAGCTGAGACTCCGGCAATGACGCGCGATTTTGTTGGCTGCATCCTGAGCACAGCCGGACTCAGTGGCATAGAGGATCTTAAGGGACCTGCTCTGGTGGTGCTCGTCCATCAGACGGAACGGTTCAGTCAGCATTCCCACGCCCATTGGGGATTTTTCCCTTGCTTCCGCATATCCACCTCAAATCTTCCGTCCGTCCTCCCAATCGAGTTCTGACATGACTCGACTTCAGTCAATTGCCTCGGCTCATTCCTGCGCAGTTTTTGATCATCTATATCCTCCCGGTGTTACCTGGGGCCACACGAACTCGGTGACTAATGCCGAAGCTACCACAATGATGCCACTCGACTCTCACTGCAGAACATACTATAGAGTCTATCTCAGGCTACTCAGACAACGCTATTTCCGCTTCCGCACCACGCATATATCACGCTTGGATCGCGCCTTCATCATCCAGCGGTCCAGGTCCACGGGGCCCTTACTTTCCACAGCTTCATCGAAGCAGTGGGCACCCTGAACTTTATTAGCTTCGCCAAAGCCACATCGGATTTACCCTCTGCCACCGGCGTTTTTCCTGAGTCATGTTCCTGACGCGGTGGCAATATCATTGGCCCCGGTTCGGTGGGGTTCGGTATTATCACCCTGGGGCGGAGTGAGACGGTACGAGGACGTCGCCTGGGCTCTTGTATTTTCTGATGTGACTCGAAACAACCACCAAACGTTTTCTCCTGCGTCTTCTTGGCTTGAGATCCTTGTAGCTCACCTTCTATTCCACATGATCACGCTCAACTCGAAACGATGGTTTCATTTGGAAGCATCAAACCTCAAATGGGAGTCTCGACTACGCCTACTCTGATGGGCCAAATGCCGGACTTGGAGGGTAAAGTGGTCATTGTTACTGGCGGGGTTTCAGGTATCTCCACATGAGTCCAAGCATATTTTTCACTCACCAACACCGTCTGCAGGTTTGGGGAGGGGTATATGTAGACAGTTTCTCTTGAAGAATGCGAGAGTTTACATGGCAGATGAGTCACAGGACCATGCGACCGTAGCTATTGCCGAGATAGCAATGGAAACCGACGGCAAATACGCCCAATTACTGCACTTGGACCTTACCGACCTCGGTTCCGTCAACGAGTCCGCCGAAAGATTTCTGAAGTATGTTAATTTCCTGCCATCATTTTCTCCTTTTTGGAACGCTAGTTTACGCGACCGTAGGAAGGAGACCTCCCTTCACATGCTCTTTTGTATCGCCGATACCGTGCATTCCACAAAAGAAAAATACACCGCACAGGGGTACGACATACAATTTGGGGCCAACACCCTCGGCCACTTCCTCTTCATCCGAAAGCTCTACTCCCTTTTAATCTCGAGCACGGCCGCAAAGTGTCCCACAAGGGTCATGTGGGCATCTTCCTCGGTCCACGCACGCTGTACCACTCGGTTCAACTACGAGGCGCTTAAGGATACCCATGCAAGAAGCCAGAAGTTTATAACACCTCAGACTCTGTACGAGTCGAGCAAGTTTGCGATTGTACAGCTTGGGTTGCACATGTCACGAATGACGTTCAAAGAAGACGGCGTTGTGATAGCAATACTTGACCAAGGGATACAGGCCTTAAACTCGTCGAAGATTTCCAAAATAAAGTTTGTATGTCTCCTCCCGCTCCGAGTTTTCAATAATTTCTTATTCAAAGGTTGTGCAATTGCAGGTCAAAAAACTATCTCGCCCATCCGAGGGTGGAACCTTCGCCACCTACCTCTACGCGGCCACACACGCATCGGACGAGCCCTTTGAACTACAGGGGAAATACCTCACCCAGCCATCCAGAATCGGAGAAACCTCATAAGCCTCTAGAGACGAGATGACCCAGCAGGAGATGTGGTACTTCTGTGACAAGATTATCCGTGGATACCTAACCCCCTATGAGTAAGCTAGAGGTTACGTTGTACTGTTCGAATATACTAGTAGGGCGCTGCGATTGTAAGGAAAGGAATAAACCCCTGGAATATCATTCGATTTGGCCATGATTGTCTCAGGCCATTCGTGGCTAGTAGGGATTTTATGCTCCTCACGTTGTATGAGCTCCGGGATCGATGTCAAACGGACACGTTCTTTCATTGATTTTTGCGTGCCACCGACTCAAGGGCGAAGAGAAGGAAGACAGCCCCCTGGCTCGGTGGATCTAGAGTTCAAGCCGTAAAAATCCCATGTCTTCCCTCTGGGGATGCTTCTAAGCTCGTTTCGACGACAGGAATCACGGGCTTATCCCCCGGTGATGGCAAACGTTCGGTGATTGGAAGAGGGTGCCGCCGAGAGGTTGACTGCATTTCCCCCCCTAGAATCCTACAAATGAATGAGATTTACAAGTCGGGACCGTAGATGGGACGGCGATGCATCGTGCCCGGGGCTCGAAGTCGTGGACTTCAGCGACGTCAAGGCGTCATTTCCAAAAGCAAGAGCAGACGCGCTCAGGTCAGGTTCAACGATGGCGAAAATCGCGATCGGGGGAAGAAGTAGTCGTCGCGTGCACGAGCCAATGGAGGGTGAGCATGGAGACCATCCGGGCGCTTGAAATGAAATCGGGTAGCCTGCAAGGTGAGTGCACTGCAGACAATAAGGTCAGGGGATGGTAAATTCTTGCCTGTAGTCACTCTCATGTGCAGGAAAGAGCTCGCGCGTTTCTCCGCGCATTCTGCTGACCCAAAATGCAACGATCGCCGCGAGTCCCACGGGTCCATCTATCTGCCACTACCCAATCGTCTACGACGAACTAGCGACGACATGGGATTGCGGGATTTCCTCGGTCTACCTAAACGCCATCGCCGAAAGGAGAGCAAAGCGAGGAGTGAGATTGGCCCGAATGAGGGCGCAGGCGAAGTTGATCTGGTCCTGCCACGTCCCACCGCGGGATCAGCTCCAGATCTTCAGATAGGTACTTCAACTTCGACAACGACCGGCCCCTCTACCACGCGTGGTCAGGAACCCAGCGGTACGCAGTCATTTTCCTCTCGGTCCATGTGTCTGACCGCTCTTTTCTTCACGATGTAGTCACCCCATCGATTTCCGATCGTCTCCGATCCACTCTCAGCAAAAGGCCAAACAAACCCACAGAACCCTCGAAACCCTCCGTCGATCCTACTGCGAAGGATGAGGGCGAATCAAACTGGAAGTCCACCGCATCTTCCACGACCAAATTACTCCTCATTGGGGTGAGAGAATCCGCAGACGCCTTCGGTCCGCTTAAGGCCGTTGCGGGAGGTCTTTGTTTCATCCTGGAAAATTGCGAGGTGCGATTCCCCTCCTGTACCTATTAATCACAGCGCTCATAGATGCATCAGAGATCCAAGGCGAATAAGCAATCGATAGAATCATTGGCACCGCGGATCTGTGCGCTTGCCGAGTCGCTCTGCGCGCCTGTTCCTAAGGGTGACATCAAGGAACAATCTAGAAGGAAAGCTATGGAACGGTTAGACCATGCCATTTGATAACAGCTTCTGCCTCTGACTTGCGGATCCCTAGGAAATTGCAAGGTGTTCATCAAGATCTAAACCTGTTGGCGGAACAAGGAAACATTGAAGGATTTTTCCGTAATATCGAGAATGCCGATAGGCTAAGCGGACTGGTTGAGGACATCCGCGATGCAATGATGGAGTATCAGGTATGTTTCAACGGTACTTTTCCGACGTCGCTGACATTCGCTCTAGACTTCGTTACAGCAAGACATCTATAACAAGAGTTGTCAGCTTATCGTAAGTCTCACCTCCTCATTCTCTGTCTTCACGAACTAATCAATGGATAGGAATCAGCGGACCTTGCCCTTCTCGACAGGATGTATCACAGCCCGGATGCTGGGTACCGCTGTGGTAACAGGCAGGGATGCTTGAGAGGAACAAGGCAGGATGTCCTCAGGGATATCGAACGTTGGTCGACAGATAAACAAGATCAACGCGTCTTCTGGCTGAATGGCCTGGCTGGAACTGGGAAGTCTACTATTGCCCAAACATTCGCCGAAATGAGCTTTGCGGACGGAAGACTCGGGGCGAGCTTCTTCTGCTCACGAGACTTCGCAGACCGAAGTAATCTTCAGATGATCTTCCCAACACTTGCTTTCCAGCTTGCCTACAAGTATCCGCTTTTCCGGGAGGAGTTGTTGCAGGTCCTGAAGGCGATACCCGACGTTGGACGAGAGTCTCTCTGCTCACAGATGGAGAAACTCATCATTGGCCCACTCAAAACTACACCCATCTCAACCCTTATCATCATTGATGCCCTTGATGAGTGCAAGGACAAAGAGCCTGCATCTGCCATTCTTTCCATGCTCTCCTGCTACACAGATGAGATACCCAATGTCAAGTTCTTCATCACAGGTCGTCCTGAATCTCGTATCCGCTCCGGGTTCCGACTCAAGACACTGCGTCCTATTACAGAAGTACTCAGGCTTCACGATGTAGAACGATCATCTGTTGATGCAGATATCAAACTCTACTTCAGGTCTCAGCTTGCCAAGATTGCTGATACACGGAGTGACAGTGACTTCACAAAGCAGTGGCCAAGCTCCTATGATGTTGATGTTCTCTGCAGGAAGGCTGGTGGTTTGTTCATCTATGCTTCAACAGTTGTCAAATTCGTTGCGTCTGAAAACCACCTTCCCTCGGAGAGACTCACCCTCATCATCTCACTCCCACAAAAGACTGCCCATGAAGGGAAGTCAGGGGTTGATCTTCTCTATACTCAAGTTCTGGAGCAGGCCTTTCATGATGTAGAGGCAAATGAGCAGGAATTTTATTCCTGCTTCAGGACTGTCCTTGGATTGGTGGTGCTGGCTTTCAACCCCCTCCCAGTGAAGGCACTCTCAGACCTCCTCAAAATGTCTAACATTCCTACCACCCTCCGTTCCCTCCATTCTCTTCTCCTTATACCAGACCCAGGGAAAACAGAAGACCCAATTCGAGCCTTCCACAAGTCATTTCCTGACTTTCTCACAGATACCAACCGGTGTGGGGACAAATGGTTTTTTGTGGAGCCAAAAGCCTACCATGGAGAGATCTTGCTTTCATGCTTGAGGTTGATGAAGGAAAGGTTGAAGAAGAACATTTATAACCTTGATGACAATGTTGTTCTTAGAGATGTCAAGGACCTTTCTACTCAAAAAAAGGATAAGATAGGGGGTGCTCTACAATATGCATGCAACTTTTGGACAAAGCACCTTCTGGAGATCCCTGGAAGTGCCCACAATGTCAAGGAAATAGAGAGTGCAATAGATGACTTCTTCACAACCAGCTTGTTGCATTGGATTGAAGTCCTTGTACTCACAGGAAGTCTTGGTATTGGAGTTTATGCCATGAATGATATTGAACAATGGTATACATCAGTAAGTGCTATTAAAATGTTCACTGAAACTGATATTAATGATTATTCAGGCAGGAGTTTCATGCAAGTGGACAAATGATACCCAACGTTTTCTGTTGGAGCACTTTGATGCAATCTGTGACTCTCCTTCCCAGATATACCATTTTGCCCTCCCATTTTCTCCTCCCTCATCTTGGCTGCAAAAGTGCTATAGTTCAGGACTCCCAAATGGGGTCAAGGTGGTTAGGGGGCTTCCACTTGGATGGGGAACATGTTCTCGAACAGTCTCCCTTAACTCTGAACCAGAGGCCATCTCATGCTGGAACAACACTGTTGCAGTTTGCCTGCAATCTAAAAACATCATCATCTTGAATGCAGTTACTGGTAGCCAGACTGCTATCTTTTCAAGTCATACTGCTTTGGTCACATCATCTACCTTCTCATCAGATGGAATATTATTTGTATCTGGAAGTTATGATATGACTGTCAAGCTCTGGGATGTACAGACTGGTGGAGTCATCAAGACATTTTATGGCCACAAAGACTGGGTCATGTCTGTTTCCATGTCAACAAACTCTGCTATGATTGCCTCAGGAGATAACATTGGAGCAATCTGCTTGTGGGATATCAGGACAGGGGAGTGCTATGGTACCATTAAGCAAGACAGAAGAGTGGACTATGTTTGCTTTTCTCCTATAAACCCCCAACACCTCACATTTATATCTGATCACAAAGTCTGGCAGTGGGACATCAATGGTCAGCAGCTTGGACCAATGTATGATGGGTCTCACTTTGCTTTCTCCTCAGATGGCACCCATTTTGTCTTATGCAATGAAAACACAGTCACAATCCAACACTCTGATACCAGAGCAATTGTAGCTGAATTCCATATGGCTGGTAGTCTCACTAACAGCTGCTGTTTCTCCCCTGATGGCAAGCTTGTTGCAGTTGCTACTAGCAGTACTACCTACATATGGGATACCACCAGTCTAGACTCTCACCCCATAGAGCCATTTATCAGACAAGCTGGCAGCATGTCAAGCCTTATATTCTCATCTCCCTCAACTTTGATCTCAGCATCCAGAGACAAATCAGTCAGGTTCTGGCAGATTGGTGTTTCACTTACAGATCCAGTTGTCTTTGGAAAAAAGTCCACTTTGGTTACCTCAGCTCCAATCCAGTCTATTAGTCTTAGCCCAAGGAATAGAACTGTCATCTCAAGTGACAGAGGTGGGGTAGTAAAGACCTGGGATATCTTGACTGGCTTCTGCAAAGCATCCTTCCAGACCCCAGCTGGGAATTATTTGAAAGATGTCCAGCTGGTAGATGGGAAGCTAATCTTGGTTTGGCATGAGAGTGAGAAAATTCACATCTGGGACATTGAGAAAGCAGAACTTCTCCAAACAGTAGAGCTCCCAGACTGCCAGAGCCTCAGAATTTCAGGGGATGGATCCAAGGTTTTCTGCCTGAATAGCTTCACCATCCTTGAGGCATGGTCTATATGGACAGGCGAGCCCATAGGCACAGTTGAGTTGGAAAGTGACTCATGGGGGAATTTCTTCTGTTTGGATGGCTCAAAAATCTGGGTTGAGCTTGAGAACTCTTCAGTTCAAGGGTGGGACTTTGGAGTCTCAGGATCTTCCCCTGTTCCACTGCCCAACATACCCTTGGAGAGATCCTCCCTAGAATTCATCAGAGAACCCCCTAGAATTGAGAACAAAGTCACTGGAAAAGTGGATTTCCAACTCTTTGGGAGGTATGCAGGGCCCAAAGTGGCACAGTGGGATGGGCAATATTTGGTTGCTGGCTATGATACTGGAGAGGTTTTGATTTTAGATTTCTGTCATCTATATCCTCAACAGGAGTATGTAGTATATTGTTTTTGTGAGTGGAGTCCTATTTCTTGGTAGCTGTATCTTTTCTTCTGGTGTAGATGAGTATTAGGTAGGAATGCAATATAAACAAAGAACTGGGTATAAAAATAATCCCAGTGCTCTTTTATTGCTGTTCCTTACACAGTGGGCATGGGGAGGTTTTCTGGTTTGGAAAATCCCCCCATGTCCACTGTGTTAGCACTTGTAATCTTGGCCACACATCAATACCCTTACACCCAACTGCTATTTTATTCTTCTTAAACTTACTGATACATTGCTGTTCCATTACAAAAAGTGACAATGAGTCAATTACCCCTCCTGATTACTGTACTGACATGACCAACCCAGTGGTCATTGGTCATAAAAAAATCTGCCACCACCGGAATCTTGCCTTTGTCACCTGTTATAGAAAAATCTGCTGCCAGGTTACCGGCAGGTCATTGGTCACCACCAGATCTGCTGTTGGCCTAGGGTTCCATTTGTCATCGCCAAACCTACCAACGGTGTCGGACCCCTGGATTAATCATGATTTATTTATGATTTTTCACACAATTAATAGTGTACTTACAGCCCAAGCAAGAATAATCTAAGGATGAAGCACTGTTTATTCATTTGGTAAGATAAGGACTGATAGATAAGATAAGAGATAAGATAAGCCTGGAAATTCATGAAAAAGTCATGAAAAACCTTGGAGCCTACTGGAAGCACTGGAACATGTTAGAAGGTAATGGAACATTCTAGAAGGTGATGAAATGTCACAAATGTGACTGCTTGTCACCCGGAGCATGATGGAATATTATGGAACTATGTGGAATGTCTTGGAATGTCCTGGAACATTCTCCTGTAAATTAGTATATATATAGACCTCAACCACACTTCTAAGGGACATTCATTCACCTATCTGCTCAAGGAGAATCACCCAACAGCTCAGTTCCCACCTTGACTGAGCATCTCCTTGCTAGTTTTCCCCCCACAACTCTACATCTACCCTCTATCCCTTAGGACTGATTGGTTGAGTGATTTTGAGTAATCACACACCACTTTCAGCCTCATCCTCTGTGTGAAGAAGCACTAAGTCAGAAGTACTGAATGGGACTAGTACACTTGTGATGTTGGAGTTTTGGTGTCTGTATTACTGAAGTCTGATACTTTAGGCAGGCAGCCCTTCGCCTCAGTATAGTGATTATCTAGGTGACAGCCAGATTTAGCAGTACCACAAAGGTCCTCAACATATTCTACAACATATTGTTTTATCTCAAGTTTACTTCAAGTTATATTTGTTAGATGTACTAGGCATCATCTACAGGAAGTCTTAGGTATCTGACATACCTCTATAAGTTCTACGGCATATCTTGTCACTTTTCCGACATATCAAGCACAGCCTCAGGTGTAAGTGTACACCTTCCTTATTTGTTTTAGTCTCACAACATAGTTTCGACACAGCCTAAGCACAGGACTATTGCACAGCCTTAAGCACAGCCTCAAGGACATTTCTTGGTCAGGAACTCCATTTCCATCAGAACACAGATTCCCACAGTGTGTCAGGGCCACTCTACCCCAACAACTACCAGTGCACTGAGCCGACTCCGCAGAGTACTCACTAGTCCAACTAGCTGTGAGAGAACGGTCACGTCTCTATTCTTCTGGTAGGTTGTCCGAGGTCACTACAAGTCAGGTCAAAATCCTAAAGGGAAACCCAACCTAAACCGTGCTTTGCTTGGTTTATCCAACAAGGGTTTATCCCTACAGCAGGATTGATGACTCCACCAGGTGATCGACTGGACACTTGAGGTATTCTATATGATGAACGCTGGGGTTCTATAGTTACAAGGCGCAGTTGATGCGCAGAGCGGGAGGGAGAGCAGATGGTGATGTCCTGTGTTCAAACAGAAAACTCTGACTTGGCCTTAACTGCAACTGGGCCGAGAAGGGCAGAGGATTTCCTGAGGTAACAAAACTAAGGTACTACAATACAGCCACAGTTGCTACTTATACTACTGGAGTGGCCATGATGTCAGTAACCCTAATATACCCTTATCAAGATAGAACAAAGGGAGATAAGGAGTGTGAGAACACTAAGTAAGGGAAGCGAACAAGTATGACGTGTGGGAGAATAAAGGACAAAGGGCCTTAATAGTGTGTGAAGGAATGCATAGGAGATAACACTAGTCCTAAAAGAAATAGGGGCATGGGGTCATGAAAGTTCATACCTGGGGATCACACCCAAGGGTCAGGTGGAAACCTCCCTTTACATGGCTTTGCCAGCAGGATTCAGGAGTGGAGCCATACAGCATCCCTTGTTGTCTGTAGGTGGTAACAGCATCACAGACTAGTGGCAACCTCAACGTTGTCGCGACGTCGAAACTCTCAATCTCCAATCCCTTCCTATTGGTCGTTCGACTCCATTGAGTTCCGGACTCTTCTTGGCCTCGCGATTGCCTCGAGGCAACCTTCACCCTGATCACCGGACCACCTCTATTGTTCCTCAAACGTTCTTCCCCGCTTCGCATCTCCTCTCGGGAACCCTGTTTCGAATCCTCGCATTCTGCCATCTGCCACCCGCTACTCGACCTTCCGGAACTCTGATATCCCCGACGCCTCGTTCCCCTCGCCTTTCATCCTCGTTTCGACTCTCGTTCTAGCCCTTCGCCATCGCTATCTATCGTTATCGATTCCTCCCGCCATTGATCTCCGGTTATCCCATCGTTCTGCGCTCTCGTCCCCGCGATTCCTTATTGATCGGAACTTCCCGGTCGATCGATCAGTTCCATTCCCCGCACCGTTCCGTTCTCCGGGCATTTGCCTCCATTGCTATCTTCCGCTCTCAATTTCTGTTCCCCTGCATTTTCTCCTGTATGACGCAGCTTCCTCTCGTGCCGTCTGTCACGAACGCGTGACATAGTAACCAAGATCACACAGATAATTCAAGACATTGGTCTCATTCGCAGTAATAATAATACAAAGGGGGCTAGTAAAAACTACAAATTCAGACAAGAACAAACGGATCTACATCGCACGCACAGTCCTGAGCAAACGGACAACAATGAGCGAAGTGATGAGGATTATGTACGCTATCAGGGCAGTACGAATACGCCCGCATTACCGGGTCCTGCCAACACTCCCTACATCCCAACACATCATGATACAGACTATCATGCATCTCCCGCTTTATGTCCGACAAGGCTGCGCTCACTAAGGCGAACCCATAGCGGTCTTGGAGACCCGCCACTTCCACCTTCAACTTCATCCGAACCTGACGTGACTTGTCGCAGGGACGACAACGTTGACCAGAACGAGTCATCGGACTCTTGCGGTTCTTCTTCCTCTGGGACCTCTCCACCATCTGGCGAACTGGGGCAGGACTCCAGGGAGGGGATGGAGGGAGAGGAACGCCCTGATCCTGGCGGTGGCAAAGGGACAACTGGGGACTTGCAAGGGGGGTCGGTGCAATAAGCCCCGTGACATTGGTGTCCGAAATGTCGGAAGAGAGATGCCTGGAAAGGTCCCCAATGTTCCAAGGCAAAGTGAGAGAAGTCATCATTTAAGCTGTTCATGATGACGTACATGAGGTCCACACGCTTCTCCAGTTTCGCAATCCTATCTTCCCTCTCCCTCTCCATGGCGTCCAACAAACGGGTGGCTCCAGGGTGAAAAGCTTGAACCTGAGGCCCAGAAAGCCTGGGGTTCTCGTACCCAGCTTGTTCCCAGAACTCGGCGGGGGCATTGTGGGTAGTGAGGAAGCTGATGGCGACCTGGTTGTCATGGGCGATGTTGGCAGGGGAGTCATATAAATGTTGCTCCACGTCGTAGGGAGCATCCGTCTCGAAAGACGGAGTGAAGGGGGTAGCGGCAGCGCTGAGCACGGCGTTGTTGGCAGTAAAAGCAGACATAGTAGTGGTGGTGGTTAAAAGAGGAGGAGGGAGTACTGGTGTTTGGTGGGAGTGGAAAGAGACGATGAGGGGAACGATCATTAAAACCCCCCTGACTTAAATACATCTTGACTCAAAGAAAACCGAAAGGGGAAGACAATAATCCGTTATTCATTAAAACATCCTCATCGGTAAAACGAACCCTCAACCCCAATCGCGATCCCATCAATTCAGAGAAATCCCCATCGATCATGGGAAATCCCCATCCGACCTCTACTGCCACCGTGAAACGAGGGAAATCCCCATCGATCATGAGAAGTCCCCATCAGTCTTCTATTGCCACCATCGATCGCGAGAAATCCCCATTATGCCCCAAAATGACTCCCTTACTATTGTTCCCCTATTTTGCTTCCTCATCTGTCGTTCCAAGCCCCACTCCCCTGACTCGTCCCACCTACCCTAAACTACGCACAGACCATGTTGACTCTTGTTTGACTCGTTGTAAAATAATGACTCCTGTAGAGGATTGGGTATATAAGGAAGCGCGTTCGCTCCTTCCTTTTCCCCATTCTCAATCTCTTCTGTACTCCTCTACCCACAACCTGAATAAAAGTAAGCTGAGGAATTCTCCTCACGCCTTACCTCTTCTGACTCATTTCAGCAGGAATCCTCCTGCCAGTGTATGTTCAGTGCCCCTAACCCTTTTCCCTCTACCAGTCCAGTCCAGCGACCAGTCGTCCCTGACGCTAGAAGATCTATCTGGGAGTATAAGCTCATCAGAAGTCTTCAAGTAAACCGAACCGCCGGTTTACTTACCCATTTCCCTTACTACTGACCCTTTGCAGCTCTCGACGCCGGAGTCACTACTCCTCCCTTTCTACTAGGGGTGGATCATCAATTCCTTTGGAATTCAGATCTTACTGAGAGCGTCCTTGCGACTGTCTACTTCAGTATCAGTCCGGCCTTTTACTTCCCCTCTCCACGTGTTCATCTTACGACTAATATCCACACCCACTCCCCTGCTATTATCGTTCTTTGGTGGGAGATCCCAACTGAATTACCTTATCCCGTTATAGAATATCTCGTCAACTTCGAACGTCTTAGCGACCAAGACTTCGAACCGTTTGTGCAGCAACTCAATCAGTTCTGCCAAGACTACCACTCACCCGTTCACCCTTATCAGACCGAGTCGCCCCTCTCTCTCGATATCCCTCCCCCCCTCGTCTCCACACCCAGAACCCCCTTCAAAACCAGACCCGACACTCCTCATCCATCCGCTAATCCTCTAGCGCCCCACAAACAGTAAGCAGGCCTACAACCCTGACAGTCGTCACCCCTTCATCATCGTCCCTATAGTTACTCAGCTTTCATCGTCGTTCCCCCCTAGTAGTTACCCCTCTTACCAAGTTCCTCTTAGTTTCGCTTTTCCGTTCCCCTTCTCTCTCACGGACTATCTCAACACTGCTTATTTAGGAGATTCTTTGGTTTCCTTTATATACTGTGTCTTAGATAGCCTGGAATGCATTGACTCAGATCCCCCAGTTCAGTTTCAGTCCAAGTTCTCCAGTTCTCCGGTTCGCCCTCCAGTTCTCAAGTCAAAGTTCTTGGCTTCTCTGTCTTATCTCTTGCTCCTACCAAAGCCTACCTCGGCTACTCTACGACTTCGCGGTGATTCTCTATCGCGACTCTCCGCAACCTCGGTTCCTATCCCCCTCTGCTTTGTCTCAAATCTCGCGCTTTACTCTAGTCGTCGCAGTCTTCCCCGGCGATTCTCCAGACATCTTCGGGCATCTCAGAGCAGATCTTCTGTTCCGGTGGTCATACAGAACTCAACACTCAACCGGTACCCACCTCAACTGCTTGTACACTCTTTTTAGGGTATCCGACTACCCGGAGTGTTCAGCAAGTTCAACGTTGAACAGGGGCTATGTGGGCTATGGTCCGATGGGGAGAAGATGGGGTGCCCTGTCAACGTCGATGAAGGTGGTCCTTGGTCGTACGATGCCTCCTAGCTCTGTAGGGACACGTAGGGAACTGTAGGGAAATATAGTGAAATGTCGGGAACGTCGGGAACGTCGGGACGTGTAGGGAGAAGTAGATATCAAGAGGGAACTAAAGATAACTAAAGATAACAGAAGGGAATCAATGAAACAGACAAAGGAACGACAAGGGAAAACTTCGGGACGATGACGAGAACTTCGGGAGGTCAGGATCTTCGGGATGACGACAGGACGCTAGAGACGACGACGAGAACGCAGGGACGCAGGTATGACGACGAGAACGATAGGGAGAGGAAAACATGGGAATCAGTCCCCTGGATTGGTCTCTGGTGAGTCTATCGAATACAGAGGCTTATATACTAATCTAGGAGGCTCTGAGAACGTAGGAAGCAAGAGGGAATAAACCAAATGATGTCAAAAGACCTAATGACGAGTCTATGACATAGGGAGGGCGAGGGATCGAAGGGAACGACCAAGGAAAGAGATGTGGTTGAGAAATGAACCAAAAGGGAATGATCGAGCATAGGGATCGAGAGATTGAGGGGAATGGTGTAGGGAGATATCGCAAAGGTATAGGGAAGTCGGGAGAAGATATAGGGAGGGGTTGCGAATGGTGTAGTGTTGGGAGGGATATAGGGAGGTCGGGAGGGGGGGGTAGCGAGAGATAGAGAGGATACCAAAACATCGGGAAGGTCGCAAAGCATCGGGACGAGCATGTTAGTATAGGGAAGGGAGTAGTGAGGTAAAGGGAGATATACGGGTATGTAGGGAAGTATAGGGATGTATAGGGAGGGGTAGGGAGGTATAGAGAGCATAGAAACGTTGCGAAACGTTGCGACGCATCCCGAGGGAAAGGGATGTGGGGAACGTTGCTGACGAGTGTCACGAACGCGTGACATAGTAGCCAAAATCACACAGATAATTCAAGACATTGGTCTTATTCGCAGTAGTAATAGTACAAGGAAGGCTAGTAAAAACTACAAATTCAGACAAGAACAAACGGATCTACGTCACACGCACAGTCCTGAGCAAACGGGCAACGATGAGCGAAGTGATGAGGGTTATGTACGCTCTCAGGACAATATGAATACGCTCGCGTTACCGGATCCTGCCAACACTCCCTACACCCCAACACATCATGATACAGACTATCATGCATCTCCCGCCTCACGTCCGACAAGGCTGCGCTCACTAAGGCAAACCCATAGCGGTCTTGGAGACCCACCACTTCCACCTTCAACTTCATCCGCACTTGACGTGACTTGTCGGAGGGACGACAGCGTTGACCAGAACGAGTCATCAGACTCTTGCGGTTCTTCTTCCTCTGGGACCTCTCCACCATCTGGCGAACTGGGGCAGGACTCCAGGGAGGGGATGGAGGGAGAGGAACGCCCTGATCCTGGCGGTGGCAAAGGGACAACTGGGGACTTGCAAGGGGGGTCGGTGCAATAAGACCTGTGACATTGGTGTCCGAAATATCTGAAGAGAGACGCCTGGAAAGGTCCCCAATGTTCCAAAGCAAAATGAGAGAAGTCGTCATTCAAGCTGTTCATGATGACGTACATGAGGTCCACGCGTTTCTCCAACTTCGCAATTCTATCTTCCCTCTCTCTCTCCATGGCGTCCAACAGAAGGACGGCTCCGGGATGTTGAGCCTCAACCTGAGGCCTAGCAAGTCAGGGATCTTCGTACCCAGCTTGTTCCCAGAACTCGACAGGGGCATTGTGAGCAGTGAGGAACTGGATAGCGACTTGATTGTCGTGAGCGATGTTGGCGGGGGAATCATACAGATGTTGCTCCACATCGTAAGGAGCATCTGTCTCGAAGGACGGAGTAAAAGGGGTAGCAGCGGCGTTGAGCACGACGTTGTTGGCAGTGAAAGCAGACATAGTAGTAGCAGATATTTGGGAAGGTGGTAGTGCTGGTGGTTATGGGAGGGGAAAAGAGACGATGGGAGGAAAGGACCAATAATCTCCTGGATTATATATGACTGACTCAATAGGACACCGAAAAGGGAAGACAATGAACCATTATCCACGCACATCCCAAATAGGATAAACGAACCCTGAACCCCAATCGCGATCCCATCAAACCCGGAGAAATCCCCCTCGATCATGAGAAATCCCGCCTCCCTTCTATTGCTACCTTGAAACGAGGGAAATCCCCATCGATCATGGGAAACCCCCACCACGCTTCTATTACTACCATTGATCCAAAGAAATCCCCATCGATCATGGGAAATCCCCATCACGCTTCTATTATTACCATGAAACACGAAAAATCCCCGAATGCTTCCATCGACTCGCGCCTCTACTGGTCCCGTGTTAGTAATTACCATCTGTCGTTCTAAGTCCCCTCACTCTAACTCATCTACCCTACCCTAAACTACGCACAGACCATGTTGACTCCTGTTTGACTCGTTGTAGAATAATGACTCCTGTAGAGGATTGGGTATATAAGGAAGAGCGTTCGCTCCTTCTTTTCCCCATTCTCAATCTCTTCTGTACCTCTCTACCCATAGCCTGAATAAAAGTAAGCTGAGGAATTATCCTCACGTCTTACCTCTTCTAACTCCTTTTAGCAGGAATCATCCTGCTAGTGTATGTTCAGTGCTCCCAATCCCTTCCCCTCTACAAGTCCAGTCCAACGACCAATCATCCCTGACGCTAGAAGGTCTATCTGGGAGTATAAACTCATTAGAAGCCTTCAAGTAAACCGAACCACCGGCTTACTCACCCATTTCCCTTACTACCGACCCTTTGCAGCTCTCGACACCGGAGTCACTACTCCTCCTTTTCTCCTAGGGGCAGATCATCAATTCCTTTGGAATTCAGATCTTACTGAGAGCGTTCTCGCGACTGTCTACTTCAGTATCAGTCCCGCCTTTTACTTTCCCTCCCCACGTGTCCATCTCACCACTAACATCCATACCCATTCTCCCGCTATCATTGTTCTTTGGTGGGAGATCCCAACTGAATTACCCTATTCGGTTATAGAATATCTCGTCAATTTCGAACACCTCAGCGACCAAGACTTCGAACCCTTTGTGCAGCAACTCAACCAGTTCTGCCAAGACTACCACTCGCCCGTCCACCCTTATCAGACAGAGTCGCCCCTCTTTCTTAATATTCCTCCCCCACTTGTTTCCACACCCGGAACCCCCTTCAAAACCAGACCCGACACTCCTCACCCATCCACTAATCCTCTAGCGCCCCACAAACAGTAAGCAGGCCTACAACCCTGACACAAGTACTCCAGAGAATGGAGGCATGTCAACGTATGTCCAAACATGAGGAGGTTGGGCTTAGACTCATGGGACATGAGGGATTACATGCTTCGCTGGTGTTTCGTGCTAACACACTGGGGACAAACCCCAGTTTCCCAGCCTGGGACATCGTAAACACATTGTAAGGAAATGGAAAATGTGCCTGACAAAGACCCACCTGGTACATTATAAATACATTCAAAATGTCCAGGCCAATTTTCTTAGAGTGTTGCCAGCACAGGAAATTCTCAGTACATTCATGGTGTTCCTGGTCATGTGATCTCAGTGTTCCCATTAGGTAATCCATGGGAACATCATGAAATTTTCCAAAGAAATACCCATGATGTCCCTGAGTGGCTCATTGAAAGAAAACCCTGAGTGAACCCACAGTTTCCCAGGTCATGTGACCTTGATGTCCTGATTAGGTAATTTGAGGGTAAACCATGAATTTTCCCAAAGAAAGTAACCATGGTGTTCCTGAGTGGCTCATTCACAGTGTTCTTTCCAGTGTTCCCAGTGGTGTGATCACAGTGTTCTGAGTCAGTAAAATTCAAATTGAGCCTTAACGGTGCGCCGGAAGTGTACCAGTGTGGTATATCCTGAAAGTACTAAGGCCTTCGACCATGATGTACCAAAATTCGGCAAACCATCAGGAAACTGTGGGAACACTGAAAGGAAACTGGGGACACTGGGAACATCATAAACCCATTCAAAATGTTCCCAATTTCTCAGTTTCCTTTCAGTGTTCCCACAGTTTCCTGATGGTTTGCCGAATTTTGGTACATCATGGTCGAAGGCCTTAGTACTTTCAGGATATACCACACTGGTACACTTCCGGCGCACCGTTAAGGCTCAATTTGAATTTTACTGACTCAGAACACTGTGATCACACCACTGGGAACACTGGAAAGAACACTGTGAATGAGCCACTCAGGAACACCATGGTTACTTTCTTTGGGAAAATTCATGGTTTACCCTCAAATTACCTAATCAGGACATCAAGGTCACATGACCTGGGAAACTGTGGGTTCACTCAGGGTTTTCTTTCAATGAGCCACTCAGGGACATCATGGGTATTTCTTTGGAAAATTTCATGATGTTCCCATGGATTACCTAATGGGAACACTGAGATCACATGACCAGGAACACCATGAATGTACTGAGAATTTCCTGTGCTGGCAACACTCTAAGAAAATTGGCCTGGACATTTTGAATGTATTTACAATGTACCAGGTGGGTCTTTGTCAGGCACATTTTCCATTTCCTTACAATGTGTTTACGATGTCCCAGGCTGGGAAACTGGGTTTTGTCCCCAGTGACAGCTACTTCCACATTTGCTTGGCTAACCAAAAGGAGCCTAGAGGCACTCCTATCAATTAACGGTGATTCCTTCCTTCCGTTAGGAAGACTGTGATGTGACTGTCCACATGTGTGATCAGGGTCCAGGGTTGGTCGTTATCGTGATGTCATAAATGAGTCATCAGGGTTGTAAAGGGGTTTGTAAAAGGGGTCGTCAAGGTCATGATACCTATTTTTAGTGCGCACATGTTCTAGGTGTTCCGGAACGAAGTTCTTCCAAGGCCGTCCTGTGGGCTGAGGTGTCAGCTTGATGTAGTAAGCCAACAATGATGGTACAGAGGCGGAAGTTGATGTGACCCAAACCAATGGAGTGCGTCGAGGGAGGTCACGTGAAGGATCACCAATCTAGGCTATAAGAAGGACGCCTTCTTGGAGCCGTCCTTGATCAGCAACACCAACAACCTCCTATTATCTTACCAACATGTCTCTCTCCAACAACTACACTTACAAAGTGCCCCAGTCCATCTCCAATATCAGTCACACTGACTGTTGTTTGGTTGGTGTCAAGAGTTATGCTGCCGAAGAGGGGAAACCCTACTGCTCTAATGAACAGGTAGGTATGTTCTTTGGATGGGTTACAACCAAAGAACATGTCTTACATGTTCTAGCTTCTTGAGACCATTAACAGGGCAGACGCCGAACACCTAAGGGAGATTGTCAGGCCAACGTGACCTCTACAGTTCAATAACACTCTTGCTATCCAAACCTATCACAATACAGGGGTCATGTCAGGGTTGTAGGCCTGCTTACTGTTTGTGGGGCGCTAGAGGATTAGCGGAAGGGTGAGGGGTGTCGGGTCTGGTTTTGAAAGGGGTTCCGGGTGTGGAGATGAGGGGAGGAGGGATATCAAGAGAGAGTGGTGACTCTGTCTGATAAGGGTGAACGGGTGAGTGGTAGTCTTGGCAGAACTGATTGAGTTGCTGCACAAACGGTTCGAAGTCTTGGTCGCTAAGACGTTCGAAATTGACGAGATATTCTATAACGGAATAAGGTAATTCAGTTGGGATTTCCCACCAAAGAACAATAATAGCAGGGGAATGGGTGTGGATGTTAGTGGTAAGATGAACGCGTGGAGAGGGGAAGTAAAAGGCTGGGCTGATACTGAAGTAGACAGTCGCAAGGACGCTCTCAGTAAGATCTGAATTCCAAAGGAATTGGTGATCTGCTCCTAGTAGAAAGGGAGGAGTAGTGACTCCGGCGTCGAGAGCTGCAAAGGGTCGGTAGTAAGGGAAATGGGTAAGTAAACCGGTGGTTCGGTTTACTTGAAGACTTTTGATGAGCTTATACTCCCAGATAGATCTCCTAGCGTCAGGGATGACTGGTCGCTGGACTGGGCTGGTAGAGGGGAAGGGATTAGGGGCACTGAACATACACTGGCAGGAGGATTCCTGCTGAAATGAGTCAGAAAGGATAAGACGTGAGGAAAATTCCTCAGCTTACTTGTATTCAGGTTGTGGGTAGAGGAGTACAGAAGAGATTGAGAATGGGGGAAAGAAAGAAGCGAACGCTCTTCCTTATATACCCAATCCTCTACAGGAGTCAGTACTTTACAGCGAGTCAAACAGGAATCAACATGGTCTGTGCGTAGTTTAGGGTAGGTTGGGCGAGTCAGGGGAGTGGGACTTTGGAGCGACAAATAATGAAATGAAATAGGAGAACAATAGTAAAGGAGTCATTAGGAGCATAATGGGGATTTCTCACGATTGATGGTGGTAATAGAAGACTGATGGGGATTTCTCATGATCGGTGGGGATTTCTCTCGTTTCACGGTGGCAGTAGAGGACGAATGGGGATTTCCCATGATCAATGGGGATTTCTCTGAATTGATGGGATCGCGATTGGGGTTGAGGGTTCGTTTACCCTAACGAGGATGTTAATGGATAATGGGTTTTTGTTTTCCCTTTTTGGTTTTCTTTGAGTCAGGATGTATTTAAGTCAGGGGGATTAATGATCGTTTCCCTCATCGTCTCTTTTCCACTCCCACCAAACACCAGTACCACCTTCTCCAAATATCCACTACTACTATGTCTTCTTTCGTTGCCAACAACGCCGTGCTCAATGCTGCCGCTACCCCCTTCACTCCGTCCTTCGAGACGGATGTTCCCTACGACGTGGAGCAACATTTGTATGACTCCCCTGCCAACATCGCCCATGACAACCAGGTTGCCATTAGCTTCCTCACCGCCCACAACGCCCCCGCCGAGTTCTGGGAACAGGCTGGTTATGAGGACCCCAGGCTTTCTGGGCCTCGTGTTCAAGCTGCTCACCCTGGAGCCGTTCTTTTGTTAGATGCCATGGAGAGGGAACGGGAGGATAGGATTGCGAAGTTGGAGAAGCGTGTGGACCTCATGTACGTCATCATGAACAGTTTGAATGATGACTTCTCTCACTTTGCTTTGGAACATTGGGGACCTTTCCAGGCATCTCTCTTCCGATATTTCGGACACCAATGTCACGGGGCTTATTGCACCGACCCCCCTTGCAAGTCCCCAGTCATCCCTTCGCCACCGCCAGGATCAGGGCGTTCCTCTCCCTCCATCCCCTCCCTGGAGTCCTGCCCCAGTTCGTCAGATGGTGGAGAGGTCCCAGAGGAAGAAGAACCGCAAGAGTCCGATGACTCGTTCTGGTCAACGTTGTCGTCCCTCCGACAAGTCATGTCAGGTTCGGATGAAGTTGAAGGTGGAAGTGGCGGGTCTCCAAGACCGCTATGGGTTTGCCTTAGTGAGCGCAGCCTTGTCGGACGTGAAGCGGGAGATGCATGATAGTCTATATCATGATGTGCTGGGGTGTAGAGAGTGTTGGCAAGATCCGGTGACGCGAGCGTATTCGTATTGTCCTGAGAACGTACATAATCCTCACCACTTCGCTCATCGTTGCCCATTTGCTCAGGACTGTGCGTGCGACGTAGATCCGTTTGTTCTTGTCTGAATTTGTAGTTCTTGCTAGTCACCTTTGTACTATTATTACCGCGAATAAGACCAATGTCTTGAATTACTTGTGTGATCTTGGCTACTATGTCACGCGTTCGTGACACATGGTCCGTGCACAGCACTGCATGGTCTGTGTGTTATGTGGTGACTAATGCTCCAAATTATCAGCTGATTGTCAGGCCGACGCGACCTCTACAGTTCAATAGCACTTTTGCTATCCAAACCTATCACACACAGGGGTCAAACACACAGTTATAACCCTATTGCAAACCCAGGGATATCGGAAGTCTCTTCACAGACTAGATTGGAGAAGAGGAGAAAGAAGGAGACAAGGGTCTTCAGGCACTCTTGCTCTAAGCACACAGCAGTAGAGGTCACGGAGAGTCTGATGATAACAAATCTAAGGAGTACAGGCTAAACTACTCTGAGTATATATACTTCTTAGATTTGTGACGTGACAGTGACATGTAACTACCCTAAAGATACAAACACAGACAAACATGGTCCGTGCGCAGCACTGCATGGTCTGTGCGTTACGTGGTGACTAATGCTACAAATTATCAGCTGATAAATGAAAGTGTGGCGGCCAATAGCAATTTGAGAGCATTACAAAGCAGTTACAAAGCATGACGTAGCCTGGGAATGTTTGGAAGGAATGTGGGTATGACTGACTAACAGCCAATGGCAAAAGGGGAGCATATGACTAAGAAATAGGGGCATATGATGTCATGTGGGTCATGCGCAGTAAACAATAGAAATGATGACTCAACTCCTGAGTCGTGGAAGGGGCGTGGCATTTGGTATATAACTAAAGGGGGTTGGATGACTGGTCTTCCAACAAACCCACCTTTGTTACATAGCCAACATGCCTCGTGCCTCTACTCGCAATCCCACCCGTCGCTCTTCCTCTTATTCTCCTGTTCAGGAGAATAACTACAATATCGATCGCTTCTCCCATGCCCGCCGTGATCCGTCCCGCCCTTATCCTACTTTGGGAGCGGTTATGGACTGGACCGCCACCGCCGACCCTAATGAGGGGTTCTCTGATTTAGGTGGGGGCCCTCCGTATCGGGCTGGGTCGCCGATCATCCCTAACTGGGCTGAGTCGCCGCCCGCTCGTTTGTTGGTCCGTCATGAGAACAGGTTGGTTCCCATCGATGATAAGGTCATCGAGATCGGGAGCGACAAATTCTACCAGAACGTAGGAGTCGTCCGTAGGGACACTCCTCGTCCTGAGTTCGTTTCTACTCCTTGGGGTAGTCGCCGTCAATGGCCTGCTCTGGAGTATGATCCGTACGCCGAGTTCGTTCCCGATAGTGAACCAAACTCTGATACGGAGCTTCCAGATTACGATGACTTGTCGGATGTGGACCCGAACGAGATCCGGGAGCAGAACTGGTTGAATGAGGAGTTGGTGAGGTCGGCATTGGAAGTAGTACAAAGGATCCGAAGAGATATTGATTAAATAACTCTTTTGTACTGTTGGCTTCCAATGAATCTTCTATATTGTCTATTGCGTGTGATCCATGAGTTGTAAAACATAATGGTTTTCATAAGTCCAATCCAAGGGTCAGATTAATAAGCCGATTGACTTCTGCGAGAGGTCAGCGCGCGACGCTTATTAATACATCCCTTGTTGTCGGTAGCCTGAATATCTACTAGTCGTCCAGGGGCAACAGAGGGCCAGGTAGGGGGGATCTTCGTATGAAGGTCCGCCGATACATGTTCACGTATTATACCTCGGGTCTTCTGGGGTATCTTGACTAGTAGCACGTTCCACGTATTGGACTTTGAGTCGTTAGGCATAGGGCATACTGCATAATAAACAGTTTACCGCCGTGTTTAGGGCAGGGCACCAACTGACTTAGTGGTGATGAGGCGTTAAATAAAGGAAATAAAAGGGGGTAAACGGCGAAATCATCACACTGATAAACGAAAGTGTGGCGGCCAATAGCAATTTGAGAGCATTACAAAGCAGTTACAAAGCATGACGTATCCTGAGAATGTTCGGAAGGAATGTGGGTATGGCTGACTAACAGCCAATGGCAAAAGGGGAGCATATGACTTAAGAAATAGGGGCATATGATGTCATGTGGGTCATGCGCAGTAAACAATAGAAAGGATGACTCAGCTCCTGAGTCGTGAAAGGGGCGTGGCATTTGGTATATAACCAAAGGGGGTTGGATGACTGGGTCTCTCAACAAACCCACCTTTGTTACACACAGCCAACATGCCTCGTGCTTCTACTCACAATCCCACCCGTCGCTCTACCTCCTATTCTCCTGTTCAGGAGAACAACTACAACATTGATCGTTTCTCTCACGCTCATCGTGATTCCTCTCGTCCTTATCCCACTTTGGGAAATGTCATGGACCGCACCAACACCGCCGACCCTAATGAGGGTTTTACCGATTTAGGTTCAGGATGCCGGTTGACATATTTGGCATGTCTACTGATGTTCCGCTTTAGGCTTTAGGGATTTCATCCAAGCTTCTCGTAGAGTGTCTCGGTGCAAGTTGGCGCGCATTGAGACTAACCCTTATGTGACCGAACTCCTTAATAGGGGTGTCGAGTTCGTCACTGAGACCAATGAGACCTTCAACTCTGTGTTGGAGGCCAGTGTTATCCATACGAGTAACGTTGGGTCCATGTTGATGGATGAGATTGCCCACGTTAATGAGCGTATTGATGGTCATCAGGATGGGATCGAGAATTTGGAGAAGGACATTGCCGTATTGCAAGATTGGACGATGAAGACGGACAATGCCACTGAGAAACAAGCGGCTGATCTCGATTTGTTGAAGGGGGAGATGATTACGTTGAAGGATCTGAACCGGGGTCTGGTTGATCAGACTGGGAGATTGGAAGACGATAAGGTACGGGGGCTGGGATTGAAGATAATTGATTTCTTCTAACCCTGTTCCTTTTAGGTTCGTCTTACTCGTCGTGTCTCCGAGTTGACCGGAGAAGTCCGGGATCTCCAGAGGAGGTGCAACGAGCCAGAGGTCTGAGTTGAAGAAGAAGAGCTGGAGGTTCCCCATTGGGCTGGGTCGCCGATAATTCCTAATCTGGCTGAGTCGCCGCCTGCTCGTTTGTTGGTCCGTCACGAGAACAGGTTGGTTCCTGTTGATGATGAGGTCATTGAGATTGGGAGCAACGAGTTCTACCAGAACTTGGGAGTCGTCCGTAGGGACACCCCTCGTCCTGAGTTCGTGTCTACTCCTTGGGGTAGTCGTCGTCAATGGCCTGCCTGTTGGAATTCGTAAACGAGGTAGATAGTGATTCCAGCTGTCGTGAACTCCAGGCGGTTACAAACCGGTGGGGTTCATGACCTACGTAGCTACTCTTTATATACTGTCTAATAGACCATGTGGCCATGTGGCTGAATGGCCATTCATACAAAGAGAAGTAACAGAACAAAGAAACAAAAGAAATAAAGGCGGCACATGGCTGAACTACCGTGCGAGACATTGCGTGTCCGACGCCGTGTCATTTCCATTACACTCCCTTCAAGCACAGGTAGTCAGAGCTAGAAATGAAAGAAAATTTGATCAAAGGAAAAAAGAGATAAAAAATAATAATCGCGAGTCTGCAAAGATATCCCGAGGAACCCTGTGCGAGCCTGCACTCCCTCAATCTTTGCACCGTTCACCATTTGTCAAATACATCCGACACTATCGCCAGTGTCGCTCCTTCGTGGTCACATTTGTGACACTTCTTTCCACCGTCCGATTTCCCATTGGAACCTTTTCCATTTTCAGCTCGGGGACATTCCGATCAATAGTGTCCCTTCCTTCCGCATCCGAAACACGTGATGTGCAACTTGGCGCTTCGATCGCGAGTGCTGGCAACCAATGCAACTTCCCTGCCTTGGGATCTGGGTCCATCTCCAGGTAACGCTTCCTGGCGGATTTCTTCATTCAATAAACGTGTGATCATGGTATCGATTTCGAGTTGGGTGGAGGAGTCAAGGGTAATGATGAGATTGTT
This sequence comes from Thelephora terrestris, assembly GCA_015956445.1. Lineage (NCBI taxonomy): Eukaryota > Fungi > Basidiomycota > Agaricomycetes > Thelephorales > Thelephoraceae > Thelephora > Thelephora terrestris. Next base: position 3,258,030 of record WIUZ02000002.1, on the reverse strand, counting down.
GTAATGATCCGGCAGTCCCATCGTTAAGGCGAGGATGATCTCTTCATTGTCGACCTTGGCACCGATTTCATTCAGATGGTTGGCAATTCTGCGGATACGGCTGATCCAGGCTGACATTGGTTCGCTTGCCTTCTTTCGTGCCGTAAAGAACTTCCTCTTGATTGAGATCCAGGTGGCAAAACCGCGCGCTCAGTGGACCAACTTCAACTGATCCCAGATCTCGGCTGGGTTGGTGCTCGTGACGTGCGATAACTGGGAGTCCTCGACGCGCAAGATGATCTCGGCTCGTGCCTCTGCCCACTTCTTCTTCACTAACGCTCTCTCTTTGGTGTTCTCTTTCACTTGGGTTTTTGTGACTGCGGGGGTTCCATCTTCTGCTGCAGGCGCCTCCTGGATGGCTTCCGGCATGCCCTGCTCCCCACTCACCCATCCCCATAAATCCTTCCTGACAAGTTCTGCCTCCATTCGCAGGCTCCAGGATACGTAGTTCGAGTCGTTGAGGCGGGTGAATTTCATAGAGTCCATTTCATTCATAGACATGTCTTGCGGTCAATAAATTCGGGTGGTTTTCTTGCGATGCGAGGAGCGGGCGCGCTGGGCGCTAGAGAAAAGCGATTGAGATACGAGGATGTGGATTGGGCACCACAAATGCCTGGGTACGACACCGGTTTGTGTTGGAATTCGTAAACGAGGTAGATAGTGATTCCAGCTGTCGTGAACTCCAGGCGGCTACAAACTGGTGGGGTTCACAACCTACGTAGCTACTCTTTATATACTGTCTAATAGACCATGTGGCCATGTGGCTGAATGGCCGTTCATACAAAGAGAAGTAACAGAACAAAGAAACAAAAGAAATAAAGGCGGCACATGGCTGAACTACCGTGCGAGACATCGCACGTCCCACGCCGTGTCATTTCCATTACACTGGGGGCAGGGGCACCTGGAATCGGTGATTACATCCCAATTACATGGTGAGTTCATGTACACTTTTCAATGATTGTAATCGCCGATTCCAGGTTGATTACATTTAAAATGTTACCTTGACATGTAATTCAACTGTGCCCACCAACTCCATTTGAAATTTCCTCAAAATGTTCCCAAGCAATGTTTCCTGAATGAGCCCACTGGGCACATTGTGAAAACATCTCATATTTTTGAGCGCATTTAGATTACATCTCGGACAATTGAAGAACATGTTGACTACATTGCAGTATCATTTTTGCTGACAGGTAAAAAACATCCCAGAAACATTTGTAGAGAACATTCCAAATGTAATTGATGGACATTGGCTGGATTACATGTCAAGGTAACATTTTAAATGTAACCAACCTGGAATCAGCAATTACAATCATTGAAAAGTGCACATGAACTCACCATGTAATCAAGATGTAATCACCGATTCCAGGTGCCCTTGCCCCCAGTGTTACTGCCTTGGAGTATGACCTGTATGCCGAGTTCGTTCCTGATAGTGAACCGAACTCTGACACGGAGCTTCCAGATTATGAGGACCTGTCGGACGTGGACCTGAACGAGATTAGGGAGCAGAATTGGGCGAACGAGGAACTGGTGCGGAGTGCTCTGGAAGTGGTCCAGAGGATTATTAGGGATGTAAACTAGTTCCCGTTTGTAGTGGCTCCCTTTGGAATTCATTGTCTTCCTTTGTCTATTGTGCGTGATCCATAAGTCATTAAGCATAATGGTTTTCATAAGTCCAATCCAAGGGTCAGATTAATAAGTCGGTTGACTTCTGCAAGAGGTCAACGTGCGACACTTATTAATACATCCCCTGTTGTCGGTAGCCTGAATATCTACTAGTCGTCCAGGGGCAACGGAGGGCCAGGTAGGGGGGATCTTTGTATGAAGGTCCGCCGGTACATGTTCACGTATTATACCTCGGGTCTTCTGGGGTATTTTGACTAGTAGCACGTTCCACGTATTGGACTTTGAATCGTTAAGCATAGGGCATATTGCATAATAAACAGTTTACCGCCATGTTTAGGGCAGGGCACCAACTGACTTAGTGGTGATGAGGCGTTAAATAAAGGAAATAAAAGGGGGTAAACAGCGAAATCATCAGAGATGATCCAGCATCCTCCGGCGTTGATGTGGGATGATGAATTCTGGTTTTGAACTCTGGTTTTAGACCATGATCAATGAGAGGGTGCTTCATCGAATGAGGGGTTTACATGGCAAGTTGGAGCATCCAATCAAGGAGTTGTGGTACACCTTGAAATGAGGAGTGTACGACCAGGACTGGCAGGAGCACGGAGCAACTATTCCTCAGGCAATCCACCACGTTGTTATGGACATTGGTTCAAGAAGGGGAAAACAAAGTGGGTTTTTGCCTTGGAATAGCGAGTGTGACTCTCATTAACCGAAGCTGCCCTTAGGTCGAACATTCAGAATGCAAGGTGAAGGAAGTGAAGGCAGATGCCCTTCGAGTTTCTGAAGAATGTGTCGGATGGAAGACTGCTTTGGCAGAGCTCCAGGAGAAGACCAATGAGGCGTTTGAAAGGATCCTTTGTCAGGAACATGGTATTTTTAAACTTTTATAACATGCTCTTTCTTTGAACTCTTCTTACCATTTCTTATTATTTGAATGCTTCACACTCCCTTTCCTTCATTCCATCATTCAAACCACAAGACGCACAGTGTATTCAAGGCACATAAACGGAACGCTACACTGCTATGACCAAAGTCCACAGCTATCAGAAGTCAATACTATCTTCTATGGGCACCCAATGCTCAAGCTGGCCATCCCGGTTGAACCAATGTCCTCTCCTAGCGAGCATCTCTCCGAACATGGCGTTCCCATCCTCCGCACTCAACGAAATGACTAGTCACTGGGGGCAAGGGGTCACTTACCCAGCAGATACATTGTGATTACATTGTGATTTTTAGACAGTGTGTCCAGCCTGTGGCCAGGAGGTACATGCTGGGTGCTTTTACAAAGTACCCATCAATGTGACCACAATGTGGCCAGTGGGTCCATCTTGATCACTTTTACAAAGTGCCCATCAATTCAATCACAATGTCACGAACGCGTGACATAGTAGCCAAGATCACACAAGTAATTCAAGACATTGGTCTTATTCGCGGTAATAATAGTACAAAGGTGACTAGCAAGAACTACAAATTCAGACAAGAACAAACGGATCTACGTCGCACGCACAGTCCTGAGCAAACGGGCAACGATGAGCGAAATGGTGAGGGTTATGTACACTCTCAGGACAATACGAATACGCCCGCGTCACCGGATCCTGCCAACACTCCCTACATCCCAACACATCATGATATAGACTATCATGCATCTCTCGCTTCACGTCCGACAAGGCTGCACTCACTAAGGCGAATCCATAGCGGTCCTGGAGACCCGCCACTTCCACCTTCAACTTCATCCAAACCTGCCGTGACTTGTCAGAGGGACGACAGCGTTGACCAGAATGAGTCATCGGACTCTTGCGGTTCTTCTTCCTCTGGGACCTCTCCACCATCTGGCGAACTGGGGCAGGACTCCAGGGAGGGGATGGAGGGAGAGGAACACCCTGATCCTGGCGGTGGCGAAGGGATGACTGGGGACTTGCAAGGGGGGTCGGTGCAATAAGCCCCATGGCATTGGTGTCCGAAATATCGGAAGAGAGATGCCTGGAAAGGTCCCCAATGTTCCAAAGCAAAGTGAGAGAAGTCATCATTCAAGCTGTTCATGATGACGTACATGAGGTCCACACGCTTCTCCAATTTCGCAATCCTATCCTCCCTCTCCCTCTCCATGGCGTCCAACAAAAGGACAGCTCCAGGGTGCTTAGCTTGAACCTGAGGCCTAGACAGCCTGGGGTCTTCATACCCAGCTTGTTCCCAGAACTCGGCGGGAGCATTATGAGCGGTGAGGAAATTGATGGCGACTTGGTTGTCGTGGGCGATGTTGGCGGGGGAGTCGTACAAATGTTGCTCCACATCGAAGGGAGCATCCGTCTCGAAGGACGGAGTAAAAGGGGTGGCGGCAGCACTGAGCACGGTGTTGTTGGCAACGAAGGCAGACATAGTAGTAATGGATATTTGAGGGAGAAGAGTAGTGCTGGTGATTGTGGGTGGAAAAGAGGCGATGGAGGGAACGATCATTAATCTCCCTGACTTAAATACATCCTGACTCAAGGAAAGAACCGGAAAGGGAAAACAATAACCCATTATCCATTAAAGTCCTAATTAGGATAAACAAACCCTCAGCCCCGATCGCGATCCCATCAAACCCTGAGAAATCCCCATCGATCATGAGAAATCCCCACCACGCTTCTATTACAACCATTGATCCAGAGAAATCCCCATTGATCATGAGAAATCCCCACCGCGCTTCTATTACTACCATGAAACACGAGAAATCCCCGAATGCTTCCATCAACTCGTGCCTCTACTGTTCCCGTACTATTAATTACCATCTGTCATTCTAAGTCCCCTCATTCTGACTCATCTACCCTACCCTAAACTACGCACAGACCATGTTGATTCCTGTTTGACTCATTGTAGAATAATGACTCCTGTAGAGGATTGGGTATATAAGGAAGAGCGTTCGCTCCTTCTTTTCCCCATTCTCAATCTCTTCTGTACTCCTCTACCCACAACTTGAATAAACAAAGTAAGCTGAGGAATTCTCCTCACGCCTTACTCTCTCTAACTCATTCAAGCAGGAATTCTCCTGCTAGTGTATGTTTAGTTCCCCAAATCCTTTCCCCTCTACCAGCCCAGTCCTCCGACCAAACGTCCCGGACGTCAGAAGATCTATCTGGGAGTATAAGCTCATCAGAAGTCTCCAAGTAAACCGAACCGTCGGCTTACTCACCCATTTCCCTTATTATCGTCCCTTTGCAGCTCTCGACACCGGAGTCACCACTCCTCCATTCCTCTGGAATTCGGATCTTACAGAGAGCGTTCTTGCTACTGTCTACTTCAGTATCAGCCCAGCCTTTTACTTTCCCTCCCCACGTGTTCATCTCACCACTAACATCCATACCCATTCCCCTGCTATCATCGTTCTCTGGTGGGAAGTCCCAACTGAATTACCCTATTCCGTTATAGAATATCTCGTCAACTTCGAACGCCTTAGCGACCAAGACTTCGAACCCTTTGTGCAGCAACTTAATCAGTTCTGCCAAGACTACCACTCGCCCGTCCACCCATATCAGACAGAGTCACCTCTCTCTCTCGATATTCCCCCTCCCCTAGTCTCTACGCCCGGAACCCCCTTCCAAGTCAGACCCGATACCCCTCATCCATCCACTAATCCTCTAGCGTCCCACAAACAGTAAGCAGGCCTACAACCCTGACACACAATGTGCACTGTGGGTCCATGCAGGACACATTGTAAAAGTATCCATCAAAGTGGCCACTGGGCACTTTGTGAAAGAAACCCCTGAGTTCTTTCACAATTTTGTTCACAAAGTGACCAGCATACACCTGAGCCACTCATTGAGAGTTCTTTCAGAAAATATCCAGCAATGTGTCCACAAAGTATTCAACCAGATACTCAATGGTTTCGTTGGGAGTTTGTTGTGAAATCCAACCACATTGGGAGTTCATTGTGAAAACATTAAGAAGAACCCCCTGGGGACATTGTGGTTGCATTGCTGGGTACTTCTTGAAAGAACTCTCAATGAGTGGCTCAGGCACTCAGTAGGATACATTGTGAACAAAATTGTGAAAGAACCCAGGGGTTTCTTTCACAAAGTGCCCAGTGGCCACTTTGATGGATACTTTTACAATGTGTCCTGCATGGACCCACAGTGCACATTGTGATTGAATTGATGGGCACTTTGTAAAAGTGATCAAGATGGACCCACTGGCCACATTGTGGTCATATTGATGGGTACTTTGTAAAAGCACTCAGCATGTACCTCCTGGCCACAGGCTGGACACACTGTCTAAAAATCACAATGTAATCACAATGTATCTGCTGGGTAAGTGACCCCGTGCCCCCAGTGAGTTCAAGTCAATACGAAGAGAATCCTTCGAAGGGACCCACCAGCCGCCCAGATGTCACTGAACTTTGGAACACTTGGTTCCACATCTCCATCACTGGGTGACTGCTCGGCAGCACTGTCGACGTAGTCGAAGAGAGACCCTCCGTCTCCCTCATCGGAGGCCTGGGCGGGATCCTGTACTGTGAGTCGAGTGAGGTGCCTACGCTGGACCTCCGACTCGACCTGTCAGTTGGGACGGTTGACCTGGTATTGGAACTGTCCTCCCTCATCTCGACCAGACTGGTCACCATCCGACTCAACTGGACGAGGGTAAGGATAGGACAAGGGTGCCATACGATGAGCGATATGGCATTGGGAGCGTTTGCAACGCTGACCCCTTACAACCGGACGTACCTTGGCAACCCTCGGAGCATCTTCGGCCTGGTCAACGGCCATCTCTTTGATCGGCACCAACTGGCTGATCAGTTGCATTGGACATCACCCACAGTTCTCCTTGTCGGAGTCGGCCAGAGTAGAAGCCGGAGCCGGAGCAGGGATAGGAGCCTCATTCTCTACCGGAGGCATGGCATAGGATGATGGATTAGGCGATGGGAGTACCACCTCATCAGCGTACTCACCGGGGACAAGCCCCTAATTACTGACCAGGTACTTTTTGAGTACATTTTAGTTCCATGTACGATGTACTAACACTTTGCTGGGCAAGGAAAAGCTAAGTTCTTTCAGAATGTACTAAAGAATATAACTACTAATTCCCAGCTCAGTGCATTGTGGGAACATTCAAAAAGTACTGAATCATGTGACCACAATGTCCCTAATCAGTAATTGTTCAGTACTTTTTGATTTTCCCAAAGAAAGTGATCAACAAGTACCTGCGCTGCACATTGTGGTTTCAATCAAGATTTACTGGGTCATGTGACCACAAAGTACCAAATTTCACATGAGTGGCCCAAAGAAAATGTGATCACAAAGTACTGAGACTGGGTAAATCTTGAACACTTTCTGAAAGAGACCAAAACATACTAAATCGTTCAAAAAGTACTGTGCAACGATTCAGTATGTTTTGGTCTCTTTCAAAAAGTGTTCAAGATTTACCCAGTCTCAGTACTTTGTGATCACATTTTCTTTGGGCCACTCATGTGAAATTTGGTACTTTGTGGTCACATGACCCAGTAAATCTTGATTGAAACCACAATGTGCAGCGCAGGTACTTGTTGATCACTTTCTTTGGGAAAATCAAAAAGTACTGAACAATTACTGATTAGGGACATTGTGGTCACATGATTCAGTACTTTTTGAATGTTCCCACAATGCACTGAGCTGGGAATTAGTAGTTATATTCTTTAGTACATTCTGAAAGAACTTAGCTTTTCCTTGCCCAGCAAAGTGTTAGTACATCGTACATGGAACTACAATGTACTCAAAAAGTACCTGGTCAGTAATTAGGGGTTTGTCCCCAGGGACTCCAACTCGAAGGGAACATCGGCCGAACCCTGGCCCACCAATTGGGGTGACTTGTCGCAGCGACAGATCTTGACTTGCAAGGACTCGATCTGCGCAGTCAGGACAGCGACCTCGTCCTTGAGTTCATCCACCTAGGAAATGTCAGCCTTCCTCATTTCACATTCAAGATGAGGAAAGCTACCTTATTGCTTTCATCCCTGATATTCTTTGAGTGCCTATCCAGGCGATCGTCCCTCCTATCCAAGGCACCCCTCATGTTGTCGTCCTGAACGCCCAAGCCTGCGACCAGTTCCTGATGGTTAGCTACCATCGCCTCCAATGCCTCATTCATCTTCTTTTGGAGCTCAGCCATGGTCTCCTTCATCAAGAGACCCTCAGAGGACAACCAAAGGACATCTGCCTTTGCTTCCTTCACCTCCCTTTCCAAACACTCAACCTATGGAAGCTATGTTTAATGAGAGTCATACTCGGAACAACCTAGCAACCCACCTTGCTATATCCCTCTTGCACCAGCGACCAGAGCAGGGTAGTGGACGTAGTGGCATGGCGAACGGCTCGAGGAACGGTTGCTCCGTGCTCCAATAGATCCTGATCGTAGATCCCTCGCCCTAGGGTATACCACAACTCCTTCTTAATAGGGTGTTCCAACTCTCCGAACCAACCCCTCATTTGGTGGATCAGCTTCTCGGCAATCATGGAACGGACCCAGAGCTCATTGTCCCAGGTCAACCCCATCAAATGTGGGATCATCTCCCTGAGACGCTCGGCGTCCACCTGCTTGACGACCTCCAAGATCTAGAAGATGTTAGACCAGTCTTTTGACATCAAACTGTCGAAAGATGATCTACCTGGTCATCAGAGCTGTACGGAACCCCCACCTCACAGGCATAGGTCTTGCAAGAGGCGGCACAACGGTCAATGCGAGAGATGGTGGAGATTCCTTGGGTGACTTTGTAGGTATGGTTGTTGGGGAAAGACATATTGGTAAGATGTGGGGAAGTTGCTGGTGTTCCTGATCAAGGATGGCTCCAAGAAGATGTCCTTCTTATAGCCTAGATCGGTGATCCTTCATGTGACCTACCTCGATGCACCTCATTGGTCCGGGTCACATCAACTTCTGCCATTGTACCATCATCATTGGCTTACTACATCAAGCTGACACCTCAGCCTGCTGGATGGCCTTGGAAGAACTTCGTTCCAGAACACCTAGAACATGCGCGCACTAAAAATAGGTCTCATGACCTTGACAACCCCTTTTACAAACCCCTTTACAACCCTGATGACTCATTTATGACATCACGATAACGACCAACCCTGGACCCTGATCACACATGTTGACAGTCACATCACAGTCTTCCTAACCAAAGAAAGGATTCACCGTTAATCAGAAGGACTGCCTTTAGTCCCCCTTTGGTTAACCAAGTGAATGTGGAAGTAGCCGTTAGTGCGAAACACCGGCAAAGCATGTAATCCCTCATGTGCCATGAGTCTAGGCCTGACCTCCTCATGTTCGGATGTACGTTGAGGTTGCCACTAGTCCGTGATGCTGTTACCGCCTACCAACAACAAGGGATGCATTGAGTTCCTATCCTTAGCCACTCTACAAGAAGTATTCAAGAAGGATCCTCACCTGACCCTTGGGTGTGTTCCCAGGTACAAACTTTCATGACCCCATGCCCCTACTTCTTTTAGCACTAGTGTTATCTTTACCCCTATGTTTCAAGCAGACTATTGTTATCCCTTATGCATTTCTTCACACACTAGTAAGGCCCCTTGTCCTTATCCTCCCACGCATTATACTTGTTCGCTTCCCTTACTTAGTGTTCTCACACTCCTTATCTCCCTTTGTTCTATCTTGATAAGGGTATATTAGGGTTACTGACATCATGGCCACTCCAGTAGTATAAGTAGCAACTGTGGCTGTATTGTAGTACCTTAGTTTTGTTACCTCAGGAAATCCTCTGCCCTTCTCGGCCCAGTTGCAGTTAAGGCCAAGTCAGAGTTTTCTGTTTGAACACAAGACATCACCATCTGCTCTCCCTCCCGCTCTGCGCATCAACTGCGCCTTGTAACTATAGAACCCCAGTGTTCATCCTATAGAATATCTCAAGCATCCAGTCAATCACCTGGTGGAGTCATCAATCCTGTTGTAGGGATAAACCCTTGCTTGATAAACCGAACGAAGTACGGTTTAGGTTGGGTTTTATTTTAGGATTTTGACCTGACTTGCAGTGACCTCGGACAACCTACCGGAAGAATAGAGGTGTGACCATCCTCTCACAACTAGTTGGACTAGTGAGTACTCTGTGGAGTCGGCTCAGGGCACTGGTAGTTGTTGGGGTAGAGTGGCCCTGACATCCTTGAGAACAATCATGAGTCAATTGCAGGCCTGGACTGTAGGGACAAGAATGTGAAGGGTGCCTTCAAGGATCATGACAAGCAGTTGGATTGGCACTCCAAGAGGTTCAGTGACGAGGGCAACAGGGTGAGTGATGCAAAGTATGCTCTTATTTGTGAGAGAGTACTAATGCTCACTAGGTTGCTTTGCTCAAGGACAAGGTTGATGTCCTAATGGCGACGGTGGAATCCATGCAGGACAAGTTGTGCCATTGTGCCAAGGGTTCACCATGATTGGTGGGCCAGGGTTTGCCAGTGTTCCTTTCAAATTGGAGTACGCCGAGGATGTGGCTGCTCCATCTCCCAACCCATTGTCCTACGCCACTCCTCCTGTAGAGAACGAGGCTCCCATCCCCACGCCTGCTCTGGCTTTTGTTTTGGAGGCATCCAACAAGGAGAACTGTCAACACTGCGTGACTAGTCCGCGTCTTCCAATCGAGGAGATGACCATTGACAAGGCTGAGGATGAGCCGAGGGCTGTAGAGGTACATCTGACTTGAACTGGGCAGCATTGTAAAAGCTCCAAGTTTAGTCAAGTGGGTTGTATGACAGCCTCGAGTCCTTACCCTGTTCCAGTTGAGTCGGATGGTGAGGAGTCTGGTAGAGATGAGGGAAGACGGTGTTGTGACCGTATTTCGGACAGTATTCGGAATCACAATCCTCCCTTGACTATTGGCAACCGCTGCTCGAGGTCTACAAGACGTCCCTCAGCATTCCTGACTGTCCCAACGAGGACTCGCCTGTCCCTTTGCTTCGCTACACTTCCCTCTCTCCTTATCCCCCTTCACGACGTCCCGATGTTTTCCCTTGCGATGTCCCGATGTTTTCCCCTTTCGACCTGCGACCTGCGCTCCTTAGCATTTAGTATCCCTTGGACTTTGTTTCCTTCACGTTCCCTCCCAATCACATCCCAATCAGTCCCGATAGTGTCCTGACTTTCCAGTACGTTTTATATCTTTAGTTTTCATCTCCCTATCTCCATTCCCTCCATCCCAATCATGCCTCGATCGATCGCCCCGCTTGAGACTCCAGACCTCCCTCTGGTTCGTTTCTCAACCATATTCCTTTCCTTCGTTGTTCCCTTCGATCCCCTGCCTTCCCTATGTCATAGACTCGTCATAAGGTCTCTTGACATCATTTTGGTTCATTCCCTTTGGTTCCCTTCGTTCTCAGAGCCCTTAGCATTGTATATAAAGGCCCCTGTATTCGATAGACAAAACAAACAATCAGCAGTGTTCTCCCTCTCTCTTTCTCTCTCTCTCTCTCTCTCTCTTTGAGGCCTAGCAGCGTCACTACGGTCCTCCCTTTGGTTCCCTTGTCGTCTCGATCTTGTCTTCGTCGTCCCTCTGGTCTCTTGTGTCCCACTGGTGTCCCGCTTTTTGGCCTTGTTATCCCGATGTTTCCCGATGTTTCCCTTAGTCTGTTATTGGTAGTCTCATTCCTTGACTTCCCTGTTGTCTTTCGCTTCGTCCTCCCGACTTATCGCGACTTTCCCTCTCACTGTTCATTTCCTTCCCACAGATCCCCTAGAGGCTCGCGCCTCTAAACCGAGGACCCGACCTTCTGACTGCCATCTCTGCCCTCTCGGACTCCGAAGGCTTTGTGGCTAGTTCAACGGTTCTGATACAAGGTCAACCGGCCATTCCGACAGGTCAAGTTTAAAGAAAGAGCGTTGTTATAAAAAGTTTAAAAATACCATGTTCCTGACATGGTCAAGTTAGGTGTCTATCAAGGTGAACAGAGCCTCTGAGTGATAGTATTACTGATTCCCTGGAACAATTACTTAGGGACATACTTACAAGTAGATCCCCAGCAAACTCATCAGGACCAAGAGCCGGAAAGTGTCAGGGTTGTAGGCCTGCTTACTGTTTGTGGGGCGCTAGAGGATTAGCGGAAGGGTGAGGGGTGTCGGGTCTAGTCTTGAAAGGGGTTCCGGGTGTGGAAACAAGGGGAGGAGGAATATCAAGAGAGAGGGGTGACTCTGTCTGATAAGGGTGAACGGGTGAGTGGTAGTCTTGGCAGAATTGATTGAGTTGCTGCACAAAAGGTTTGAAGTCTTGGTCGCTAAGGCGTTCGAAATTGACAAGATATTCTATAACTGGATAAGGTAATTCAGTTGGGACCTCCCACCAAAGAACGATGATAGCAGGAGAATGGGTATGGATGTTAGTAGTGAGATGAACACGTGGGGAAGGGAAGTAAAAGGCTGGACTGATACTGAAGTAGACAGTCGCGAGGACGCTCTCAGTAAGATCCGAATTCCAAAGGAATTGGTGATCCGCTCCTAGGAGAAAAGGGGGAGTAGTGACTCCGGCGTCGAGAGCTGCAAAGGGTCGGTAGTAAGGGAAATGAGTGAGTAAACCGGTGGTCCGGTTTACTTGAAGACTCCTGATGAGTTTATACTCCCAGATAGGTCTTCTGGCGTCAGGGACGACTGGTCGCTGGACTGGACTGGTAGAGGGAAAGGGGTTGGGGGCACTGAACATACACTGGCAGGAGGATTCCTGCTGAAATGAGTTAGAAGAGGTAAGCAGTGAGGAGAATTCCTCAGCTTACTTTTATTCAAGTTATGGGTAGAGGAGTACAGAAGAGATTGAGAATGGGGAAAAGAAAGGAGCGAACGCTCTTCCTTATATACCCAATCCTCTACAGGAGTCATTTATTTACAACGAGTCAAACAGGAGTCAACATGGTCTGTGCGTAGTTTAGGGTAGGTCGGGCGAGGTAGCGATAAATGTCGAAATGAAATAGGGGAACAATAGTAAAGGAGTCATTTAGAGCGTAATGGGGATTTCTCGCGATCGATGGTGGTAATAGAAGACTGGTGGGGATTTCTCATGATCGGTGGGGATTTCTCGTGTTTCACGGTGGTAATAGAGGACGGATGGGGATTTCTCTGAATTGATGGGATCGCGATTGGGGTTGAGGGTTCGTTTATCCTAATGAGGACGTTAAATGGATAATGGGTTATTGTTTTCCCCTTTTGGTTTTCTTTGAGTCAGGATGTATTTAAGTCAGGGGGATTAATGATCATTCCCTCCATTGCCTCTTTTCCACCCACAATCACCAGCACTCCTCTCCTCTCTCAAATACTCATCACTACTATGTCTGCCTTTGTTGCCAACAATGCCATGCTCAATGCTGCTGCCACCCCCTTTACTCCGTCTTTCGAGATGGTTGCTCCCTACGACGTGGAGCAACACTTGTATGACTCCCCCGCCAACATTGCCCATGACAACCAGGTTGCCGTGGACTTCCTCACCGCCCACAACGCCCCTGCCGAGTTCTGGGAACAAGCTGGGTACGAGAACCCCAGGCTTTCTAGGCCTCGTGTTCAAGCGGGTCACCCCGGAGCCGTCCTTTTGTTGGACGCCATGGAGAGGGAGAGAGAGGATAGGATTGCGAAGCTGGAAAAGCGGGTCGACCTCATGTACGTCATCATGAATAGTTTAAATGATGACTTCTCTCACTTTGCTTTGGAACATTGGGGACCTTTCCAGGCATCTCTCTTCCGATATTTCGGACACCAATGCCATGGGGCTTATTGCACCGACCCCCCTTGCAAGTCCCCAGTCATCCCTTCGCCACCGCCAGGATCAGGGCGTTCCTCTCCCTCCATCCCCTCCCTGGAGTCCTGCCCCAGTTCGCCAGATGGTGGAGAGGTCCCAGAGGAAGAAGAACCGCAAGAGTCCGATGACTCGTTCTGGTCAACGTTGTCATCCCTCCAACAAGTCACGGCAGGTTCGGATGAAGTTGAAGGTGGAAGTGGCGGGTCTCCAGGACAGGTATGGATTCGCCTTAGTGAGTGCAGCCTTGTCAGACGTGAAGTGGGAGATGCATGATAGTCTATATCATGATGTGTTGGGGTGTAGGGAGTGTTGGCAGGATCCGGTGACGCGAGCGTATTTGTATTGTCCTGAGAGTGTTCATAACCCTCACCACTTCGCTCATCGTTGCCCGTTTGCTCAGGACTGTTCATGCGACGTAGACCCGTTTGTCCTTGTCTGAATTTGTAGTTCTTGCTAGCTGCCAATGTACTATTATTTCTGCGAATAAGACCAATGTCTTGAATTACTTGTGTGATCTTGGCTACTATGTCACGTGTTCATGACAGAAAGAGGAACCCCACTCTACCCTGTGAAGTTGTTAGTCTAGTTCATTGACTAATCAACCAGCCTGCTTGGTTTCTATATTCTAGTCTCTAAGCAAACCAAAGGGTGTTAGTTATCTTCTGCATAGAACATAACACTACACTCCCCATGAACCCGACAACAGGGTATAAAAAGATTTCTACACTAGCTTTGGCCTTGTCATTGGTAAAATTTTGGCCTTATTTCCTACCTCTCTTAATCATCAATTATTACACAACATGGGTTGAGAAATCACACAATATGGAGGCCAGGTCCCACTGTTTATTGCAGTCTGATACTGTCCCTATACTTGGGCTTATTTTGTAGTTGAGGTTGTAATATTGGATGGCTGTATAAGTACATAAGACTACACATTGGATGCCACGTCCCACTCCATCCACTCATTGGTTGCTGTACAGGATGAAAAGTCACATCCTGTATACTTCCCCATAAATGGCCCTATGATGTGCACATCATCATCATTGTCATCAACTGGCCTGGATTCCCACTCTCCTATGATATGGCTTGGCTCCCGCAAGATCAGAGCCCCCACCTCCACCTCAACTGTCCTTGATGAGTCGACTTCATCATATAGGACTTCTTCCCCAACCACAACTTCCTCACTCCCTGTTTCTGGCCAATTTAGACTCTTTACAAACCCTGGACTAGCTGCAGTTTGCTCTGCAAGAGCAGTCTTGGCTTTTTCACTGGTCAAACTCTCATAGAAAGGTTGAAGCCCCCTTTCCCTGTTGGGCAAAGTTTGAATGTGTAAAACAAGATATGTAAGAGGAAAAATTGGAAATCCTTAAGGGAACAACATACCTTTTTTACAATTTCATGCTTGTTGATAGCTTCATATCCATTTACAAGCCAACCCACAGACTGGTCCCGAACAACAGGTAACCTCTTCTCAAATGTAACTTTGCTGGCTGGAACACCAGCATTCAGCTGTTTCATGGTTTCATCAAAAATGGCTTTGAGGGCAGATCTCCTGATGGCAAGCTTGAGAATCCTTTGAATTCAAATATCACAGGCCTGGAAGAGGCCAGTGCAATTGGCAGGAACATAATGGATTTGGATCCATGGATAAGCTGTTCACATCCAAGTACAAAACTCTAATGATTGGTGGACAGACCAGCAATCAATTTGCCAAACGCACAACTGGTTGGTTGAATCAAGCTGCTGGCAGTTTGATTGGAAGTATGGTGCGAGGATTTTGATGACGTAGCTTTTCATGGTCTTCATTGTTGACCAGTACTAAGGTGTCACTCCCAGAACTTTCAAAGAGGAATTTCAGCTCCTGTGTTGCCTTGGTGTAATTGGGTGCATGTCAGGAACATGGTATTTTTAAACTTTTTATAACACGCTCTTTCTTCGAACTCTTCTTACCACTTCTTATGTTTGGAATGCTTCACACTCCTTATCCTTCATGCCAATCATTCGAAACACACACACGCGCGTACTATTCCCAGCGAATCCACAACGAGCTATACAAGTGCTATCCTACATCCTTAAAAGTCGACTCTATCTACGGCAGGCCTGAAGGTCGCCAAACGTCCATCTCGGAGATCGTAGTGCTGGCCCCTCCTCGCAAGAACCTCCCCGAACATGGCGTCACCATCTTCGGCACTCAGCTGAACGACTAGTTCAAGCCGATAGGAAGAGACTCCTTCGAGCGGACCGATCAGCCTCCCAGATGTCACTGAACTCTGGAACACCTGGTCCCACATCGCCATCACTGGGTGACTGCCCTCCAGCACTATCGACGTAGTCGGCAAGCGACCCTCCGTCTCCCTCGTCGGACCCCTGGGTGGGATCCTGTCTTGCGAGTCGTAGCTGGTGGCGAAGCTGGATCTCCGACTCGACCTGTCGGTAGGGACGGTGGACCCGATAGCTGAACTCTCGTCCCCCACCTCGACCAGACTGGTCACCATCCGACTCAACTGGTCGAGGGTAAGGATTAGCCGATGGAGCCATGCGATGAGCAGGACGGCGTCGAGAGCGCTTGCAACGTTGCCCCTTAGTCACCGGACGTACCTCGGCGACCCTCGGAGCATCTTCAGCTCGGTCAACCTCCATGACCTCGTCCTCGATCTTCACCAACTGATGGATCGGCTGCAAGACGCAGCGCCCACAGTTCTCCTTGTCGGAAGCGGCCAAGGTGGAAGCCGGACCTGGAGTCGGAACTGGAACCGCGTTCTCGATCGGAGGCGTCGCATAGGACGACGGGTTAGGAGATGGGAGTACCACCTCGTCGGCGTACTCCAGCTCGAACGGAACGTCGGCGGTCCCCTGACCAACCAATTTGGGACCCTCCTTACAGTTGCAGGTTTTGTCCTGCAAGGACTCGAGCTGCGCTGTCAACACGGCCACCACGTTCTCGAGTTCTTCGGTCTAGGAAATGTCAGCTTCCATCATTCTAAGCAAATGATGAAAGCGGCATTACCTTTTCATCCCTCCTGGCCAACGCTCCCTTGATGTTGTTGTCCCGAACCTTCAACCCGGCGATCAACTCTTGATGGTTGGCGACCATTGCCTCCAACGCCTCGTTCGTCCCCTGCTGGAAGGCGGCCAAGGTCTCCTTCATCTGAAGACCCTCCGCAGATAGACGAAGGACGTCTGCCTTCGCTTCCTTCACCTCACGTTCCAAACGTTCAACCTAGGCAGTTTGATTATTCGAGAGTCATACTCGAATATTCAAACGGAGAACCTACCTTGCTCTCCCCCTCCCGAACGAGCGACCACAACAATGACGTGGCAGCAGTGGCATGGCGGACGGCCCGAGGAACGGTTGCCCCGTGCTCCAATAGGTCCTGATCGTAGATTCCCCTTTGCAGGGTGTACCAGAGCTCCTTCTTGATCGGATGCTCCAACTCTCCGAACCTACCCCTCATTCGGAAGGCCACCTTCTCGGCAATGATTGTACGGACCCAGAGCTCATCGTCCCAGGTCAACCCCATCAAATGAGGCATAGTCTCCCTGAGACGTTCAGGGTCCACCTCCGTGACGACCTCCAAGATCTAGAAGCCGTTAGCTGGACATCAACGCCCAAAAGAACGTAACCTCTACCTAGAGGAAGGCGTTAGCGCTAACGAAGCAAAGCTCTAGGTCTCCCCCATACCTGGTCATCCGTGGTATAGGGAGTCCCAGCTGCACAAGCGTAGGACTTGCGGGCGGCGGCACGACGGTCGATGCGAGAGATGGTGGAGATGCCGTTGGCGACTTTGTAGGTATGGTTGTTGGGGAAGGACATGTTTTGGTAAGATGATGGGGAAGTTGCTGGTGTTGCTGATCAAGGATGGCTCCAAGAAGACGTCCTTCTTATAGCCTAGATCGGTGATCCTTCACGTGACCTACCTCGACGAACCTCATTGGTCCGGGTCACATCAACTTCCGCCCCTGTACCATCATCGTCGGCTTACTATATCAAGCTGACACCTCGGCCCGCGGGACGGCCTTGGAAGAACTTCGTTCCGGAACGCCTAGAACGCGCGCGCACTAAAAATAGGTCTCAAGACCCTGATGACCCCTTTATGACATCACGAACCCCTTTTACGACCCCTCATGACTTTACGATTACGATCAACCCTGGACCCTGATCACACACGTGGACAGTCACATCACAGTCTCCTAACCGGAGGAAGGACTCGCCGCTATTCGGAAGCATCGCCTTAGGATTCTTCTGGTTAGCCCAGCGCATGTGGAGTAGCCGTTAGCGTGAAACGCCGGCGAATCTGTAATCCCTCATGTCCCATGAGTCTAGGCACGACCTCCTCATGTTCGGACGTACGTTGAGGTTGCCACTAGTCCGTGATGCTGTTACCGCCTACAGACAACAAGGGATGTTTGCATGGCTCTACTCCCGAATCCGCTGGTACAACTATGTAAAGGGAGATTGCCACCTGACCCTTGGGTTTGATCCCCAGGTATGAACTTTCATGACCCCATGCCCCTATTTCTTTTAGGACTAGTGTTATCTTTACCCCTATGTTTCATGCGGACATTCGTTATCTTTTATGCAATCCTTCACACGCTAGTAAGGCCCTTTGTCCTTTATTCTCCCACGCGTCACCTTTGTTCGCTTCCCTTACTTAGCGTTCTCACACTCCTTATCTCCCTTTGTTCGGACTTGATAAGGGTATATTAGGGTATTGACGTCATGGCCACTCCTTTTAGTATAAGTAGCAACTGTGGCTGTATCGTAGTACCTTAGTTTTGTTACCTCAGGAAATCCTCTGCCCTTCTCAGCCCAGTTGCAGTTAAGGACAAGTCAGAGTTTCTTGTTTGATCCAAGACACCCCCATCTGCTCTCCCTCCCGCTCTGCGCGTCAACTGCGCCTCGTAACTATAGACTCCCAGCAGTCATATTAGAACACCTCGAGCGTCCAGTCGATCAACTGGTGGAGTCATCAATCCTGTTGTAGGGATCAACCCTTGCTTGTTAAACCGAACGAAGTGCGGTTTAGGTTGGGTTTCTCTTTAGGATTTCGACCTGACTTGTAGTGACCTCGGACAACCTACCGGAAGAATAGAGACGTGATCGTTCTCTCACAAGCTAGTTGGACTAGTGAGTACTCTGCGGAGTCGGCTCAGTGAACTGGTAGTTGTTGGGGTAGAGTGGCCCTGACAGAGTAACAAAACTACCAGCCGGTACCTTGTTCACCCACCACATCGCGAAACTATCACTGTTACTTAAAGACGGACAACCATTTCGTCTAACAGAAGTATATTTCGGCCCCCTGTCTCAGGAGAGGAATCAGATTCGTCTACAGAAGACACCCCTCAAAGGCGTCGTACACAGCCTTCACCCTCTCAACCCTCCTTACAACGTCTCTCATCTCCAGCTGAAGCTCGAGTGTACCGTGCTACTCTCGCTTCAAACAGCTCAACTCTTTTATCTCGTTTCACCCCTCGCATCCCCTCCTTTCAATCAACTCCTACTTCTCAGTCCCCTCTCCACACCCCTGTCCCACGACAACTCGCTCTTCTCCCCTCTTCTTCACAACTTTCAGATTTACCTGGAGGTTTCCTTGACGACGACGAACCGTTAGAACCTAGGCCGGTTACCCCAGCCTCTTCAGATCACTCCGTCTACGAAGACGCTCTTCGAAGAGTCACCCCAGTCTCTCAACAATCTCCTCGCTCGTCTCACCATTCCTCCCCGGTATTTCCTCCTCCTTCTCCAAATCTTCCTCGTTCTCCAGAACCTTCAGTTGCTTCACGACCTCTTACACCGACAACGCCAAGCCATCTACCTGTACCACCTCTTCAGACACCTCCAATAATCATGGCAGTCAACAACGTTACCTTGGGAAATGATACCTATAACGTCGCAGATGCAACTGATCTGCAACGCTACTTGGTACAATCAGCAGCCTTACAGACGCAGCTTCAAGCGCAAAACCAAGCGCTGAACCAACAGCTTACAGCTGCACAGGCCGCACCATTGGCTACCCAAGCTAACTTCAATGCCCTCCTTACGGCTATCACTCCTCCTCAACGGATTCAGACAGTTACCAACCCTATCCTATCCACCCCTACTGCTAACGTTGACTATGAGTCGTTTCCGTTGGAACCGGGAGTTGAAGACATTAAAGACTTTCCCAGGCCTGAAGAGTTTTCTGGAGCAGAAACGGACGCACAACCCTTTTTGGACCGACTTGCCGCTTACTTCAAAACGAAGCCTAAAGCGATGAGGTACACGAAGAATCGAATTCTTGTCACCCTTAATCTCCTCAGCAAGTGCAATAAAACCAAGCAATGGGCACAGAATGTTCGCAACGCTTTGGCCACCAGTACCGCTGGAAACGTCAAACCTCATTACTTCGATAATTGGGATGCTTTCACCGCACAATTCCTGAAGCTATACGGAATACAAAACGCTCCCCAATACTTCCATCGAAGGATGATGGCTTACAAACAAAACAAAGGTCAAAAGTGCCGAGCCTTCTACGACGCGTTCGAAGATTTCAGACGACAAGCGGTTGATATCACCAAACCACAGGCCTTCTTCCATTTGAAGCAGAACACCTTCCCAACTTTTCGCACGCAACTCCTTATGCGCGAAAAACCTCCTACCACTTACGATGAGTGGAAGGACGCGTTGATTCAAATGCAAGAACAGCTAGACTCGACTAGGGAATACGACAGGCACGAATACGGAAATAGTTTTGGAAAGAACACCCAACACCAAAACTATCAACCTTCTAATGTCAAAGGTTATGGACCTATGCAAGTCGACGCCATGCGCCAACAACCCCGAGTCCTTCTACGTCGACCGCAGTCCAAACCTCCTGTCAAAGCCGCACACCCTCGTCTAGCTCCTTATCCTACAGGTGGAAATCTCAAACCGGCATCTTCTTCGAAGAAACCGAATCCCTCCAAGCCCTCTGGATCCAAACCCCCTCCTCGAAAAGTCATTTGTTACGCCTGTAACCAACCTGGCCATTACGCTAGGAATTGCACGGCCAACATTCGACAGTTGGACTCCACCCATGTTCAACAACTAGAGCACGCTCTAGAATACATCTACGGCATCCAAGGTTTTGGACAGGAAGGGAACGATGAATACGAATTGGAAGATCCCTTGGCAGCATTCGAAGAAGCAGGAGTGTTTGACAACGAAGAAGAAGCAGAAGAAGAAGAAAATCTTATTGACCTGGAAGAAGAACCTTTTGGCTCGATCCCAGGAGCCCCGAATTATGGACCAGACATGGGACAAGAAGACCAGGAGTCTTTTTAGATGGACAGACCGGACAGACAACACCGGCGAGTCTTGATTTTTCTCAGATTGCGGACGATATCCCTATGCTTCCCTCTTTTCCTGAATCACATGTACTTTTAGCCTCTCTAAAGCAGCGAATCGAATCTGCTTTCCCACTCTCTTTGCATCCTCTCGCCGCTCTCGAAAACCAAAAAGTTGTCAACAGAACATCGTCACGACTTTCACGACTATTCCCCATGATCAAACTGCAGATTGCAGTTTCATCTGACGAAATTTACGACATCGAAGCCCTCCTTGATTCGGGCGCAACCGCCACCTACATTTCACGCTCATTTGTTCAAGATCATGCCCTCTCCACTCGGAAGCTCACTACCCCTATCTATGCCATCAATGCAGATGACACGTTCAATGCCACTACCATTACCCATCAAACGAAGCTTACCCTTAGCTTCAAAGGACACATTTCTGCCGAATGGTTCCTTGTCACGGACATAGGCACCAAGACTATGATCGTGGGTATGACCTGGTTACGAACCCATAATCCGGAAATCGATTGGCGAACTGGACAAGTCTCATTCACCAGATGTCCCTCCTCATGCATCGCTCATCAATCTTTATCCGACGTTCTACCCTCTGCACTTGATTACGCTTCGGTTATCACGGAGTACTCTTCTCAATTCGACATCAATCGTATCGCTCATTCTATCAATGCCAAAGAAAACGCTGCCATGCGTTGGGCTATAGACGACTTGAAGAACAAGAAAGTCCTTACCATCGAAGACATTCGAAAAGGACCACTCAAGGCGTATGCGGATGTATTTGAAGAAATGACCTATCAAGAATTACCCCCACACCGAAAATGGGATCACAAAATCGAGCTAGTACCCGACTGGGAATCACAGCTTTGGAAACCACATACCTATCCCCTTTCCTACGACGAACAGAAGGAACTCGATATCTTCATCGAAGAAAACCTCGCAAATGGTCGAATCCGTCGTTCGGAGTCACCCTTGGCATCCCCTGTCTTCTTTATCAATAAGAAGGATGGCAAGAAACGTATGGTTATCGATTACCGAAGACTCAACGACATCACCAAGAAGAACGCTTACCCCCTTCCTCGTATTGATGAGCTTATCCAGAAATGGAAAGGCTGTCTCTACTTCTCTGCCCTCGACATTCGCTCTGGATACTACAATGTTCGAATGCGCGAAGGCGACGAATGGAAAACCGCGTTCACCACCAACCGAGGACTCTTCGAATCCCTCGTCATGACGTTTGGACAGTGCAACGCTCCTGCCACTTTTCAGACCATGATGGACTCTATCTTCATCGTTCAGATACGACGAGGCGATACGGGAACCTTCATCGACGACATAGGCATTGGAACCTCCTACGACCCACGAAAACTCCTTAGCCCCGAAGAATTTCATCTCTCCGTTCTAAAAGAAATCTTCCAACTCTGCCGAGAACACAAACTATCCCTTAAACCGGAGAAGTGCGTTATAATGCAGAAAGAGATTCCTTATCTAGGACATTACATCTCGGGCAAAGGAATCCGTCCAGACCCTGTCAAACTCGCAGGAATTACCGATTGGCCAGTACCCACTACCGTTTCCGAGCTACGAGCCTACTTAGGCATCATGAGCTACTACCGCCGTTTCATCCCTGGCTTCTCCATCATTGCACGACCTCTTAACGACCTTTTACGAAAAGACGCTCCCTGGAAATGGGAAACTCCTCAACAAGACGCCTACCAAAAGTTGAAGGAACTCCTCCTTCATGAAGCCTTTCTCCTTCATCCAGACAACGAGAAACAGTTCATTCTCGAAACGGACGCTTCAGGTTATGCCTGGGGTGCTGTTCTGTCACAGCAAGATGACGAAGGAAAATGGCGACCAATTGGCTGTCTTTCTCAAGGTTTCACAGATCCGGAGACGCGTTACGACACTCACGACCGAGAACTCCTATCTATTATCCGCGCACTAGAAGCCTTCCATCACTTCCTTATGGGAACTAAGTTCCCCATCACCATCCTTAACGATCACAACAACCTTCAGTATTTCAAGACGAAGCGAAAACTGTCCAAGCGACAGGCACGTTGGTCCCAGATCTTGGCCAACTATTATTTCGAATTTCGTTATCGACCAGGCAGACAATCATCTGTCCCTGACCATCTCTCTCGTCGCGCAGACCACGTCCCAAAGGATGTACCCGACGAAGAACAAATCCTCCTACCTCCTTCCCTCTTCAAAGACAACTTCGAAGCACAGAAGATCAATTCGGTCATCACCAAAACCCTCAATGAGCGAAACTTTGGAAAAGAAATCGCCATCGCTCAATCACAGGATCCACTCATTCAAGGATTCAACACGATGACTGAAAGTCAACTGTCTTCCGAAATGGACGGTCTACCCAACGGTTGGGCCTTACTAGGCGAACTATGGACTTATCGTGGCAAGATCTACGTTCCATCCCTCCTACGCTCAGAAGTATTCCAGCAGTTGCACGCTTTAGGACCTGCAGCTCATCCCGGAATTAAAGGCAGTCTAGAAGTCATACAGAGAGACTTCTACTGGCCACTGATGCGGACAGAAATCAAGGAACGAGTTCAGAACTGTCATGTATGCCAAACGCAGAAGAACCGTAATCAGAAGCCTCACGGACTCCTCAAACCCATCGATGTTACACCAGGGTTTTGGGAAGTTGTTACCACAGATCTGATCACTGGTCTCCCTCCTTGCCAAGGATACAATTCGGTCGTTACCTATACCGATAAACGAGGCAAGATGAAACACGTCGCCCCCACCGTTGATACCCTTGATACTAGTGGCTTTGCCAAGTTATACCTGGAGAACATTTGGAAACGTCATGGCACCTCCAAGAAGATCATCACTGATCGAGGTCCCCAAATGTCCTCACGATCCTTCAGGGAAATTTGCAAACAACTAGGTGTGGAACTTGCTCTGTCTACTGCTTATCATCCACAGACCGATGGACAATCGGAACGAACCAACCAAGAAGTCGAACAGGCCCTTCGCACAGTCATATCCTATCACCAAGACGATTGGGTTGACTGGATCCCTGTTATCGAATTTGCTCTCAACAACCGTTATCATTCTGGTCTCAAGACCACGCCTTTCTATGCGAACTACGGTTATCACCCACACATTGGTTCCCTTCCTCGAGTTCAATCCCCCATCGATTCAGTCGAAGACTTCGTATCTCACCTTCACGAGGTGCAGAAACAGACCGAAGAATCTTTAACCAAAGCAGCAGAAGACATGAAGAAGTTCTACGATCGTCATCGGAACAAGACCCCCGAATTCAATATTGGAGACAAGGTCCTTCTGGATAATTCGGACCTAGCGTTGAACCGTCCTTCCCGAAAGCTATCCGAGCGATACTCTGGTCCATTTGAGATCATTGAGAAAATTGGCACACATGCCTATCGACTCAAGCTACCCCTTTACTGGAAGAACGTTCATTCCGTCTGGAATGTCTCCAAGATATTCCCCTACCACGAAGATCCTCTTAACCCCAATCACCCTCGCCCACCCCCGGATATCGTTGAAGGCGAACCCGAATGGGAAGTGGAGAAAATCCTCGATGCCAAGTTCTTACACGGTAACCTCAAATACCTCGTCAAGTGGTTAGGCTGGCCGGACACTGAGAATTCTTGGGAAGATGAAGACAACCTCGAGAATTCCCCAGAACTAATTGCCGAATTCTATAAGCAGTTCCCAGGCGCACCACGACGACTACCTGATGGCACAATGTCAGGCAAACCCGTTACCACCAGGAAGAAACGTGGCAGGAAGAGGATAGGCCTTTTAGATCATCGTCCCATGACAATTCATACTGATGTTCGAAAATGGCCTATTGGATCATTGACTAGGGACTAGTCAATCCAGGAAGAGGATAATGTCAGGAACATGGTATTTTTAAACTTTTTATAACACGCTCTTTCTTCGAACTCTTCTTACCACTTCTTATGTTTGGAATGCTTCACACTCCTTATCCTTCATGCCAATCATTCGAAACACACACACGCGCGTACTATTCCCAGCGAATCCACAACGAGCTATACAAGTGCTATCCTACATCCTTAAAAGTCGACTCTATCTACGGCAGGCCTGAAGGTCGCCAAACGTCCATCTCGGAGATCGTAGTGCTGGCCCCTCCTCGCAAGAACCTCCCCGAACATGGCGTCACCATCTTCGGCACTCAGCTGAACGACTAGTTCAAGCCGATAGGAAGAGACTCCTTCGAGCGGACCGATCAGCCTCCCAGATGTCACTGAACTCTGGAACACCTGGTCCCACATCGCCATCACTGGGTGACTGCCCTCCAGCACTATCGACGTAGTCGGCAAGCGACCCTCCGTCTCCCTCGTCGGACCCCTGGGTGGGATCCTGTCTTGCGAGTCGTAGCTGGTGGCGAAGCTGGATCTCCGACTCGACCTGTCGGTAGGGACGGTGGACCCGATAGCTGAACTCTCGTCCCCCACCTCGACCAGACTGGTCACCATCCGACTCAACTGGTCGAGGGTAAGGATTAGCCGATGGAGCCATGCGATGAGCAGGACGGCGTCGAGAGCGCTTGCAACGTTGCCCCTTAGTCACCGGACGTACCTCGGCGACCCTCGGAGCATCTTCAGCTCGGTCAACCTCCATGACCTCGTCCTCGATCTTCACCAACTGATGGATCGGCTGCAAGACGCAGCGCCCACAGTTCTCCTTGTCGGAAGCGGCCAAGGTGGAAGCCGGACCTGGAGTCGGAACTGGAACCGCGTTCTCGATCGGAGGCGTCGCATAGGACGACGGGTTAGGAGATGGGAGTACCACCTCGTCGGCGTACTCCAGCTCGAACGGAACGTCGGCGGTCCCCTGACCAACCAATTTGGGACCCTCCTTACAGTTGCAGGTTTTGTCCTGCAAGGACTCGAGCTGCGCTGTCAACACGGCCACCACGTTCTCGAGTTCTTCGGTCTAGGAAATGTCAGCTTCCATCATTCTAAGCAAATGATGAAAGCGGCATTACCTTTTCATCCCTCCTGGCCAACGCTCCCTTGATGTTGTTGTCCCGAACCTTCAACCCGGCGATCAACTCTTGATGGTTGGCGACCATTGCCTCCAACGCCTCGTTCGTCCCCTGCTGGAAGGCGGCCAAGGTCTCCTTCATCTGAAGACCCTCCGCAGATAGACGAAGGACGTCTGCCTTCGCTTCCTTCACCTCACGTTCCAAACGTTCAACCTAGGCAGTTTGATTATTCGAGAGTCATACTCGAATATTCAAACGGAGAACCTACCTTGCTCTCCCCCTCCCGAACGAGCGACCACAACAATGACGTGGCAGCAGTGGCATGGCGGACGGCCCGAGGAACGGTTGCCCCGTGCTCCAATAGGTCCTGATCGTAGATTCCCCTTTGCAGGGTGTACCAGAGCTCCTTCTTGATCGGATGCTCCAACTCTCCGAACCTACCCCTCATTCGGAAGGCCACCTTCTCGGCAATGATTGTACGGACCCAGAGCTCATCGTCCCAGGTCAACCCCATCAAATGAGGCATAGTCTCCCTGAGACGTTCAGGGTCCACCTCCGTGACGACCTCCAAGATCTAGAAGCCGTTAGCTGGACATCAACGCCCAAAAGAACGTAACCTCTACCTAGAGGAAGGCGTTAGCGCTAACGAAGCAAAGCTCTAGGTCTCCCCCATACCTGGTCATCCGTGGTATAGGGAGTCCCAGCTGCACAAGCGTAGGACTTGCGGGCGGCGGCACGACGGTCGATGCGAGAGATGGTGGAGATGCCGTTGGCGACTTTGTAGGTATGGTTGTTGGGGAAGGACATGTTTTGGTAAGATGATGGGGAAGTTGCTGGTGTTGCTGATCAAGGATGGCTCCAAGAAGACGTCCTTCTTATAGCCTAGATCGGTGATCCTTCACGTGACCTACCTCGACGAACCTCATTGGTCCGGGTCACATCAACTTCCGCCCCTGTACCATCATCGTCGGCTTACTATATCAAGCTGACACCTCGGCCCGCGGGACGGCCTTGGAAGAACTTCGTTCCGGAACGCCTAGAACGCGCGCGCACTAAAAATAGGTCTCAAGACCCTGATGACCCCTTTATGACATCACGAACCCCTTTTACGACCCCTCATGACTTTACGATTACGATCAACCCTGGACCCTGATCACACACGTGGACAGTCACATCACAGTCTCCTAACCGGAGGAAGGACTCGCCGCTATTCGGAAGCATCGCCTTAGGATTCTTCTGGTTAGCCCAGCGCATGTGGAGTAGCCGTTAGCGTGAAACGCCGGCGAATCTGTAATCCCTCATGTCCCATGAGTCTAGGCACGACCTCCTCATGTTCGGACGTACGTTGAGGTTGCCACTAGTCCGTGATGCTGTTACCGCCTACAGACAACAAGGGATGTTTGCATGGCTCTACTCCCGAATCCGCTGGTACAACTATGTAAAGGGAGATTGCCACCTGACCCTTGGGTTTGATCCCCAGGTATGAACTTTCATGACCCCATGCCCCTATTTCTTTTAGGACTAGTGTTATCTTTACCCCTATGTTTCATGCGGACATTCGTTATCTTTTATGCAATCCTTCACACGCTAGTAAGGCCCTTTGTCCTTTATTCTCCCACGCGTCACCTTTGTTCGCTTCCCTTACTTAGCGTTCTCACACTCCTTATCTCCCTTTGTTCGGACTTGATAAGGGTATATTAGGGTATTGACGTCATGGCCACTCCTTTTAGTATAAGTAGCAACTGTGGCTGTATCGTAGTACCTTAGTTTTGTTACCTCAGGAAATCCTCTGCCCTTCTCAGCCCAGTTGCAGTTAAGGACAAGTCAGAGTTTCTTGTTTGATCCAAGACACCCCCATCTGCTCTCCCTCCCGCTCTGCGCGTCAACTGCGCCTCGTAACTATAGACTCCCAGCAGTCATATTAGAACACCTCGAGCGTCCAGTCGATCAACTGGTGGAGTCATCAATCCTGTTGTAGGGATCAACCCTTGCTTGTTAAACCGAACGAAGTGCGGTTTAGGTTGGGTTTCTCTTTAGGATTTCGACCTGACTTGTAGTGACCTCGGACAACCTACCGGAAGAATAGAGACGTGATCGTTCTCTCACAAGCTAGTTGGACTAGTGAGTACTCTGCGGAGTCGGCTCAGTGAACTGGTAGTTGTTGGGGTAGAGTGGCCCTGACAGTGCACTGCTGGTTGGAAGTGACCAATTTGTTGTCCCAGCATAGACTGCTTGGAATGGCAACACTTCTCCACTCATAGATATGCCCACCATGAGTGTAGATGACCGCTTTTCATCCTTGCCAATCACTTCAACTTGTTTACTCCCAATTGGAGCATAGGTTTCTTGACCACCAGCTGAGTACTGAGCCCCGGTTTGATCAGAGTTCACTATGAGGAACTTTGGGACATGGAACTGGGATATAGTTGAAGTGAGGCAAAGAGCAGCATCAGTGAGGATCTCTGTGATATTTTCTGGAGCTTTTTTTTCCTGGACAAGTTGATTGACATAGTACCCATTTCCTCCTATGAGAATTTCTTCACAAATGACTCCTGGAATTTAAAGTGATCCCAGATGTAATTTCCATGCACCACCCAGCTGACAGTAACTTTGAAAGTATCAGGTGCCTTGGCAGCAATGATAGCAGGCATGATGCCATGGGTTAAGGAAAGATCCAGGTGAACAGATGTACTACAAAGTGACGTCAAGGAGGTCTTGATCTATGTTTGTACCCCAGGGTGGGTATGTTGTAGTGCAATTTATATTCAGTTAGCATGCTTTAAAATAGTCAAATCTACTCACAAATACATTGAAATTTGTTTGATGTCCACCTGGCCACTCAATCCTATTTTTGATTGATTTATCTCTCCACTCACTGACCCACTGGTGACTGAGGTGTTCAAACCCCTCATCAAACTGTTGCAGGTGTGACACAAGTTGAGTGAGGTTGGGTTTCCCTATCTGTTGACCTGCAGCTGTTTCAATCATTGGCCAGAAGATTTCTGACTTCCAATTGGTTGTCTTGTGGGGGGCTTCATCCTGCTTTGTGGGCTTGTAAGTTTTGCCAGCCTTTGTGCTCTCCTGCCGCTTTACTTCTGTTAAGATGGCCTGCTTGGGGCAAGAGGCAGATGCAACCTCAGACTGTGATGGTATCTGAACCTCCCTCTCTAATTCAATGATAACCTTCAAACAAATCAGTTCACATGCTTTAACATGATTATTTGCCTTCCCTCAACCCCTTTCCCATCCTTAGCCCTTATACCAGCTTTGATCTCTTCATGCTGCATTCTCTTTTGACGCTTCTGCTGAGAGAGTCGATTGTTGTCACGTGAGACTTGAAGTTTCTCATTCTTCCACTCTTCCTCCTGGCAGATAGCTGTCACACCTCTCTCTTCATTTCTATCTCTGTTCTTCCTCTTCTTCTCGCTCCATCCAGCATGTACTTCTTCTGCAGGTTTTGCAGAGAAGAAGTTGAAAAGTCCAGCTTGGTTGACTGGTTGAGGGGGTTTAGAGGGTGTTGGCAGTGGTGGAAGGTCTGAATCTGAAGTGACACCTGAACTGACCCTACTTGATACACCAGAAGATTGAGGAAGATCCAGGGAGATGCCAGAGCCAGAATAGTTGGTGTTTTAATGAGAGGAGAACTCAGAATGATCACTATAATCATGAGCTGATAAATCATCAGTGATCATGGGATCTAGATCTTCATCCATGGCCTGGTGGGAGTCCTGGAAGAGAGAGCTATGCAGGACAATAGATGGGAGTGGTTTTTGTGGAGAGGGTAGCATTGGTAGAGGAGGTTTTTTAGATGAAGCAATGGAAGGGGGGTCTGGCAGTAGTCAGACTGTAGATGGAGGAGGTGTTTGTTTAGACAGAGGGGTAGGAGAAAAGCCTGGCAGTGGTTGGACAAAGGTTGGAGGAGAGAGGAATGAGAGATCATCTGGAATCTCAGAATCCCCATCAATAGTCTGTAATAACTCATAAGCAATATATATTGAGCTACATGAAGTTACCCACCGTCATTTTACTGATAATATCCAATGTGATTTCCATTTGATGACAGACCAGTATAATGGGGTCAGGAGACAGGAGTGGGATGTTGAGGGTGGGCAATGGCGTTGAGAGCAAAGAGGCCACAAGAGTACTGATCTGGTTGGTGTCCAGTCAGCAACTCCCCAAGGGAAATTTTACTGCCAACAGGAAACCTGGTGGAGCGCCCAACTAAGTGCTTGATTCACCACTCGCAAGCCTGGTGTTGACGTTTTGGCATCTGCCCTGTAAGGAAGTCACCATACAGGATCTTCAGCTGCTGAAAGTCAATCACAACAGACACCCAATGTAGTGGAAGATGCATGACACCACAGAAAACATCAACTTCCCCTGTGACGACCTGATTCTCAACCACCATCAGGATATCCCACTGATAACCATCCTTTTTCACAGGGCTTGGGCCATAGAAGTTGATGATGGCATTGAAATGATCAACAGTGGCAAAGACATGGCGACCAGCATGATCAGGTCCAACTTGTGCCCAATAATCAGCTCTGATTTTCCCAACCCCATGATCAATGTGGAAGCTGTTGAGAAATGACTCCACAGAGGAGTTTAAGAGCAGGGGGGTGATATCCTTGGTGTAGGCAGCACCATGTGACCAGGAAAAGTGGAAGAGGCCAAGGAGGAGACGATGGTGGAGATCTGAGGCCTGGGGTAGTGCAGATTGTTCCTTGACCCATCTTAGGGCAATCTTCCACTGTTGCCAAATACCAACCGCACGCTGAATCTCCACCCAGTAAAGAAAAATCCAAGTAGGCAATGTAATTGGATCCCTTTGGTATAGTTGGAGAGTGACTGAGAGAATGGAAGGTTTTGACTTCTTGATTGCATCCTGGTATGCCTTTGAAATATCCGGGAGTGCAGGGGGTGGTATTTTGAGCAGGTCCACATAGTCAAAGTGCTGAACTGTGGCTTGGTGCAGGACCAACTCAAAGCTGGTGGGCAAGACATAGTGGGTTGGGTGTGAAGGGTATCAATTGAATTCCCAGAAAAAGAACAAGATAGATTTCTCTTCTTTGGGTAGCCATTCATCGGTGACCACCTTTGGCAAGAGATCCCTGGGCTCCACTGTTAGGTCAATGGGTTCACTAGGTGGCATAGTGTCAAACTAAATATATATAAATAGGTTGAATGTAGACATGGAAAGGGTACAGCTCACAGAAGAGACAGAAATATGGGGTTGGACTTATGGGTTCAGAGAGACATATGCTGATTTTGATCAGGTGAGGAGGAGAAATCTAGCAAAGGTGAGTCAATAGGTGTAACAAAATAAGAGAATCATGGGTGGAGGGGGGAAGCATCTGATATAGATGACACTTACAGGAGGTAGAAATACTGAGTCAAGCCTCTGGGATCAAGCCTCTGGGATCAGAGGTTATATTCTGACTTGATTGGATGAGGGTGATAGAGAAACCCTGACCAAGTAGAGTAACTGTGAGTGAAGAGCAAGAGATGATAAGAAAAACACTCACTGAAATGTATTTTTATGTGGTCAGATAAGGAGGAAATTCCCAGCAAAGATGGGTCAGCAACACTAAGGAAAGGGAATAACTGTGAGAGAAAGGCAAGAGGTGATGAGGACAATACTCACAGAATAGAAAGAGGTGCCAAGATGGACCTCTAGGATCAGGAGGATGTATTTTTGATTTGATCAGGTAAGGGGAGGAGCCCAGCAAAGGTAGGGCAGCAACACTGATGAAAGTTAATAAATGTGAGAGAAGGGCAAGAGATGATGAGGAGAATGCTTACAAAACAGAGAGATGGGCTAAGGTAGACCTCTTGGATCAGGAAGAGATGATTTTTATATGATCAGATGAAGAGGAAATGCCCTGCAGAGATGGGGCAGCAACTCCAAGATATTTGTGAGGAATCCGTAGTCCGTAGCACGGCCCACAGCCGCCATCAAATATATCTAAATTAAGATCAATCTTCTTATCAGTCCGAGCTGCGCTCGAGTAAACGTGTGATCGTTTACCCAAGGTAAACCACCTGTAAATCCTATTATTTCTAGTATATAAAGACATGTATCTAAGAGGTAGATAGCTAGGGGACTTTACAGAGAAACATCTACTTCTGTCTAAGTTCGAAACTTTGAAACTTGTGTGTCGCAACCTCGACCGTGACCGTGAGAACTGCTTCAGAACGACACGAAGTCAGCCTCTAGTCCGGGCAAAGCTTGCAACTTCACAATATTGGACTGACTGTAAGGGAGGAACAAAAGAACATGATAAGGACAATGCTCAAAAAGCAAACAAAGGTGTCCAGTAAAGCCTCTGGGGTCAGGAAGGTCTTATCTTACTTGATCAGATAAGGGGAAGAGAGCCTAGCACAGATATGACAGCAAATCCAATGGGAATTTACTTCTGAAGTAGAGAGGATGGCCTTGTTGCAATCCTGAGAGGTATTGAAGGCCAGATAAACAGCAGATGGGGACAGAATTTGGTGATCAGTGAAAATCAGTGAAGGATCAGTCCAAGAAGTGTGGGAAGTGCTGGTCAGGATGTGTGCACACAGGTATCAAATAATAATCCAACCCTCATGGTTTTCTCCTTGTATTTTGTATTTTGTTGCACATTTATATAAGAAAATTACATACAATATCTAGTGAAATAACAAATTGGACCCAAATACTAGAGGTTACAGCAGAACGTGCCCACTTGAGTGGGAGTGATCTCACGGCCAAAGGCCACACAATCAATCAAAAAAGCACCCAAAATTTTACCTTCGAGGCTGCTGGCACCTCAATCGGTTACCACAAAAACTGCCGGCAGACCTGGCAGTCATCGGTCACCACAAGAGCTGCCGGGCGCTTGTCATTGACCGCGTTGCCGGGTTGGTCACGCCGGTACGGTACACTGGGAGCAGACCCCTATTTACCCAGCAGGCAAATTGAGGGTTTTTTGAGAGTTTTTAAACAATTTACTCAGATTTTTTTACCCAATGGATACATTGTGAACAAATTCAAAACTTGCCCACCACTTTGCCCCCACTTTTATTGCTGGGTAAGTTTTGAATTTGTTCTCAACAAACTCATCAGTTTGCCTATAAGGTACTTCTTTGACAAAACTTCAAGGGTTCTTTCACAAATTGCACAAAATGTGCCCACCACATGTTCTGAGCCACTCATCAAGAGTTCTTTCAAAACTTGCTCACGATATACTCAGTGACATACACACTAGGTTTTCTTTAATGTAATCACAACAAACTCTTGACAAACCCACTGTGTATGTGTTTGAACATATTGTGGGCAAATTGCTGGGTAGTTTGTGAAAGAACTCTGGGTGAGTGACTCAGAACATGTGATGGACACGTTTTGTGTAATTTGTGAAAGAACCCATGGAGTTTTGTTAAAGAAGTACCTCATGGGCAAACTGATGAATTTGTTCACAATGTACCCACTGGGTAAAATCTGAGTAAATTGTTAAAAAAACTCTCAAAAAAACCCCTCAATTTGCCTGCTGGGTAAGTAGGGGTCTGCCCCCAGTGATGGGGGACTTTTATGCTGTCTGTGTGGAATTCTTGCCTGTGTGCTTCAGGTTTCTGAACTTGCTTTCCACAAATGCAGCATCTTGATCTATTTTTATCTTGGATTGAGGTGTGTAAAAGTTGAGTCTGGAAAGTTGACTTACTGCATCATCTTGTAGAAATGATGAGTACAGGTCAGACAGAGCCTGCAAAGGGAAGTGGGAGGTTTGTTGGATAGCAGGAGTTCCTGTTAGATGAGGTCCTTAGGACAGGAAGAGCAACAGGTGTCCAGATAAAGCAATATTGTCACAGAAAGAAAGGGTAAAACAGCAGATAGACAGGACAGTATTATCTTAAAGAGATAAATCTTTGGAGATAGCAAGCTCAGGACCTGTTAAAATCACTACAGAAGATGAGGGAAAAATTCATTAGTAAAAGACGGGGGGCAGGACTTCCACCAGCATGAGATAGGGGAAAGACAAAGAGATGAAATCAACCCTTGTTGTTTATATGCTATCTGTGGCGTGGGAAAGTTCATGTGACCTGCCAAAAAATTATCTATTGTTAAAATGGAAAAAATGACATAATGATGATAAAATTACTGTCAGGGCCACTCTACCCCAACAACTACCAGTGCACTGAGCTGACTCCGCAGAGTACTCACTAGTCCAACTAGCTGTGAGAGGATGGTCACACCTCTATTCTTCTGGTAGGTTGTCCGAGGTCACTGCAAGTCAGATCGAAAACCTAAAGGGAAACCCAACCTAAACTGTGCTTTGCTCGGTTTATCCACCAAGGGTTTATCCCTACAACAGGTTTGATGACTCCACCAGATGATCGACTGGACGCTTGAGGTATTCTATATGATGAACGCTGGGGTTCAATAGTTACAAGGCGCAGTTGACGCGCAAAGTGGGAGGGAGAGCAGATTGGGGGTGTAATGCGTTCAAACAGAAAACTCTAACTTGACCTTAACTGCAACTGGGCCGAGAAGGGCAGAGGATTTCCTGAGGTAACAAAACTAAGGTACTACGATACAGCCACAGTTGCTACTTATACTAATGGAGTGGCCATGACATCAGTAACCCTAATATACCCTTATCAAGATAGAACAAAGGGAGATAAGGAGTGTGAGAACGCTAAGTAAGGGAAGCGAACAAGTATGACGCGTGGGAGAATAAAGGACAAAGGGCCTTACTAGCGTGTGAAGGTTTGCATAAAAGATATCCTAAGTGCCCTGTCATTTATACCGCAAACTCTGTCAGATTTGGCTGGTGGGAAAAATAAGTTGATTTCCCTTTTGCTGATCCATCACATCCAATTCTCATAGTATTTACTAGGTCCGGAAATGTATGGAAAATTTCACCAAATCAGAACCTAAACAGGGAATATTTTGGGTCAGAATTTACTCCGATCCCTCTGTGTGTACAAATAATCAAGCAACCCATGGCTATTTTTTTTTATGCATTCAAATTTGTGGTAACGAACTGCAACATCGTCCGTTTGCGAGATATTTTGACCGCGGGAATCCCGGGCTTTGCCGGCTGCTGATTTTCCGTTGATCACGATCTAAAGCCCTCTCACCCGCTCCCTTTCGACTTCTTGTATCCTTATCATCTATCTATTCGCACCGTACACCGTCAAGAATGGAGGACCTGGAGACCTACCAGACTCCTCTTGCCAGGTCTGACCCCCCGTTTCTCTACCGACCAGATCCCCTCGTGCGGAAGCTGATCGAAAACTTTGACAATCATACAGCCGATATGCGAGCAAGGAGATGGCATACCTCTTTTCCGCCGCTGTCAGTCCCCGTCTCCCCCACTCATCTACACCCAGATGGAATCGCAACAGATCTCACGCGCTCCGACGTTTGTTCGAATAGAACCGGCACCACACTTGGAGAAAGCTGTGGCTCAATCTTGCGATCGCGGAGAAGGAGCTCGGGCTTCCGATTCCCGATGAGGCCGTCAAACAAATGGAGAGCAACCTCGTTCGTCCCCCCGCCGAATATCGGACTCCTTCTCGCCTTATCTACTTATACGTGGGGTGATTTTTGTGTAGTATCTCGACCGGAAGCAGTTCGAGATCGCCGCTGAGGAAGAAAAGAAGAGGAGGCACGATGTCATGGCGCATGTGCACGCGTTCGGCGTCGTCGCTCCCGCTGCTGCAGGGATTATCCAGTCCGTGCTTAACCTCACCCACCAAGCACCATTCCTAACTTAGTCGACATCCCACACACAGTCTTGGGGCGACATCGTGTTATGTCACCGAGTCAGTTCCACCCGAATCTCCTCGTTTGCGGTCCGCGACACGACCCCGCTCACATCTGTCGTTTCCAGCAATGCAGATCTTATATTCCTCCGTGAAGCTCTCACGTTCCTCATCTCAAAAATCTCCATAGTGATCTCGCGATTCGCCGACTTCGCGCGTCAATACAAAGATATGCCGACGCTCGGATTCACGCATTACCAGCCTGCCCAGCTCACCACCGTCGGAAAACGTGCTACCTTGTGGATCCAGGTCCGCGACCCCCACAATTTGTAGTTGTGGTAAACACATGCTGATCTACGTGCGGGATAGGAGCTCCTTTGGGACCTTAGGAACCTCAAACGAGCGCGTGACGATCTAGGGTTTCGCGGCGCAAAGGGGACGACTGGCACTCAAGCGAGTTTCCTAGCCCTCTTCGACGGCGACCACGAGAAAGTAGAGACGTTGGACAGACGTGTCACCGAACTATGCGGGTTTCAGTACGCCTACCCCGTCACGTCCCAGACATACTCTCGCAAGATCGACGTCGACGTCCTTGCGCCATTGGCGAGCTTTGGTGCGACGGCGCACAAGATCGCGACTGATATCCGGTTGCTGGCGAACCTCAAGGTGTGCCATGCGGTGTATACTGAGAATTTGAATTCAAATGCATCACGGGGTTTTAGGAACTCGAGGAACCCTTCGAATCGACGCAGATCGGGTCTTCTGCGATGGCGTACAAGCGTAACCCGATGCGTTCGGAGAGGATATGCAGCCTGGCACGACACCTAATGACTCTGCACCAAAACGCGGTCATGACCTCAAGCGTACAGTGGTTTGAGAGAACGCTAGACGATTCGTCAGTTCTCAGAGAATCTCCGCCGTAGGTTTGATTCTTATGGTGAATTACAACAGGGCGAACCGACGGATAACGTTGCCGGAAGCGTTTTTGACGGCTGACGTCGTTTTGAAAACGTTGCAGAACGTGTCTGAGGGGTTGGTGGTGTATCCGAAGGTGATCGAGAGGCATATTTTGCAGGAGTTGCCGTTCATGGCGACCGAGAACATTATTATGGCTATCGTGAAGAAGGGTGGGGATCGACAGGTTGCGCATGAAAAGATCAGGGTATGATACATGTTGGCTTGCAGAGGCCGATCTTTAGGAAAACACGGCTGACTGACAATGCGAACGCTATTCCTAGGTCCTGTCTCATCAAGCTGGTTATCAAGTCAAGCAACTCGGTCTCGAGAATGATCTTATCGAACGGGTCAAGGCTGATCCGTACTTCGACCCAATCAAGGAAGACCTCGCCACTCTTCTAGACCCAAAAAGTTTTGTGGGTAGGGCACCGGAGCAGGTGGAGAAGTTTATTGAGGAGTGGGTGAAGCCATCTTTGGATAACGATGAGAGTCGCGGTGGGATTGAAGGAGGCGCAAAGGCGGAGTTGAATGTTTGAAAGAGCGGTGAAAGCAAAAATCAGATTTGGGGACCAGCACCCTAACTTGAAGGAGCTCGAACTTGTATGCGTGGATGTCTCTTTTGCTGGCAGTGTACTCTCCAACCCTCCTCACTCGAGGTACGAGATGGACCAGAAGTGGACATCGCCCTACCGCATAATAAAAACAGGATGGTGGCAAACATAAACTATAATCACCTCGTCAATGCCCACCGTCGGGGGATTCTATACGAAGCGTTAGGGTGACGAACGCGCGTCGACCACGCACCAAATCACCGAACATCAGCCTAACAATCCCAACAGGGTTCAGCGAATCAAAACCTCATCTCAGCCAGTGGCCGCCGCTGAGCGCTCACACGCCAAGTGGGCTCTTCAACCGTCGCGCCGGAAACGTATCCACAACTTACGAGCATCTCGATGAAAGGTTTAACATCCAGGACGCGATTCGTCCTCGCGGCAGGTGCAACTCCCCGGACGAGAACTCTAGGAGGGTGACCATGACTTCCTGTCACCAACTTGGGGCGAAGGACCGCGGTTTTCCCCAACTGCCAACCCAACTTCACAATTATCCAGCGAATCACTCGTCTCGCAGGTTTGGTCTCCGCCGTAGTCATGCGATCCCCTTTGTCGTTTCCGCAAGAAGATTCGGTTCAAGTCCCATGAAAGCTCTCGGTTTCGTCCGTTTCCCCCTCCTGCATTTTATCTCTTTCATTCGCTCCCTTGGAGGGCATCAACGAGCTGAGTCTGCTCGGGCTGGAGGAACTTTCTACTTATTGGGAAGCTTCATGAGCAAAGCCGGCAAGAACAGCGCAAACATCATCTCTAGGGCACAATGCGATATGTTGGCCAACCGCATACCGGGAGATCAGTCAGCTATCTTCCCAGGAAAGGTATGTACCCTTTCCACGAATAACTCGTTCCAGTCCACTGCATCAACACTCCAGAAGTCGCCCATCTCGTTCCATCTCCCCTCCGCAGCTTACGAGCTGAGCACAACACCACTCAGGCCTGCCACCCAGACTGCAAGCTGTCCCACGAGAACGGGTAGCCAGCCGCCTGTTGGTTGGAATGCCCCGGTCTCGTCGCTGGCTTTGCGTACCGCAACGCCGGTAATGTGGACGACCTTGAAGATCTCTCCCCATCAGCGGAGCAGCGTTTCCGGGGGTGGCTGTATATGAGATCAAACCGCGACTAGTGCATCCGGCGAAAGCCGCTTTCATTATCCATGCACCTCTCATAACCGCGACGAACAATACCCTTGTTTATTGGTTTCGAGCGTCGGAGGCACGGGTAACTCATACTCCCTAGATGTCAGTGTGCTCGATTCTGACCCCTGGCATTGGCGGGGATCGCCTTTATCACGCCTGTAAGGGAAATCCAACCCGTTGTGCTTGGGCAAGCCGTGCTCCAATCTTTGAGATGAAGTCCCACTGGGAAAAATATAACGACTGAGATTCATCTAACTAAATTGACTGAACCCCAGTCAATCTATGTCGCCTTTCAGGTAAGTGCCTCCATTCAGTGGCCCCCACCGAGTGAAATTGCAGACACGGCCTGGTCCCCAGCTCATGCCTTAACGTTCTGAGCCTTGTTTCAAGCTTGGAACAAAGCTACTCCGTGGCTCTCGCAATTGGGTGCTCACAGTGACTATCGCCGTGGCGCCAGGCCTCGATAATAAAAGCTTGGGCCCGTTTTTGCACGCGGGTGTACGGTCACTGGGTCCTCGCCATGGCGCGGGTCAAACAATTGGTTTTGGTGCACTATGAAGCTGCACTCCCGGATCCCATAAATACTGGGTCGAAGGGTAGAGTTTTCCTCACCTCCCAGCTCCCTCCTGTCCTCACACACCAAGCGAATCATCGTCAAGTCCAACGACGACAAAAATGCTCACCATGCCCCAACCCGAACAAAACAAGTCAGCATGGTCGACTTGTGAAGAACATTCTTAAATGGGCGGCAGCGACTCCCCCTCAGGGAGACCCTCCACGTCAGGGTTGAGACCAATCCAACCAAAACCAGACGGGCGGGGATCCAACCAAGTATGCTGAGTACGTGTTTTCTCGTTCACTCACGGTATTTCGTTTTGACGTTTCACGCAGACCGAAGAGGGAAGTCCAAGAAGACGAGAAAATATGACAAGAAGCCTAATCGAAACGCTGGTTATCGTTGTCCATGGACATTCCAGATCAGCTTATCATACCACACGCTTCGTCGTCACCTTCGCACTCGCAGTCCTTTGCGGTCTTCTCCGCGATTTGTCGTTACGCTTCCGCTTCCGCTCGCCTTTGGACGCCGCTCATCTCGGGCACAATCTTATTCGCCACTCGCCTAATCAGTCACACATCCACCGCGCATCGTCACACGAACATGTCGTTTATTCCGTTTATGATAACGTTTACGAGGACAAGTACGCCGACCAAAACCTCAACCTCGACGTAGCAACCATCCACGTCAGGGTTGAGCCCCGTTCAACCCAAACCTGCAAAGCCGACGCAGTCGATTGCTCATCCCTTTCCTCGAACGGGACCCGCTTTCTCACATCCGCCGTGTTTTTCGCAACGCCCGCGCTCACCCATCGTTACTTTTTTGATCCGTCGTAGTCCCTTTCACTTTCAAACCCTTCCCTTCTCATGGAAAAAATCTTATTACATCGCCACCTAGTTTGGATTCGAGTTAATGCTAGTGGTACCAGTTTGTCTTCCAACGCTTCCTCATGTCATTTCCGATGACTTTCAATACGATCACTTATCAGCAACTTGAACTTGCGATGAAACCACCTAATTACACTTTGATTCCTGGGTGCGGATCCAACGGTAATTGCATCACCGAACGCTCATACACCCGTGAAGCTTCTCATTTCCGTGTATCTTCCAACTACGATTTGTGTTACTCGTGTCTGCGCCTGAAACCACCCTGGTGGGAGAGGAAAGACCGGAGCAATCTAGCCTGACGAGTATGACCAGCGGAGGATATAGTGCAAGGTGCAAGTCAACGATACTCGATCGAAACGGTGAGAAATTACTTCGAGGTCACGAACTTCAAAGTCGTGCCCTGATCCGCGGTCTAGTTTCATCGATATCTTGCAATTGGTAAGGAACCTGGGAACACAGCGTGCTCACGCGTACCAGCTTTCTCATTTATTTGAGCCTGTGGAGAAACCTGAAAC
The DNA here is from genome assembly GCA_015956445.1 of Thelephora terrestris. NCBI lineage: Eukaryota > Fungi > Basidiomycota > Agaricomycetes > Thelephorales > Thelephoraceae > Thelephora > Thelephora terrestris. The sequence continues at coordinate 3,217,918 of WIUZ02000002.1, read as the reverse complement.
GTCTGACATTGAACAATCTGTCCAGAGGCGCTGCCAGTCAGAATGATCGAGAAAGTTTCATTCCAAATGCTTAAAAAGGCGAGGTGAGACCACTAGGGATACATCTAATCGATGAAAAAACTAGGCAGATTCTGGATTGGGGTCGAAAGCGGTGAACGCGAAGGGTCGCGGATGGAGATAAAACGGCTGGGCATAGCAAGCATAACGTCCGCGTGATAATACACGATGAACTTGTGAGAGGTGGTGGTACAAAAAGATGGTCAAAATCGTCCGAAGGAATGCGAAGGCGTAACGACGGATCACCAAAAATAAATGTAAACGCGAGCGTGCGGAAAGTGATGACGCAAATAATGCGAGAAGCCTGATCTGTGAGGGGTAGAAAAAGAATGTGCATCTCCGACGACAATTGGCCTTTCATTTAAAGTCACCGGGACCCAGGTTGCGGTTCCTAGTCTTCTTGGCCTTCCCTCTGGAATCACGGAGAAACGTCAAACGAATATCGTGAGCGAACAGGAGAAAACATACTGGACAAACTTTAGGTCCCCCGTCGAGCTACAATACAATCACACACATCGGTTGTGGTAACCTGGAAAACGGGGTAGAATACGCACTCGGAGGTAGCCTGGGGAGGTGTTTGGCTTGTTTGCGTTGCTGTGTCCTGCTGCGTAGCGTTCACACTAGTCGAGAATTGTTTAGTCACTTGGTGTGATGATAAATGCGTGGCTGCCCTCACAATACGATTGTATTCGTTTTAGCTATGTGAAGAGTGAAAATGCGTAGATCAGTTTCACTCCCCGATCAATCAACCCGAACAAGACGAGAATGAGCATACCTGGAGGACTATGAGAATTTGAGGTGAACCGGTGGGACACGAAGGTGAGGCGAAGGTTGCGTCGGTGACACGGTGGCTTACGAACCTCTGGATCTTGAATTTAATATTCAAACCCTTGTTGAGGGGTGCGGGATCTTGCTTATTTTTTTCCATGGAGTTTGGATGGCTGGGAAGGGAAGGGTTCAGCGTTAGAAGGGGTGCTCTGTGTTGAGGGGAGGGTGGGGCTCACCACTCACAATCAACGACTTAAATCACTCTACTCGTTGGACGTGTACATGGAGGTCCACGGCGAGAAACCGACGGAAAAAAAGCCATGGCAAATCTTCCGCTGTTGTACGTAGTCCATGCAGTGAGGACGTGCTGTTGTTCGCAGAAAGTCTGCTTGTGTATATCGGGATGTCCAATCAAACCGCACCATCTTGGCGTACGAGAGAATCGGAGAACAACGGGTGACCGAGTACGTTTTCATAGCCTGAGAGGAGCCACAAAGAGGAAACCGCTACGCTTTCTCCATACACGGGTAGCTCGATGTCCTGCGCGGGGTTGTGTGATTGTGTTCAAGAGGGACGCATCCACATGATTCCAACAAAGCGATCCATGTCGGCCGCCACTTCAACCAGAACCGCATTTTTCGTTGGGTGTGGTCATTCTCAGCCGTGGCGATTTCGTTGCTCTAACTGCGCGGAAGGCTGCGAAGGCAGGACGTTTGAGGATTCCAGGAGAATTGACGAATCGGTGCGCCATGCTGCTGAGTGTTCTAAGTATTTTGTCGACGTAGAGAACAAGAAGGATCGGATCACTCAAAGCCGTGGGACAAGTCCTCGCTATCTGCCGTCACGGACTTGCTCATGTGCGCGCTCTCTTCCTAGGGGACAAGTCATGGACGTTCGGCCTGCTCGCTCGTCCAGTCAATTTCATCGAAGGACGTTCACCAACATAGCACAACGAAGAATACCGGCGTCCGACCCCGCGACTCGCTCGACTGGAACTTAATTCCCTTCGAGTACTTCGCGACACCACCTTCACTTCCAGCCAAAGACGTTGGTTGAGGGTCACATAATCCAATTTCGTTGCAGTAGGCGCTACGACCAGATGAGCGAGCCGCTCTGGAAAAGGTTCGCGCCTCATCCCAGTTTTCACTCCCGTACACCGCCCTTTCATCAGCCTCATATCATGGCAAATCAACATGCCACCCCCTGACACTCGTTCCGCCGTGTAGCTCCCCTTCATCGCATGGCCCAAAGCGACCTCAAGATTTTCTGCCTCGGCGGTACACACATCGATGCACATAACGTCGATGAGCCCAGCCCGATACATGGTCTCGCACGACACATCGCTCCGACATGAGCTTTTGTCAGCTCTCCATGCAAGGGATCGCCGGCGTCTCTTGAAGTCCGCCGTGCTAGCGGGAGCCGATTCGAACTCCCCGGACGCTGGGCGTGGCCGTCCCGAAAACACGCTGTGGCTCATCGGAATTTTTCGGTGTGGTTTGTGGATCCACGGAACCGTGTTCTCTGTCCTAAGAACTCTTTGGTTCCAGTAGGTATCCGGTGTGCACACTACGAAATGGATTTCAGAAAAAGTCTGGGTTTGTAGTCCGGAATGCCTGACCAAAACAATACCCGGGTATGTAGGAGAGCTGGGGGACAATGGGTGACCGCATGCGAAATCACGGCCTGAGAAGAGCCACACAGAGGGAACCACTACTCTTCTCTTCTTCTCTATCTGATGGCAGCTCGCCGTCCTGTGCGATTGAATTGGAGAGGGTCACGTCCACGCGAAATTTGAAACTTACCCATCTCTGAGCTCAGAATAACGTGCAGAGTTTTGCCATGGTTCAAACAGAGCGATCCATATCGACCGCCACAAAACCGGACCGGATTTTCGCCGAGCGTGATTATCCCAGTCGTAGTTGTTTTTTTTGTCGTGACTGCGCAAAGGGTTGAGAAAGTAGGACGTTTGAGGAATCCGGGAGACTCGGCGGCTTGGTGCGCCATGCTGCAGTGCATTGCTGTTCAGTGAAGTGATGGCCAGATGAAGGCGGAGGAAAGGAAAGATCGGATCGCCAAATACATACAGTCACGGACAGTCAACTTGCTCCTGTGCATTCTCCTGCGCGCTCCCTGTCTATTCCTTAACCCGACTTAGGAAAACAGCCATACTTGTTTTTCTTACGGGAACCTGCCCACCCGTCCAGTCAATTTAGTTGAAGGACGTTCGACGCAGGGCATGACGAATGACAACGGCATCCAACTCCTGGGCCCGTCCCACTGGAACCTACTCCCCTTCAATGGACAAATTCGCACACACCACCTCCCTTCCTACCTGAGACTCGGTCGAATTGTAATCCTAGGGCTTGAAACCGACGACGCGTTATGACCTGACGGCCACGCCATTCCGGAAAAATCGGTGCCGCTCCCTGTCGTCACCTCTCTCGATGGCCGATCTTTCGCCTACCTCAGATCATGGCAAACCGACGAAACCACATGCCACTATTTTTCGTGCGGGTTTTTCTCATTGCGTGTCCGGATGTGACCCCTGATGACTAGATTTTCTTGGCTTAGCTCCGGCGCACGAGGCCAACTCGGCGACTCCGTATTACGAGGCTCCAGCACTTAGAACAAGCCTCCTGTTTCTTAATCGTGACCAACAAGGTTCGAGCACCACAGCGGAAACATTACGAATCACTCTGGCCGTGTTCTTTTACTTGACCCCGAACCATCGAGGACATACACTGAAGATATCGTGACCCGAAATGTGCCAACCCACCGAGGCCGTTGATTTACATTCAATTACAGTCCCATCTGCCAAGTTGATGTTCTACCGTCACCCGCATCGATGCTCAAGCTCTCAACGCTTAGGTGAACCGAACCCGATACGCGGGCCACAGAAAGCCCCCGGCGCAGCTTAACTCCTCTCCGACACAGGCAACCACATTCGCCTGCCCCCCAGTTGCTTCCTGAACTTGCTACTCACATCGAACGAGTTCGTTGGGCGGTCGCACCTCCACGTGCCATATAACGAGGTGTCCTTTGCCAGCTCCTACGGGAGGGAGCTTTGAAGCCCGCCGTGGTAGCGGACATCGATACAAACTCTGCGACTTCCGCGAACGCCTTGCCCACAATTGCGGGGGCATGTAATTTGTTGAGGCTCTCCAGTGCCGCTTGTGAATCAATCCAATGAAGAATTCGACGCGCAGCACAGATCGCTGATGGAAGGGGAGACTCTCCGGTGGTCCTCGTGTATTGCGGGCTTGTATCCCAACGCTGCACTCTGTGACTCAAAGATATATGAAATCGACCAGCTGTAAAAGCGGACGCAGTTATAGTCCGCAGTAAAGTTATAGTAAGTAATAATGCCAAATTTGTTTTCATAATTTCATCAGAAAGACGAAACATTTGGGGTGCAATTGAGTGACTGTCCGTGGGATGTACACAGTGTACACTCGAATCTAGGTGAATATTTGTGGACCGTTAAGGAAGGCGAAGGACCCCGACCGCTCTGGAGGGTCAGGAACACCGCGAAATGCGGGAACTGGCACCCTTCTACGGCGGATATGTATATTTGCTGTCTAACCTATTCTTGCGGACAGTCACTCATTGTCATCGCCCACGTACACTCCAGTGGTCTTGGTAACAGTGTAAGTCGGAGCTGGGATGTGGAAGGGGAATGCGACTTACTGAATTGTAAGTCTACCGGTTGGAAGACTCCCCGATGTAGGAGCAAGAGAGAATCACGCCAGAGATGGATGCGAGGAGTGTGTCACCATCGAGATCTTTGCCAGGACAAACAAACGCGCAGTTATCACCACGAGCGACCATGGTGGCAGCGCAGGTGAAAGAGATCCATGACAGGAGGGAAACAGCTGCGGCGGTGGAGAAGATCATGTCGAGAGATGTAGGAAACACGACAAGGGAGATCGCTGCTGGTGGGGTTATGTTGGTACTACTACTGTGATTTTAAAGGATTCCAGGCTCAAGGGAAAATACCGCCGCTCCATATGATTCTTGGCAGGTTTGGCATGGCGCCAGGGGGAGGGGCTGCTCAAGACTCGGATGTTCGGAATCTCGGATGAAAATTCTGAACCTGAGTCAAGTGGCTCGGAAGTGATCTGCAAACTAGCTGAAGTGATCGAGAGACTGAACTAGAATGCAGAGCGCGCAAACAAGCCAAGAAGTCCTCCGATGATTTCCCATCTGCATCAAATTAAGGGGGACCCCCCAGCGGATAGTATTTGTGATCATAACGAGCTCCCGTGAGTCTCTGAGTCTGGGCAGACCTTTACTGGGAGCACTAGTCCGGAGTCGAACGTCGCCCGGGGTGCTAAACATCAGTCAGGGTTGGAAGTCCTTCCCGCTTGAGCCTTTCTCGGTTCTCTGCCATATGTATATGTTTACAAATTCCGCAAGATCCCTCCAGTGTGACCACAGAAGGCTCTCACAGCCAGACCCGAAGCGTTGTCAATTTCCCAGGCTGTTGAGATGCGATAGAGTTTCTCCCTCCCAGTAATATTCGTACCTGGGAAGTTACATGCGTCGAACAGGGTTAACACGAATTTGTTGATCGCAATCACTGCAGCAAGGCTGCCATGAGGATGGTTAACAAAGGTTTATTTCGAAAGCATGAGAAAGAGGCGATGTACTAGCGGGGTGGCGATGCAATGAAACGATACTGGAGATGAATACTGTCTGAAGGTGAGTGAAAGCAAAAGAATGATAGCAAAATACGACAACGACGAATAGATTCAAATGCGAGGAAAACGATGATGCGGATGATGCGAGAAAGCAAATGCAGAACGTCCGTGGACAACGATAACCAGGGTTCCAATCAGAAGTCTTCAGGTCCCTTGTCCTGTTTCCTCGTCTTCTTAGACTTCCACCTTGAATCGGCGAGAAATGTCAACACACGATATCATGAGCGAACAAGAAAGCACATACGGGACAAACTTTGGGGGATCTCCCGCCGGTCTGCGATGGAATTACGCGCATGGGTTGCGATGCTTGGAGTAGAACGGGGAACAGCACGTACTTGGGCTGCTCGGCAGGTTTGGGTTGTATTGGTCTCAACCCTGTTGTAGACGGTTGTTGCGTCGAAGTTGATGTGCTGGTCGACGTGGATGGCGTGCTGGCTGAGGTAGTCGACGTGTTTGTCGATGTATTCCTCGTTGTGCTTGAGGTGGCATTGGCTATAAAGAATGGAAACCCGCGGATCAGTTTCACTCTTCGATCAATCGACTCGCACAAGACCAGAATGGAGTAGAGTATGCACACCTGATGGGCTGCCAGAATTCGACGTGCACAGGGAGGGGGGCATAAAGGTGAGACAGAATTTGGGTGGGTTAGACGGTGGATTACGAACTTGTGAAGGTGAGTCTTCACAGCCTTGCCATCGAGGTAGAACACAAACTGCTGCTTATCCATGAGAGGGCGATTGGTGGGAGGGAGGGGAGGATTGCGTGTTAGAAGGGTGCTCTGGAATGAGGGAAAGGTGGATATGCAGAAACTCACCAGTCGCGGTGAACGGCTTATATCCTCCTACTCGCCGGACGTGTGCATGGATATTCACAGGAAAGTCTAAACAAAAGGTCCATGGCAAACAGTCCATCGTCTTCTGTGGGAAGCTGCTCGCGGATGCCCTGATTCGGCGGTTCAGACTGCGTAACGAAACCACAATAGTTCGGTAGGTGGGAAGACCATGCTTGCATTCGAACCCACCAACTGAGATGAACCGTACAGAGGAAACCGTTACGCCCTTTTTATGCGAGGGTAAATCGACCTCCTGTACAGAGTGAGTTTTGAGAGAACACGTCCGCACGGAATTTGAAACTTACCCAGCTCCGAACTCGGAATATTTTGCACAATGTCCTGGTTTGCCATGGCTCTCTCAGGACGACCCGCACCGCCGCGCCACATCGACCAGAAGCGTGTTATTCTGTGAGCCCAAGTGCCCTTTGTCGTGATTGGGGAGAAAGGTTGAGGAGATAGGAAGATTGAGTCATTGAGGAGAGTTGGTGTGTCGTGCTGCTGGGCGCCCTAGTTTGGCGCGTAGGAGGAGGAAAGGAAAGTTCGGTTCGGTATTCCTGCGATTTCCCCTTTCGCGCTCCCAGTCTATTTCTTAAACCGAATTGGGAAACTGGACGTGTCCACTGCTTTGCGCCCAGGACGTGCAAGTGAGCACGGTCGAGCTGGTCGAGTTACCTGAAGCTCGGACGTTCCGTTCCCACGATGAACAACACAGGCATTCAACCCAATTTCAACAAAACCCGCATCCAACCCTCGACCTCTACGACTGGAACTCGACTCTCGCATTCCTGTCGTCAGCTCTCATAGGATGTTCCGCATCCCCCTCACAAGTCTCAGCGAACAGCCCAAACACACGCATTCACACTCGCTCCGCCGTGCGGTTCTCTTTCATTGCATGGCCGAACGCAACTTCTTTGAATTCCTGCACCTTCTTGGAGTCATGCCGGAGCTACGACAATGTAGCGATACTCAAGCATTTACAACATGCCTCTTTGTTCCTACACATGGCCAGCCAAAATGTGCACGTCCTGGTGAAAAGTTCCAACTTACTCGGCCAGGAACGCACAAGGAAGATGATGTGAGTCAAATCCCGCGGGTCCACCAACGTCCTTGATTTACATGCGATTTTAGCCGCCTTACCCCTGCTGGAACCCAACCTCGCTGTGACATTGAGCAACCGGTCACCACATCCGCCAGCGCTTGGGTTCTTTCGGGATTACCCGCGAACAACGCCTCGTCCATTCGTCAACGTTTTGCACAAGGAGTATTTGAAGTCCTCTGGGCTGGTAGGAATCGATTCGAACGCGGAGCATCCGGGTCTTTCTTGACGATGATGTGGCCCATCGGAATTTTCCGGTGTGGCTTGTGGCTCGATCAAATTCAAGGTGTGGTTAAAGGTACAGGATGTCGCTCGTCACCGATACATCACTGGGGGGAATATGCGCACCAAGAAACGAAGTGTATGAACACGGGAAATCGTAATCACGTCGGCGAGCAGTATGACCCGCGACCGGAATGAGGTAGGCTGGAATCCAGCCTCAAATTCAGAGCGGGGGAGGAGGATGCGAGGGAGGGGGAGAACGCTGTGGATAGAATCAGGGTGCCGCAGGCTGGGCGCGTTGACTTTTTTAACCACGCAGCCCTGGCTGAGAAGTTTTCCCGAACCGGTTACCTTCCGTAATTCTGTTCGGTGCCTTCGTCTACCTTGCGTTTAACTGCAGCAGCGTTTCTTAAAAAAATTGAATCTACGTTGTCATAGATTGAAGTGTCGGGTCTGACGATATCAGTGGTCGTACAATTTTGAGGAGAGTCGGTTGGGCAGCCTCAGGGCAGCTTGGGCCGTAGCGCGCGCGGATCACCGGATTCCTCCTTGTTTTGATTCAAATATTGAACCTCTCCGACAATGAACGGGGTCAGTTGCCGGATAACATCACTGCCGGTCACGGCGTCGGGCACAGGGCGGGCACTTGAAACTTCTCGTTGCGGTATTCCACCGGCGCTCCCTGTCACGATTGCGCCCTCGGCGCTGGTGGATTGTTTACACATCTGAATGGCCACTCTTTCTCCTGTGCAGGGTCGTGCATTTATTGGCGTAGGCGAAGGCTCTGAAGAGCCGCCCAGTCTCTTTCTTTCCCTTCGCCCGGATGCTACCCCACCCTCTGTCGTTCCTTCAACTCCTCTTCGCGGCTTCGTTTGCCTTCGCGCAAAACTGGACGGTCACGCCTTTCATCCCTCCTGCGACGCCACTGGCTGTCAGGGGACCATACCTTCAGTCATGGATGAATCAGGGAGTGACGAACGGCTCGTTGAACTCTGGATGGCAGTCCTATCGTGATGGCTCGGTGAGTCGTTCACTTAAACTCTTTCGGTAGACCCTGGACGCTTACTAGTGGGCGTATCCGGTCAGAAACTTACATGGACAGGGTTTCTCAGAGTGGACGGCCAGCTATTCGATTGGATGGGAGATCGTCAGAATTACACCCCGGCAGTCCAAAAAGAAACAGTTGTATGTACCTCTCCACTCTTAGGTCTTTTCTGGAACGAAACGTTAAAGGGTGCTGAATCGCTTCAAGTTCACTTCGACGAAGACAGTCATTACCATGACTTGCGGGAGCGTGGACTTGACCGCCACCTTTCTGAGCCCGATCGAGGTTTGTGCCCCATCAACCACCCGGATCCGCGCCAGGTTATGTTCTGACGAGAGCCCAGCCGACGGATTTAGTGAACCAGTCGATTCCTCTCTCTTACCTTGGCGTCGAGGTTGCCTCTAATGACGGGAACCCACATCAAGTCGAGCTCTTCACAGATATTGACGGAGAATGGCTCGCCCAACCTGACCAATTTGTTCAATGGAATACCACGGTGGGAGACGTCGTCACCCATCAGTTTTCGCTCCAGAACCAGACCCAATTTGGCGAAGTAAACGGCAGGTTGAGATATGGAAGCATCGTTTACTCCACGGAGCAGGTGCGTTACCCTCTAGTGCACAGTCCTGCCAGCCTTTGTCAACACGTTCCAGGTCCCCGGATTGACGTACCAAGCTGGCGCGGCTGGTGTCGTCAAGCCCGCATTCCAAACGACTGGCGCTCTAAACAACTCGGTGGATCCTCAATTCCGCGTGATCCAGAACAATTGGCCAACTGTCGCGTTCGCCCATAACCTTGGGACCGTTCTCTCCACGAAGACTCCTCCGATCGTGTACACCATAGGATATGTCAGAGACCCTCTCGTCCAATTCCCGAACCTCCCGAACGTCAACAACTTGCGCGGCCCTTACTATCTCACTCGCTACAACAGTATTTCTAACATGGTGTGTCCAGTGTACACTTCGTATGCGATCGGCGCGAATATGACCCCTCCACCCCAACAGATCACCGCATTCCTCAACGATTACACAAATGCTTTGGCGCGCGCGACAGATTTTGACAATAAGCTCTTTACAGATGCGTTGGATATCACACCGCAAGTCAACGACTACGCGAACATTCTCGCTTTGTCCGTCCGTCAGATGTTTGGAAACATCGAGTTGACCTCTGGATGGGACGGCACTACCTACGTCCAGACCGACATCATGGCTTTTTTGAACGGTACGCGGTTCCATTTTGTTGATCTTCCGACCGCCAGCTGACCCCGCAGTAGATGGAGTACGGTGTAGTAACCCCTTTATCTTTTATTACACGGCTGATAGATTTCTGCAAAGTTTACGAACGCGGTTGATATCATTTACTCCGCGTGGCCGGCCCTCTTGTATACCAACCCAGCAATCGGAAGATACCTCTTGGAGCCTTTATTGGCTTATCAGCTCGCCAACCCTGTTCAGGGCGGGTACGCAATTCATGACCTCGGTGAGTCAGCTCATACGTTTCGGCGTGTATCGCCCTACTCATCACCCGCACAGGGGCCTCGTATCCCAACGTGACGGGATCATCAATAGGTAAGCTTTCGGGTGCCCAAACATGACGCGTTGCATATGCTCAATATGCCTCGTACGAAAGATTACCCTGTCGAAGGTTTGTGCCAGCACCCTGTCGGTTGGGCTTCATCGCGACTCACGGACCGTACTCTAGCATCTGGCGACCAATTGATCATGGCCCTGAGTTACACTCAGAAGACATCTGACAACACCCTGATCACAAAATACGTAAGCACGAAGACCGTTCCATTCTCCTACAGTTGGCACTCATGCGACATGTGCGAACAGCAATCTTTATACGACCAATTTGGCACCTACCTCACCCAAAATGGTCTGTACATGGCGAGCCAGTTTTCCTCTGACAGTTTTGCTGGTGCGCTGCCGAATCAAACGAACCTCGCCGTCAAGGTGAGCCCTGCGTCCGACTAATACGCCACCCTCGCTTACGACTGCAATTCTATCCCCCCAAGTCTATCGTCGCGCTCAAGGCAGCGTCTGAGATTTTCCTCATTCTCGGGGATACCAACAAGAGCCAGCATTACGATGTGGGTCACATCGACCCCTTTCATCGCGGATGTACGGCTGATATGCCCGCTGCAGAGTGTTTCCGCCTCGTTCCTGACACAGTGGCAGAACGTCGCGCTCTCGTTAGACAAGTCACACTATACCCTTTCCTACAGGAACGATCCATCGTACGTGTCATCAGATCGGCTGATTTTCACGATCCTGATGTGACCGCCAGGTGGAGCCTGCTGTACAATTTGTATGCGGATAGGCTGCTCGGTTTGAACGTGTTCCCGCCGTCCGTGTATCAGACCCGTGAGTCCTTTTGTGCACGGACGGTATTGCTTCGATTGAAACATCTGAATCACAGAGACGAAGTGGTACGCAACTAAACTCGACCAGTACGGAATCCGGTTGGACAGCAGGTAATTTACCCCGCCCTATGTCTCACACAACGCTTAATCATTACTCATCACAACAGATCTTCGGACGCCAAAACCGGTCAGCATTTCGAAAACCGTGCACCCTATATCGGTTCACTTACCAGCCCCTTCGAACAGATTGGCAGCTCTGGACGGCGGCCACCGTGACGGATTCGTCACTTCGAACCACCATGATCAGCCTTGTCAAGAAATACGTCACCTCGGGGATAAACAGCGGGCCGTTCCCGGACAGGTACAACAGCGTGAACGGTCAGATGGCCACGTTTATGGACCGCACCGTCGTCGGTGGCCATTTCGCTCTTGTAAGACTTTTTTGGCATCTTTCTTGTGTTGGTGCTGATTTATCTGATTCTGGGTTCTGTTTAGCTCATCGTTCCTGATGTCATGCAGGGGGGTAGCAGCGGCGGGAACGGTACCAATGGAAGCAATAACGATAAGAGTGGTGGTGTATCAACCGCTGTCTCGCCGCCTCTAACCATCGCTTTCACGTTGCTTGCTACAATTATCTACACGCTGTTGTAGTGACTAAGACCTGACCACCAGGGATCGGTGGTTTGTTTCGCCTGAATTGTTAGCTGTGCATCATGTTACAGACGTACATAGGGACCTGAAGGTATGAAATCACTCGGCTCGTAGCGGAAAAATCCCTGAGCACTTTAAATTTCCCCGCACCAGCCACTCGCATTAGGGTGGCAGAATTGGTGTTCCCCGAGAATTGTGTACGCGTTGCCAGAAGGCACACGTAGCCGGTAGCCCCTCGACGATTTGTACTGGCAGAGCAAACGGTGAATTCAATGGAGGAGGAACAAATGCATGACGACCTTCGTACAGACGAGTGGAATGGCATTCAAAGTGAGGCGAAGTTCTAGAAACGCGGAAGAGTGGTCGGGAACAAAATCGGGAAATTCGCGGGAAGTGTTCGACTGTCCCCCCTCTTGTGCAAAGCCAGCATAGACGTCTCCTGGAGTCCTGGAATAAGCCACAGATCCTCAGCAACAGCCCTAGACATCGTGGCCAACGGCTCCTGGATCTAGACCCTCCGCATGGCTCCTCTATTGATCCCGGATTGAGGTGCCGCAACCGGCGTGCGGCTTGCACGTTGCTCAAGGATGGCTACGTAAAACGCCAGCGTCCCCAGGGACAGCTCACTCGCTTCCACCTTGCTAGTAAGGCTCGTTCTACATGTCCCCCCCCAAAGCGCAGCAACCGGCCTACAAACCATCCGACGAAGCTCTACAAGAGCTAGACCGCCTCGAAAGGTCTTCACCCAACTTCCCTTATCAACTCGCCAGCCTCCTCAACAGGGAAAGATTCTATGATCTGTATGTTTGCATGAGCCTTCGGGACGAGGACGCAGTGTGGCTTATCGAGTATCTGGACAACGTTCGTGTGCGTTTCACTGTATCGCCCCTATACTGAACCTGCGCAGACCCTCGATACTTTCGATCCCGTTGATCTTGATCCTGCATATCGAAAATGTTTGTATGTGCTCCAAAGGATATGCTACAACGTGAAGAGGTTACCACGGTCGCACATCCTTGATATTTCCTCCTTTGTCCACATTACCGATGGTCCAACCTTTATTGGGCATCATAAACTCATCTACAAAGAGTCAATAAATGGTTCGAAGGCTTGGGCCGGGCAACTCGACTCCGAATTCTCATCGAAATGGTGGCATTTCAGAACGGTACTTGATCAGCGCTCTTGTCTCTCCCGCTTTCCCCATTAACCGGATTGACAGTTCAAATTTGGTCATATTGTCAAGTGGAAACGTTTGATGCACCCGAACATCGTCCCTTTCCTTGGCATCACCAAAAAGCCCATCCATCTTATTTGGGCCCAGGCACCTGGCACAGGACTAATTGAATACTTAAAAAATCACCCAGATATAAACCGGCTTGATCTTGTGGGTGTCTCCCTTCTCATGTCTCGGGTTTTGTTCACACCATTAAAAGTTAATTGGCATTGCCAGTGGCCTCAATTACCTCCATTCCCATGATGTTGCTCATGGAGATCTCGGTGGGGTGCGCAATCACATGAGGCCCATACTGCAGCCATGCTGATACCCAGACAGCCCAACATCATCGTAAATGACTCTGGTCGCCCGTACATCACTGAATACGGCTTAGCCCAAGCGTTTGGGCCGCTATCATTAGCCATGTTCCCTCGCAATGAGCTATGGGCTGATCCCTATCTCAATTGGCAGTCTTGGAGAGAAGGTGATGTTTTCTCCTTTGCGATGATCATGGTTGAGGTAGGTCGCACATTCTAGCCCCAACCAGAAAGTTTGCCAAACTATCCCCCACTCCAACATAGGTTTTCACCGGTCAAGCTCCATTCTTCCCTGAAGTTCATTCTGTGGCTCTGTTGGCTCTTAGAAGGGGGGGGCGGCCGGAACGGCCAACACATAGGGATCTCACTGCCAAGCTGTGGGCATTGGTAGAGAGATGCTGGGACAATGATTGGGAAAAGCGCCCCAAAATGTCGGATGTATTAGAGATCTTGTGTGACTGGTCAGTGTTCCTCTTCCTGGCAGCCAACCGCTCATTGGAGAATTCCCATCAGCCGCTACGATACCCGAGTTCTTGTCCCAGTCCTTCCACCAGCATCATCTGAGTGGTTTTCACAACTCGCGAACGAAATACTGGACCTGACGGATCAAGTTGCATCAGTTGCCCTTTTTGGGCCGATCGGCGTTGGGAAGACTTTTGTGGCCCGTAACATCCTGGAAAACGACCGAACCAAAGCCAAGTTTGGTGACCACCGTTACTTCATGTGTTGCAATGGCCTTGAGAACTCGCTGGAAGGATTCTTCTGGCGCCTATCTGGCGCCACCCACGCTGATAAAACACAGTTCAAGTCACACCTCCAGTCCCCATCTCCACTCATATTATTGCTCGACAGTGTGGATTCTCTCCTCGACTCACTGGCCCCTGAAGCTGAGAAAATCTATGCAATGATAGAAGAATTTGGTAGCTATGAACATGTCTGCCTGGTCACTACCAGCAGGATGTATCCGGACATTCACGGTTTCCATCGGGTCGAAGTACCAACTCCGCCCGAAGACGATGCACGCGATATCTTCTACAGCCTCTGTAACCTGGCCAGATCACCCACAGTGGACGCCCTCATCGCGAAACTGGACTTTCACCCGTTTTCCATTGAACTTTTCACCAGGACCATATGCGAAAATAGTTGGGATGAACAGACGCTGTCGAAGATGTGGGACGACCCAAAAGGCGTGTTGAGAACGACCTATTACGAGACGCTCAAAAAAACTATCGAGCCGGTGTTCTGCTTTCCAAGGATCAAAAAACTAGGTACCAAGGCTCGGGACGTGCTCGAGGCAATCGCATCCTTCCGATCTGGGATTGGAGAGGATCAATTAGAAAGGATTTTTCGCGGAACAGGCGGAGTGAGGGAGGTAGTTGACGTACTCTGCAGATTTTCCCTCGTTCATCGCCGAGGCGGAGCTCTGAAGATGCTTTTGCCACTCCAGTTCTACTTCCTGGAGTCTATGATCGCATATGCAGAAACGGACTCGGAAGTCATCAGATGGGGTCCAGACTGTATGGCTGCACAGGGGGGTATGTCCTCGTTAGATTTATTCAATGCTCGTCGTGTGACACTTTTTCGGCAGTGCTCCCTACCTATACCCGAGGACCACCGGATGGTTGTTTGTTGGATCCCTCCCCCTTACGCCTTACCATCCTCCAGAACGTTGAAAATCCGCCTGGACAACTGCGTACGTCCTTCCCGTTCCATCTGTTCCATCGCTATGGTGTGACGCCTTCTCAAAGGTCTTGCGGTGTCCACGTGCGAACCTACCGGAGGCAGCCAATCCCACACGACTCCAGACCGCGAAGCTCCCCGAAAGAGGAAGTGGATCAGAAGACTGCCGCAAATCGTGAAGAAAAGTAAACACTATGCCCCGAAATCTTCATCCGCTCTGACTGATCGCACTGATTCTTCGATAGGGCTCCTCGCTCTCTTTGGCCGACGGATAGCACCCACCATCCTGATCGACATCCAAGAAGCTCCCGCAGATATCCCGTCCACAGGCCTACAGGAAAATCTTACGAATATCCTGGCTACCGCCGTACAAGATGACCCCTCGGAGATCCCGACTATCGCTGCACTGGAAGATCCTACGAATTCGTCGCCTGTTGCCACACAAGACGACTCACAAGAAATCCCATCCAGCGTCGCACAGGATGTTCCCACGGATTCTTCACCCATCGCCACAAAAGACGACTCGCCAGAGATCCAGGAAGATCACACGAATTCATCACCCGTCACCGCACAAGAAGATGTAGCAGCTATACCGCTTACTGTCCCTTGGAATCAGATCCCACCCTGGGCAGGGTACGATATCGACTGGTGACGATAAATCGCATTGGAGCGATTTCGACTGTATTTTTCCCTATTTAACAATATCTCCATCGCATCGCCCCAGCGGCGCTTTTTGTAGCTGACGCAAATCGACCTGTAAACCTAGGCTGATGTAATCATCATTCCCTTCCTACTGAAAAATTGCGCGAGCACAGTTGGAGGAGCCTTCGAGTGGTGGTGTGCCGTTGACCTGGGCATCCACTTTGTGGCTTGTGCGGGTTCATTCAGCGTTGGTACGATCACATTACGGTTGGGAAGCGCATGAATCGCATGAAACCACAAGAATAAATTTGTAGTTTTTCCCGGAAGCCTGCCCAAATCGTGTAGAAGCTTCACGATGTTCGACAGAGCCTTCGATTCACGTGGACGTGCTGGGAGCACCGAGGATGGTTGTGTATTGCACGGTGAAAAACGTTATCATTTCCTCATTAGCTACAAATGGACCCCTAGGTAACGACAGGTGCGGTGCGCCTACGAACTAAGAGGGAGATCGCCTAAAAGATGCGCTGGGTGACAAGAATGCGCTAGGGGCGGAACGGGGGCGATCGTGAAGGTTTCATTTGCTTCTTCAGGATGGTCTGTCGTGTAGGTTTCGTGAAAATCTACTCGGGAGTTTGTGTTTGTCCGGAGAGAGAGGAGATGCTTCGCAAAAGGCAAACGTGTGTCTGAGGAGTCCGAGCGTAAACCGAAGTAGGCCAGGGGGATAGTCGTGGGGGAGGGTGATGATAGGAGAAGTGCAGAGCACGAAAACATTTCACGCATAACAAGGACCCTGCCCTTGACCAGAGCGTCGTCAGGCGTACAGACTCGGGAGTGTCTGGAGTGGTCGGTCTTCATCGAGCTTAAGGACTCGCGGAACCGCACCTCTCTGAGACCCTTGGATTGATGTTCAGATGCCGACCAAGGGAGCCAATGATCCGGGTTGTTTTTCGCTGTAGAATGCTTGGGGAGCTCGTGGCTGAGCCATGGGTTGTCTGAGGTGCCTATCGTCAGGAGACCTGCGGAGAGGATGTGGGTTTGGTGGTGACGAGACAGAAGTGAGCCTTGATACGGTCATGCTTTTTGTAGTGGGTCGAACCACTCTACGAGAAGCGTCGATTTGTGCACCGGCTCCCCTCCTTGATTACTGTATTGTCCCGAACAAGACCCCTTCTGGATAGTTGTTGCTCTGGCATTCGAGAAGGCGGATCGACAGCGAACCCGATTTGGTATCGCTCCGAAAAGTCCATTCCAGGTGGAATTTTTGCTGCTTGGGTAATGACTTGGGGCGGGGAGTTCGACGGTGTCGGTGTCTAGCAGGTTGAAAGGGGTTGTCATCGATGTCAGGGAGTGGATCGCTGCGTACAGAACGAGAAGACAGCGAATGGGTGGGGGAACGAAAAGGATCGAGAGGAAGGTGGAATCATTGAAAGCGAGATTCGAGCTAGATGCCAAGCACAGAGCCATCAGTCAAACCGCAGACGCGAACAAATTCTTCGTCAGAACGGAGAGGGAACAGGACGCGAGGTGGAAGTGAGTGAAACGGGGCAGGTTGACTTTGGGATAGACGCTGTTAATTCTCCTGGGCGTCGTGCGTTTGGGCGTGTCGTAGGCAAGAACATTTTAAAGATGGAATGGCACTTGACAACTTCTGGTGGAGGGGCCGTGATAGAGAGAACCGAATGAACATGCGTGGGCCGGGTGCTGCTTCCAAAACGGGATCATAGCTGCTCGTTTTACCAACACGCCATCACAACCACCTGCGCCGCATACATTCTCCTTTTCTTTCATCATCGTGACCTACGTCGAAATCGGGGGCGCCTAAAGTCATATGTACCGTACCGCTCACGAGGACATCCAGAAATACACCTTACCCACAAACAACCACAGGGAGCTTCGGACACCATCAGCATTGTGTCTGTCTCGAGCACCATTACGCCTGCGTAGATTATCACCCATCGGTTGGAAACCACGCGCAAGCGTGCTGGGGAGTTATCGGTCGATGACCTGGAAACATTGGGGCTGATCCACGTGTTGAGGTTATCGAGTAGGATGGTATGATTCCGTTGCCCAGTTCGTCCTCCTTCGATGTCATCTTGACCCCAGTGACATACTGATAGCTGTGGAACTCAATCAGGACCAATGCACCGAGGGGCTTAGATTGAATTTCATCCCAAACGAATCAAGCCAGTCGGGATGATGGGTCACTCGCCTACACGTTCGACGGGACTTCTGGAGCTGGCTGCACAGCGTTCACCATCGGCGGGTGCAGATGGTGGAATTTACGTCGAAAATCTAGGATTCCAAGGTCCCATCGGGTTTTGGAGCCGCGTTGTGAGTTGTTCGGGGAAATCTCAATCATCTGGTTTTAACACTCCTTCAAAGGTGACGGAAACCTGAGCGAAGATGGGAATGTACATGGAACTCATGTTGTCGGGACTGCTGTTTCCGAACAGTTAGGAGGCCTCGCCTCGTCTCCCTTCTTCTCTCCATCTTTCACTTCAATGCGCTTCTGCATCCCTCAGAATTGGTGGTGTCGCGAAGGGCCCTAATGTCGTTGCGGTAAAAGTGCTTGGCGACGACGGTAACGGCCAAAACTTCGACATGTGAGGTCGCACGCTTTTCATTGTGCAAGACACGGGCGTTGATTCCTATGCGCCTCCTATCCGCAGCGTCCATGGTCCCAACTTCGTCGCAATTGATTTTCAACGGACTGGAACCCCTACTATCGCCCCGTTGAGCCTTGGAGGTGGTGTCTAAAACGCCCTTGACAGTGCCGTGAACCTGATGGCAAATATTGGTCGTTGACCATACTAATCCCTTGCTCCTATCTTAGCTTATTAATTTCGGTGTTGTTGTCGCTGAAACTAGGACGTTACCGAAACTCACTTCAAAAGGTATTGCCATCTCAGCCCAAAAACGAAGTGATGTCGCTGGCGCATCATCGGATCGACAAGACGGTATCAGCGTAGCTCATCGTTCCTGATGTCATGCGGGGGGTAGCAACGGCGGCAACGGCACTAATGGAAGCAATGGCGGAGTGGTGGTGCAGCAACTGCTGTCTCTCCGCCTCTTACCATCGCTTCACGTTACTTGTTACGATTCTCTACGCGCTGTTGTAAGGACCGACCACTATGGATCGGTGGTTTGTTTTGCCTGAACTGTCAGTTGTGCATCATGTTACAGACATACATAGGGACCTGAAGCTTTGAAATGGTACTGGAGGTCGGTGGAAACACTATTGAAGGTACCAATTAGCCTCTACGTCAGGGGCCCGTGAACCGGGCTACTTCCCAATCAGACACGTGAGGTTTAGATACTAAGATAGTGGAGTCCAAGTTGATCAGCCCACCGAATTGGGTGTGTATACTATAAGGCCCGAGAATCCTCCCAGCCACCCTCTCCCTCCCCCCGCTCTGGATTTGAGGCTGAATTCCAGCCTAGTAAGGCCCGCTCTACATGTTGGGCCTCCGCAAAGCTCTGCGACTGGTCTACAAACCATCCGACGAAATTCTGCTAGAGCTAGACCACCTCGAAAGGTCTTCACCCAACTTCCCTGATCGGCTCATCAACGTCTTGTCCAGGGAAAACCTCGTCCGTCACGAGTTTCTCGCAAGGCTTCGGGGAGGGGATAACGCGTGGCTCATTGAGTATCTGGACAATGTTTGTGTGTGTGTGAGACTGTACTCCTTCCATACTGAACCTGCACAGGCCCTCGATACTCTCGATCCCGTTGGTCTCGCACACCAGAAATGCCTGGACGTGCTCCGATCAATATGCTTTATTTTGAAGAGGTTACCACGGTCGTACATCCTTGACATTTCCTCCTTTGTCCCCGTTGACGGTCCAACCTCTAATGGGCCTTATGAGATCATCTACGCAGGGTCAATAAATGGTTCAAACGCTTGCGCCAAGAAACTCAACCCCTCCCTCTCATCCGAATGGTCGCATGTCGAGAAGGTACTTGATCACCACTCTTGTCTTTCCCACTTTCCCCATTGACTTGATTGACAGTGGAACCTTGATCAAATTGTAAAGTGGGGACGCTTGATGCACCCAAACATCGTCCCTTTCCTTGGCATCACCAACGAGCCCACCAATTTTGTTTGGGCTCGAACACCTGGCGTAGAACTAAATAAATATATCACCAATCATCCAGATACAAACCGGCTTGATCTTGTAGATGTCTCTCTCTTCATGTCTCGGGATATGCTCACACCATTAACAGTTAATTGGCATTGCCGATGGCCTTAATCACCTCCACTCCCGCGATATGATCCACGGAGATCTCGGTGGGGTGCGCAATTGCATGACGCCCAATATTGCAGCCATGCTGATGTCCAGACAGCCCAACATCATCGTGGATGACTCTGGCCGCCCATGCATCATGGAATACGGCTTAGCTGACTTGTTTTTATGGCCCTCGCGAGCAAATGTGTGTTGCTGTATGCGATGGGCTGATCCCCAAATGCCATGTCATGAGAATGGTGATGTTTTCTCCTTTGCGATGGTCATGGTTGAGGTGGGTCGCAGATTCCCAACCATGCAGTTGATCAAACTACTCACCGCCCTGACATAGGTGTACACTGGTCAAGCACCATTCTTTCCTGAACCTGATTCCGCAGCACTGTCGGCTCTGGAAAGGGGGGAACGGCCGGAACGGCCGACGCACATGGATCTCACCGCCAAACTGTGGGCATTGATGGAACAATGCTGGCAGGAAGATTGTTGGAAACGCCCTGAAATGCTGAAGGTATTAGGAATCTTGCATGACTGGTCAGTGTTCCTCTTCCTGGCAACCAAACACTCGTTGAAGCACCTGATCAGTCGCAACGATAAAAAAGCTCTTATTCCGGTTCTTCCGCCAGCACCCTCCGACTGGTTCTCAAATATTACAGACGAGATATTGGACCTCACCGACCAAGTTGCGTCAGTCGCTCTTTTTGGGCCGATCGGCATCGGGAAGTCATTTGTGGCCCGTACCGTCCTGGACCACGACCGAACCAAAGCCATGTTTGGTGAAAACCGCCACTTCGTGCGTTGCGATGACCTTGGGGACTCGCTGGAGGATTTCATCCAGCGCTTGTCTGACACTGTTGGACGACGGCGAAACCTAGACGTATCGCTGTAAGCGAAAAGTCCTCAATCAAGAATAAAGACGATTTATTGTACCTAGACGTATCGCTGTAAGCGAAAAGCTATTGACTGGGTAAGCGAGGGTTCTAGAAAGAGAGAATAAAATATACGCACTCCTCAATCAAGAATAAAGACGATTGAGGAGTCGAAACGAAAATTGACTGATCCTGTACGCGGTAGCGGTCGTGGGAAGTAACTACTAAAAGCGTAACGAGATAAGGAAAGGTTCGGAAACACGGAAAGTCTAATATTTCAACACTCCCTCTGACTTGAACGTGTGGAAAGACAAAAGAGAAAGAAAACCAAATTAAGAGTCTCTTCGTTCGAGAACAAGATCTAAGTTAGCCGAATATGCATCCCTCGAGCTAACAAAGGAATCTACGGGAAGTGACTTGGTAAGGAAATCAGCCAAGTTATCGCAAGAGGGAACATAAGGAATGGAAATCTCGTTGCGATCGACGCGATTGCGCGTCGCGTGGAATTTTACGCCAAAATGCTTTGAGCCCTTGTGTGTGACTTCACCACGGGTAGCCAAGGCGATGGCGGACTGCGAATCGCAGTTAATTTTGAGGGGACCACGGAGGGGGCGACCGATAGCGTCAGCCATGCTCCTGATCTAGGAGGCTTGACGACCGGCAGACCAAAGAGAAATATATTCGGCCTCCATAGTCGATTCGGCAGTGAGCTCCTGTTTTCTACTTGACCAAGAAATCGGGCCTTTCGATAGGAAGAAGATGCTGCCTGAGACAGATCGCCGTTTATCTTCCGGAGCGGGGTCGTTGCCAAAATCCGCATCGCAAAAACCTACTGGCACTGAACTGAATTCGTTTGCAGGCTGCCTATAGTAGACGAGGCATTTCTCCTTTTCATGAGAGAGATAGCCTAGAACGCGGGCGACGGCCTGCATGTGTTTTGCGGATGGGTTGGCGGAGAACTGGGAGAGTCTCCCAACCACATAGCCTAAGTCCGGGCGAGTGCCGAGCATGATATACATCAGAGACCCGATAGCACTCTGATACTCCCGTACGGTGGCAGGGTCATTATCCTCGACGGGATCGGGGTTCGGTTCCAAGTAACCGGCGGTAGTCATCGGGGTCTTGAAAGCTTTCAAGGTCACGTTAACGCGAGCCAAGACAGACTCGATAAAGGCGACCTGATCCAACGCAATAAAGGCGTGTGAGATGCCTCGTGTAATACCAGGTTTACGGGACCGACTGATCCGCATGCCGAGGAAGAAGTGGGCGTCAACTGGTGGCGTAATGTCGAAGTATTTGGGAATCCATTTCTCGAACTCGTCGGTAAGTATCTTGTCGCCGATAGGAAACAAGTCGTCCACGTAGACAGGGAGTACTAGCATATAACGCGTTCCTCGCACGACTTTGTGGGCCACAAACGTGTGGGGCTCCGACTTCACCTGAGTGAGACCAAACTCGGCCATCGTTTCCTTCAGCTTGAGGTACCATTGACGACCAGCCTGCTTTAGCCCATAAAGCGCCTTCTTGAGAAGAAGACAATGCCCGGCAGGAATATCGTAACCTTCCGGGGCTTCCATGAAAATTTCCTCGTCCAAGTCTCCATAGAGGTAAGCGGTTTTGACGTCGATCTGACGCACTTCCCAGTCTTCCTGTACGGCGTACGCAAGAAGGAGCCGTAAGGTTTCCAGCCTGGTGACCGGAGCGAACGTCTCCTGGTAATCCTGACCGTAGACCTGGCATCAGCAAGATGGCAAATAGATTATTTCAACTTATTCACTTTTCTCGACTTACCTGTGCTTTATTTGTAACCGATGGGCCCGGGTTTTCTTCAACTTATATTCATGACACGAGTAATGTGATTTCAAAACAAGGCTATTTCAAACGTGTGATAGAAGTACATCAAGAAGCTATTTCCGACATGTGATAGAAGTATGTCAAAAAGCGATTTCGAACGCGTGGTGATCGATGTACTTGTTGACGTAGAACGAGGAAAATAGATCCAGGACATTTGTGTAATTGATTTCACGGTAGACGGGTGCGTCCGACGGAAACCTTGGAAGTAGGTGTGCACCGCGAACAATAGAGTCAATGTGGATGACGCCCATGTGGCGCACTCCGTGGCGAATGGTCTCTGGCTGGACAATCCATAGGTTAGTGTCAGGGTCAGGTTCATCGCTCGTCGTGAACCAATGCACAAGGGCACAAGGGTAGTCGACGCCGCTATGGGAGAACCTGAAAAAGAGGTAGACACGCGCAACAAGAAGCCCCTTCATTCCCACACTCCCTGAGTCTCCCATGTCAACAAATACACAATCTCTGCGTGGTCCAGGGATGTCGCCTCTTGGCCAAAAAGGAGTTGAGCGGATAACCTCTCGATACATCCCTCCGGGACCCGATGGATTGCTCGGTGCACGGAACATTGCCGCAGCAGAGTGGTAGATGGATACCCTTGACTCCCGGATCATCGGGCATTCAGCAAGAGTCAGGTGGTTGGGTTCAATGGTGGATGTAGGGTTGAGTTGATAGTGGAGGAACCGGCGAGTGAGATCGAGGAGATTGTGTTGACCGATCTTGAGACCGATGGCACGGAGCGATGGAGGATAATCTTTCCTGGCCGCTGTGGGTTATATCTGAGTTTGTGAATTGATGGTGGTGAGGGGTCCTTACCTTTCCTACCCACGAAGCGCACCTCATTCATGAGAGGTCCCGATTCAACGGGCCCGTGGTCATCGTCATCATTGTCGTGGTGGTCATCGCTGTGGTCGTTGTCATTGTCGTTGTTGTCGCTGTCACGGCTACCATCAGTGTTGTGGTCAGTGTTGTTGCTGTTGCTAGGGGGGTTTTCTCCATCCAGGCCATCCTCCTCATAACTGTCGCTGTCCGTTTCAGAGTCGCTGCTATCTTCATCCATAGAGTCTTCACTACTGCCGAGGATATCCCTGATAACCTGGACAAGGCACGAATCCGCCAACATGCCACGTGCTGTAAAGTCGACTCGCGCAGCAGCAATCTTGTCAAGGCGTTCATTTGTCCTGAGCATTTGTTGGAGGGGTGCGTGCTTGTTCGACCGGCGCCATGGGCGTTTCACTGCAGCGATGTGCTTCGACTCCGTGATCGAAGAACAGAGGCCGTTAGGAGAGCCGAAATTCTTTATGTGATCATAGTAGTGGACCATAGCGTGCTGCCGGGGAAGTGAAAATCCAGATAGGCCCTCTCCTCGAACTGTCCCTGAGAATATTTGATGTGACTGGTGGAAGTTGTGCAATGCGATGTTGAGTTGTTCGAGTGAATCTTCGGTGATGATATTTCGGCGAGCAATGTAGCAAAACTCGAGAAATGCAGAAACTGTCTTGACGACCTCGGGTGGTACAAAGGCCTGGATTGCATTCAGATAGACCTTTGACAGGACACATTAGTAGAGGTTGGATAAAAAGATAAATTCACCGCATACCTTCATGAGCGCCTTTGAATCATCCCCGGTCCATTGACTGAAACCTCTGCCTTGCTTGAACCTTCGGAGCCCAGGGTATGGAGGTGCAAGTGCAATCCTGTTTCGTGTGATGAGATAGAGGGAATGGTGTGATAGATCATGAACCACTCACCGGCGATCGATTTCATCAATTGCCCGTGCACCACCTGCAATGCCATGAACGTGCTCAAGTAATTTGCCCACCCATTCAACGAGGTGGTCTTTGTAGACCCCCTTGATCAGTTGATGCAATAGGTCAGGTGTGATGTTTTCATATATATCGGCCCTCGGAAAATATCCTGTGTATGGCTAACAAGGATTCTACATTAATTTTGCGCGACAGAGAATGCAGACAAACATACCATAGCACCTGGCACAATGCCATACAACCTTCGCAAGGTCTCGTCATCGTGCAAACCGAGCAGAACATCGGTGTGGACCGCAGACCGGTGGGGGCATGGAGTGTCGAGAGAATCTGGGTGGGCCAAACAACTTGAAACAAATTGAGCGTGAGGCATTTGTAGTGTGCGCATTGTACTTACGTTGGACACCAGCCATAGAGAATCCAACCCAGAGCTGCCTGTTCAGGGTAGTCGGAAATATGCGGTCCAAGACCATAGATCACGCGACGGAAGTATCGGTCGGGACATTGAATGATGTCGGGGTTTGTCATGAAGGGTTTTAGTCGGAGGAGCATCGTAGCAATTGACCTATGTGTCAAGTCCCTGCGGAAGTTTCTGAATTCTTCTGTGTCAGTGTCTTTTTTGGCGCCTATTACAGACAGTTGAGACGTTGCCAGCCAGGAGTAACAGTGAGGACAACAAACCTTTGGGAATTGGGAGGAACCCAAGTAGGACTAAGCCATTCTTGTGTGCACGTCGGATATGGTTTTGAATGTTGCCGATCGAAAAGTAGACCGGGTGAAAATCGTTCTGGCCGGTAGCGACAGAGACCGTTGTTTTGTCGGATCCCAGGATGATTGGCACAAACATAGAGCCATGCGTTGACGGGTCTTGAGCAATATCATCCTATTAGGCGAGGGTCAGTAAAAGCAGATGAGACGCTAAGCTCAAAATACGTACCGACTGCCGCCACGACCAATCGCCAGACATCATGTTGCCGTACTGACGTTTCTCGCTGTTGAATTCTTGGTATGCTGTGTAGTCCATGTGGCCGTTGAAGTCTGTGTTTGATAGCATGTTCTTGACCACCTCACGTGGGTCACGATACCAAACATCGTACTTTGCGGTCATCCACTCCGGAACACGAGTGGTTTCCGGGAGGGGGCCATCATACCCGAGGGAAGTGTTTTCCCAGCGGAGGTTGCCAAGCTCTACGGCGTCGATTTGCTGGTGCAGTTGTTGATGGGTGGTGATGGGCGGAGAGCTGCCATGAGGAAGAAGTGTTGCGACCCAAAGTTCGAGTAACTTGTCAATTTTTTTCTGGGAAAGCTCTGCCTCGGTAAACAGGAACTCCGCGAGTTCGAAACCAGCGCGCGATGCGAACGGCGACCAATCGTCGTTCGCTTTTGCAGTTTGTGGTTCCGGAGGGGTGTTGGGGGGAGGAATTGTCCGTGTCGATCACAGCGCAGGCCTTCGAAGAAATCAGTACAATGTGATGCCACAGTAGGGACTTGTACGTACCAGTCAGGTTCGGGTGGTAGATTTTTCGGAGCTCGGTGACAGGGATGTTCAGTCCGGGGTCGTTTCGATGAACAGAGTCTTGATGACGTGTCAATCCGCTGAGGCTTTTACACCTTCGGTCACACTGGGGGCACTGGAATGAGACCATAGGATATAGATGTTGCTGACTGAGACGACATTGGGGGGTGGGGACCCGTTTTATAGAGGGACTGCGGGCCATCGATAACCCCTTGACAGAGGTGGGTCAGGATTCAGACTTTGCTCGATTGGGCGGCTGGCGCGTACCAATCGAACTCGAAGCCGCATGGGAGTCCGCAGCTTTCCTCGTGCAACTTCCATCCAACAATCATCCACCTCTTCCTATGATCCTTCTCTCGCCTCTGGTGGGGCTGTCAGACAGCCGATACGTTCGAGCATTCCTTTGCTCTTGCGCCCAACCTTCACCCTCGGACCATACCTTGGCCTTCGCTTCGTGCACTTCGAAACACGACCATGATCACCGACACGGACCACGTTCTGTCGCCTTCAGAGGATATAAAGATGGCTCAGGCATGTTCCAATTGCCCCAGTCTCATATCTTATTTGTCACTCCTTTACCCTCAGCCACTCTTTTCATACATCCAATGGTCACTCGTGGAAAGAACAAGTCTGCGCACCCTGGGATTCCTGATATGTCACCGGCACAACTTCTGGCAGCCGGTCTCTCTCACGCTTCGTCTACACCCCGTCGACCGAAGCAGCCCACCAAAGCTCAAGAGATTGCGGCTCTGAAGGAGGAACTTCGCTCCATTAAGGAGCTCGTCGCACTGGTACTTATCCAATTTGGTTGTACCGTGCTCCGCTGACCACGATTTACTTCCAGAACCGTTCTGACCAGGAGTCACTGGAAGCCGGCGGCGATACTGAGCCTGCAACCGATACCGAAGAGGCTGTCATCGTGGGTACCAAACGCAAGGCCAAGGGATCGATAGGCTCAACGGCTAAGTACATTGTACAATCGCTCACGTCTCATGTTCGTTCTGACTGTTTACCATCAGGTTGAAGCGATCGCGTGCAATCAACCCATTCGAGTCCTCGTCGGTGGTTCATCCCCGTGCCACCGGCCTTTTCGATGACTGGAGGTTACGAATGCAGTCGCCCCATGGCACTACTCCACTTCAGTCCATGTCGCCGCTCTCTGCAGCAACCTCAACTTCACCGGCCTCTGTGCTGTCTCGAAATTCATTCAACGTAAGTTGTTTCGGAACTAACCCTGACCACCAACTAATCATCTATGCTGTAGTTCGAGGAGAATCTGCTCCCAACCTTCGCTCTCCCGAAGAACAACGGGAAGGGACCGAGAGTATACCCTGGAATCAAAGACCTCCCTGGGCATTTTCAGGACTTTCGCAACACCTTCATCCGCTTCGTCATCAGACAGGTGGCTAACTCGAAGTCGCCCTGGGTTAATCCAGATGTAGACGCTCTCCAGATACTGTACGATCTCGCCTACCCCGCGTTCCCTGCACAAATTAGGCACAATGACGCCGCTTTCCACCCGGTGAGCGATCTACGCCCAAGAATCTTTTACAATGCTAACTCGCATGCTAGACCATCTCAGCACTCGGGGTCCTCCGAAACCACCTTGCTTCTGCCGCTATCACCGCCGTTCAGCGACACCTTGTCACTGTATTCCGCAAGAAGAAGCTCGATACCATTGAGGCTAGGGCCAAATACATTGCTGACCTCTTCAAATCGAAGCATGACCATCCAATCATATGGCGGGAGTACTCCGAAGGTAATATCAAGAACCACCCTGAGATTGGAGGGTACAAAACTGTATGTCACCTCCTTCGTTACGCCCCATTCCCTTCTGAAGATTTCACAGACGAGGCGTGGTGTTTTCCAGTCGGATCCTATCCTGGAAACCTTGCGTGTTTACTACTCCTCCTCTGGGATTATGGAATCATCCCCGCTCGAAGACCCAGGAGTTGGAAGCCGGCCGATCGGTGTCCTTGCTCTCGCGACCACCGCTGTACGTCCTACCTCTCCTTACTGACATCACCATTCTGATGACTTTCACTCTGATAGGTTAAACGTGCATACCTTATGCACGAGACCGGGGATTTCATTCTTTCTGGCCAGCAATTCAATGCTGATGATTGGGATCCATCCACTGTGACATTCATGGGTCACATTGTCAAAGACCTCAGCGAAAAGCAGTGGAACTCCATCTTTATCTCGCTCGCCACCTTCTCCACACGTGTTTTGAAGGAAGAGGCCACGCGCAATGGTGCCTCAGAGGAGTCAGACGAACACGTACCACTTCCTCCTTCTGACCCTCCCTCTCCCGCTCACGATGATTGATTATCCTGTTTTCCCTATATACCCAACTTACACTCACAGATCTCCATTCTCCATCTCACCACTCATTAGTTTTCACAGTAATCACAGAACCCTCGTATTTATCCCGGACTCAATCTCATTCACCACGATCATGGAACTCTCGTAGCTTAACTGTTCTCGGTCACTTACTAATAATGTGATAATCATATCACATCACAATCGTTACTCAAATTCCAACTTATTCTGGACTTTTATTTCGGTTTCGCAACTTCCTGGTCACCAATTATATAAACAATGGACATAGCTTACAGAAGTTGCGAGTTTTTCCTTATTTTCCACTTTTCCTGGAATAAGAGTGATTAAAGTGACAAAAAATTAAATTGCGGTCTTGCTGATGTACTGACTCGAAATTCCTGGTGAATGTTTCCAATAAACATATATACCCCCCACCACTTCTTTGTGCCCATCCTGTTCAGTTGTGTTGCGTCTGAATACAGCTGCATATGAACAACGACTTTCTCCGGTCCAATTTTGTCCTGAAATGACTGTCAGGAGAAAGCAGGAAGAGAGCGAGGAGATAAGACCTGAAGCGACCACCAATCGTCTGCCGTGTGCACGTCGGTCCACACACGCATGTTCCCACCGCAAGGGTCACGGACGTAGTGACGTTGGGGATACATGGTGAACGCCCCTCGCAAGTCAGGGTCCTCGATCATTTGGAGTACCGCGTCCATCGCAGGGCGATAGCGAACCGTGTATGCCCGCTGTTCCTTAATGTCACCCCTGATATATGGAACGGTGATCTCCTCTTGACGAAACTAAGGGAATCCCGAGTGAGGAACAAATCGTTCATGCTATCGAGCAGATGGACCTACCTTGGATCCGTCCGTGACGTCCTCTTCAACACCACGCATGAGGAGTTTGTGCATCTCGTGCGAACTCTTCACCCTGAGACCCGCTCCGTTGCGGCGTCCGAATTTCAGTTGGGTGTCGATGAGTTTGTTGGAGCAGTCATTGTTGATGAAAATTTCTGCTTGCTCGAAGTCGGCTCTGGTGGGAAACGGGGCATAGCTAGCTTGCGGTGTCTTGATGTCATGTCTGGTGGTGTGTTTGTGAGGAGCGTGAAGTTCCGCAGTGGAGACTATTCGCCTTGGTCGACGCGAGTGGGGATGGTACACGACAAGTGTCTCTCCGTGCCGGAGGGTGACTCCTGGGCCAATATCTGATGACGAGGGGTCGCCGGTTACACCGGAACCACTGGCGGGGATGGGCGGGAGGTCTTTGCTGGGCCCTGGGGCGGTTTCTGGTTCTGGTCGAGCTTCATCCATCTCAGTGTCCTGGCCACCTGGATCTGCGAGTCCGAACGTGAGGGAGAGGGCGATGTGATGATGTCGTGTTACTCACCAGCTCCCACAGGCATGGGATAGACCTCGTTTTCGAAGGGAAGTGGAGGGGGTAGTGATGGTTTACGAGGCACTCGGACGGCGCGGGTGATTCGATGTTTGCATTTCTGGAGATGAAGCTTGTGTCGACCATAATAAAGACTGTATACCCCGTTACAGAACGGACAGACAAAGTCGCGCTCAGGGTCCAGACCGCCTACAGCAATACGCTCCTCCCTCTTCTGACGCGAGAATTTTCGTAGTGCGTTGCGGCGTTGGCGTTGACGAGCCTCGTCAGCCATGTGGCGGTAGGAGATCGAGTGCTGCACACAGCCTGCCCCTGAACATGAGGCCTTAGACAGGCCAATGTTTGTAATCGCATCTATGTTTGTATCCTAGTGTGGAAGGGCGCAGAGGCGCCGAAGCACTCTCTACAGGTATCTACAAGTGTCGATCTGGACGATGCAAGCCGTTGCAGGTGTCGGATCGAGCGCACAAGCGCGTACAATCTCCACAAGCGCGTGGATGAAAACAATTGTTTTCCTGATGAATCATACAATAGGACTTGACCCTCGAGACCTGGAGTATACGCAGAGAATACGTTGAGCTATTCACAGTGGACGCTTTTCTCAGGATGTCGTGGAACACTGAACAGCGTGACGAATCTCGACCCGTGGCGGGCCGCGTTCAAACTCAGCCATGCCGAGCTGGTTTTGCCTGCCGTTTGCTTGCGGAGTTTCGACGCCCGTTCCTGAACAGCATGGCAGTGGACTCCGACACCCATGACGATACCAGGTCGGCGGTCTGTTCGAGGCCGCAACGGGAAAACGAACTCGGAGTAGATCGCCAGGGCCAGCTGGGAAGCCCTGGCAGAGGAGAAGAATAAAGAACGATGCAGAATAGCAGTCGCCAGACGACAGTTCCCCGTTATGATTTTGTCTATGTCCGATGTCGATTCGCCAATGACCAGCTTTGCTATATCGAAGCAAGATTGCACGTATGTTGTGGACTCGAAGCTGAAGACTTGCTCCTGCTTGACATAAACCCTATCCCCTCATTCTTTCGTCCTTGGTCTATGCCGATGGATGTATATGTATTTTCTGCGCTCAGTTGGACTCACCCGAAGCGTCTCACGTGATGCACGCTGACTAAGACTATCGACCGCTGCCATTCATCAAAGCAAGAAAGCGACGAACACTTCACTTCCACCTTCCACGGCTCCTCCATCCTTCGCCCTGATCCAACATCACAGATGCCTCCAAAATCTGATATCAACAAAGCTGGATGGGAACAGAGCGAATTTCCTATCCTGTGTGAAACATGTATGTCACAGTTCCTGTTCCATCCTCGAGAATGTTTTGGCGAAGCTGACACAACTGCTGCACAACTTAGGTCTTGGAGATAACCCATTTATTCGAATGGTGCGCACGAATTGCTTCATGCTACTCAGTATACGAACTAACATACCTTCGCCTACAGTCTAAACAGGAATTCGGACGCGAATGTGGAACATGTGCCCGACCATTCACAATCTTTCGCTGGAACCCCGGCAATGGCATGCGTTTCAAGACGACCGTGATCTGCCAAACTTGTGCCAAGATTAAGAACGTTTGTCAAACGTGTCTACTCGACTTGGAGTATGGCCTACCAACGCAAGTGAGAGATACCGCGTTGGCGCTGCAGAATGAAGCACCCACTAGCGACATAAACAGAGAGTACTATGCGCAGAACATGGAGGGCAAGGTACGTCTTGTATTATCGTCCAAGCAGCCAGTGATTGATCACACTCCTTTTCGCGTTCCAGCTGGAGGCTAACAGATCAGGGCTTGATTCCACACGGGCAAGTTCGGCAGCGAAAGATATGTTGAAGCAACTGGCGCGAACGGATCCCTATTACAAGCGGAACAGACCACACATCTGCTCGTTCTTCATGAAAGGAGAGTGTAATCGGGGAACTCAATGTCCGTTCAGGTGAGTGAACATCTCCTCTCGGCGGTTGAGAGAGACCTAACGCGGCCGTTAGGCACGAGAAACCCACAGACGGTCCCCTTGCGAAACAAAACATCCAAGACCGGTATCATGGTCATCACGATCCTGTTGCCAATAAAATTATGGCGAAACACGCTGAAAACCAAGGGCTAAAACCCCCCGAAGATGACTCAATCGTACGCTGTTCCCGCATTGTTTGGAGAGGCACGACGATTTACGTGATATAGATGTCGCTGTTCCTGTCGTTGTTACCCGCTGAAGCTACTGAGCAGTCAGTACGAACCATGGTCATCAAGTCTCTGCCTTCCATGAATCCAGATAAGCTCAGATCGGTCGTACACATCGCGAAGTCGAAGTGAGTGTTGGCGAATATCGAAGGGGTTTCTGAATCCCAGGCGACTAATAACATCTCAGATCCGCGTTTGTAAACTTCAAGGATCGGGATTCTGCAGAACGTGCCGCGGAAGCTTGGGCTAACGGCATCGACATCGATGGTCAGAGAGTCAATGTCAAGTGGGGTCGGGGCAAAAGCTCGGTAGCCAGGCCTGCAACTACCTCCACCCCCGTCGCCTCAACTAGCGCATAATTCCTTTAGATCACTCGGGCAACCACCGTCTGCTCGAGATTGTATTCTACTTTGTGATTTGTGATAATCTAATTGCCCCGGCTGGTTCCATAGCTTCTGGCTGAGCGTGTACACCAACAGCTTCAAAATCCTCCAACTCGCTTCTGGCGCTTCTTCTGACCCTTCCGATCGCCGAATCTGCCTGGCTCAACCTGCGTGCTCACCATCATCACATCCTGCGAGGAACCTTGAGCTTGCAACGAGTCACTCTGGGTGATTCCAACTCCTAGGGGAGTTTTGTCCCTCGCTTTGAGAACGGTGGTATTCGAGGGAGCGACGAGAGGAGGAGCACGGGCGGTTGCAATCGTTGGAGGGTTTAATAGAGGGGATGGATCGATCGGTCGGCTTTGAATGTTTCTAGCTCCAAATGTTCCAATTCCAAGCCCATCTTTCGGTTCTACTGGACTTGACGCTTCATCACCGTAGGGATCGAGGTACCTGTAATCCTTAGGGTCCTCGCCGACCTTCCATTCATCAATTAACAACCGGACTCCCATGGGGATCAGGTCCGTCTCCCCTGTCTGGGGTATGCTGGATTTCGCTGGTGTCATATTCGATGATTCATGATCCATAGGTGCGGCAGCAATCGGCGTAAGAAATCCAAAGTCGACAGGTGGAGGGCCAGAAGTGTCGATCGAAAGGGCTCCGGTGGCCAAGGACATATTCGCCACCTCGTCTTCAAAAGTCTGTGCCTGCTCTTGCGGCATGGGGTCTGGCTTCGAGAATGCTTTGGAAGCAAAAACGTGCGAGGACATGCAAAGATCCAACGCTAGCTGTTCACAAGCATCGTTCTCGAGTTTCAACGACTCCTTCGTTCTGTTATCATCGAGCAGGAGATTGTGAGACTGGAGCCCGTTCATCATCACGTCGACGTCATCGGAAAAGTCGGGCGTGGAGGACTTGAGGATCCCCCCAAGGTCGAAATTCCAATTGGTACCGCGAGATATCTCCTGAGGTCTGATTTGACCTTGTTTCCAGGCTCTGTAACCGCGTTTGCCGGTGATAGGGTTGGGTGTGAGAAAATCCGCCCGGTGAGTGTCTGACGGATCGTCGCCTAACCGGCAAGTAATATCATTTCTATATATAAAATCTCGTCAGGCAACGACCCCTCTCCCAAACGGAAGTACGAACATTATGATAATGTGATCGATTGGAGCGTCGAGATTTTGCCAAAAAGAGGGAAGGCGGTCCAAAGCATCGTACATAGCGTCTGCGTTTTCATCTCCTTCAGTAGCGGGGAAGAAAAGATCTTGAGGGTGTATGAACAAAGGTCATACAGAGCAAAACAGGTGGTGGAGCCCCACCTTGGTATGCAGGTCCGAGATCCACTGTCGAACTCTCACGTTCACTCAACCGGCTTGAACTTGTAACGGTCAGGTTGGCACTCGCGAGTTCCTTTACATCGTCACTCCATATATAACCCTGGCCTGGGTCTGAGGCGGATAGATCAGCATCACTGCCTGGATAAATTTGAGCGTGTAGACGGTTGACATCACCCCTCGATGAGAGGTGAAGCACGTCCACATGAGAAGGATCCATGAGAGGGTGTTTGAATAGGTTCCAACCGGCGATAGGGAGACCACCGTGTGGTGTGATGTACGGAAGGCAATGCGCGGGGGCGTACATATGGACGAGATCGTCCTCTCCACGCGAGACGTCGTAAACAGTTACCAAACCCGTTTTCCTCGAGGTTAAGAAGCTCACGGGGTGGCTTGCCACCTCGGCGCCACTACGAAGTAAGGTGGTACGAGCCTCCAGAGTCCTATCAGAATTTCGGTAGTGCTTAACTCCGAGAACTGGTTTACCGAGGTATCGCTCATCAAACCAGTAAACTCCCTCCGTAGTGACGACATTAGAGAGTTGTCCTTGCAGAGGAGGCTCTGCAGAGGTGATAACGGCTCGCTCTGCAGTGGAAAGTGACCATAAGGGTTGGGTGGAATTGTGTGTCTTGATGCGCCGTCAGGGGGGTCTCAGAGGCTGTGCTTACAGACGTACCCTAAGGTCCAGTTGTTGAATTTG
Organism: Thelephora terrestris; assembly: GCA_015956445.1. Lineage (NCBI taxonomy): Eukaryota > Fungi > Basidiomycota > Agaricomycetes > Thelephorales > Thelephoraceae > Thelephora > Thelephora terrestris. The sequence goes on along the minus strand of WIUZ02000002.1, from coordinate 3,183,770 downwards.
GTATGAAGACACCACGTAGCAGGCTGATGACGCAGTCCCAGGCACCAATCTCCAAAACGCTTCTGCTGGTGCCCCAATTACCTGGGAAGGTTGGTAAATAGGGTACCTAGACGCTTCCTGAGAATGTGAAATCGTCGAGCAGGCAAAAGACACACGTCGCATTAGTATTAGATGTCACGTTTGACTGAAAGACTGTCCCCTCATCATTTATGATGAAAGCTGCAGGGCCAGATATCGTGTCGAATAATCGCACGTCGACGGCCGGTCGTCCTCCAGCGTCCTTGTGATGGATTTGAGCCACCTCCGTTGCCGCAAGGCTTGGAAGCGAGTCCGGTCCCAACTTGTACTGCAAACTCGATATTGAAGTGTACCCCATCGTTCGTGCGGCTAACAGAGACCCTAAGAGAGCCTGAGTGACTAGAACCAACACCGCTGGTGAACGTGTGCCATACCCGAAATATTTGGGCGAGTTGAACTCTTCAGTGAATCGAGTTGCAGAATCGGAGTGGGAAACTGGCACAAAGGCTTGGAGGTAGGTCGGAATATGGGGAGCTGGTCTCTCTTGGAATAAGAGAATGCAGATACGTCTGTACCTCATGTCAGATTCCGGCGACAAGGATGCGGCGAAGGGCACGAACTGAGCTGCCGCCCAGAGTCTCCCGTCGGAAATGCCAGGCACGTAAAACATCTCCTCGGCCCTAGTTCTCGATACAAGACCTCAAGAGTATTGCCAACAAGAGGATCAAATGCCTGTCGTTCGCTCAGAATGTCTGCGTTCGTTGTGGTCTCCGTTGCCAGAAGGGCAGCTGTGACGTCGACATCGGGATACGCTTTCCGCAAAAATTCTGCCTGGGAACGGTAAGCGCAAAAACAACCTAGGTCACCATTGTTGCTCACGCTCGCTTCCGGGTATTTCGCGGGTGACTTCTCCCACGTCTGAGGGTCGGGGCTCCTTGTCGCGGGAAATATCTGAGACCTTTCCCCTCTTGAACGTACCCTTAACCCTTGATTAAACGTTCAGTTCAATCTGACTCATAGAATGAGACGGACCGACCTTTATCCTGCAATACATGAGTCCATTCGAACTTTCCATTCTGGTTTATCAGGGAGCCCGCCGTTGATGACCCTGCCGTGACAAACGGATACTCCCAACGCGCTTGCTTGGCTTTCCTTCTCCAGTGTTTTGAGGTTACCGGGACATTCTCGCGTGAATCAACGGGCCAAAAGGCCATTCCATCGAAGGTACAGGTGGGAGCCGCGGATCAATCGATCGGTGACCGTCAGTCGATTCATTTTTTTTTATTTAAAAATTCTGATTTAACGTGCTACAGCAACTCCTAACCTACTGCTCATCCGTATGGACAGAACACGTGGTAAAACACTAAGTAATACCAAACTCCTACGAAGACTGACATCCCATTTTAGCTGCGCAGGGGCAGGGAAGAAAAAGAGAAAGTCCATGCAACTACCGAATTCGGGGTTCAGAGCTACATACAAAGGAACAGAACCATAACCAGAGAAACAGAACCCAATCCAAAAGAAAAGTTGTTGATGTGTGTTATTGAATGAGCAGAGCTCGTTTTCTCGTGGCGACAGAGTGGCCATAGGGATGCACCGGCGGCGGATCCTAGTGTCGCATATATAGAAGGAGTGATGGTGGTCAGGCGACCCATGTCGATGGGGGACCTGGTAAAGAGAGTGGACTCCGATAGGCCTGTATCGGTGGTAGGGAAGGGGAAGGAGAAGGGGAGGAAAGGGAAGTGGGGGGGAAGGACCGGGTTCCACGCGCAAATTGCTGCGTGGGTGAGGGCCGGTAACCTAGGCCATTGGCTCACAGGGGGGAGGAGGGGGGACAGGATGAGAGGGTCATGCCAAATGTAGGGTGGGTGCCGTTATCGTGGGAAGGATCATCAATGGGCCTGGATGGATCCAAGGAAGGATAGGGTGAGGTGTTTACGATCAAAAAGGCCCTGAGGCAGGATCGTGGCCTATTGAGGCGGCACATGAGGCAAAGGGCGTGTCCGGGTGGTCTGACAGCGCGAGGCGAAACACCTGTTGCGTCGACGGTGGACGAGGTTGGGGAAGGCCACCACTGTATGGGTAAGTGGCAAGGGTAGACCGGCGTCCGCTGCAGGTCTGTTGCTTTGATTTGGAAAGGTTTGGCGCACACAGCCAAAAGGGTTGGGAAGGGAAAGGGGCCGGACAATAAAGGGAACGGTTGGGGTCCACCCGGGATTTTACAGACATTCGCTGTTTCATACGGGTTACCTGCTTGGCTCAATTGGCGAAGTCTGACGGGATTCCTCGGCTGAGTGACCGCCATTCCCACCAAGGTAGTGTGATGATTTCGCCGTTTACCCCCTTTCATTTCCTTTATTTAACGCCTCATCACCACTAAGTCAGTTGGTGCCTGTCAGGCCGACGCGACCTCTACAGTTCAATAGCACTCTTGCTATCTAAACCTATCGCACACAAGGATCAAACACACAGTTATAACCCTGTTGCAAACCCAGGGATATCGGAAGTCTCTTCACAGACTAGATTGGAGAAGAGGAGAAAGAAGGAGACAAGGGTCTTCAGGCACTCTTGCTCTAAGCACACAGCAATAGAGGTCACGGAGAGTCTGATGATAACAAATCTAAGGAGTACAAGCTAAACTACTCTGAGTATATATACTACTTAGATTTGTGACGTGACAGTGACATGTAACTACCCTAAAGATACAAACACAGACAAACATGGTCCGTGCGCAGCACTGCATGGTCTGTGCGTTACGTGGTGACTAATGCTACAAATTATCAGCTGATAAACGAAAGTGTGGCGGCCAATAGCAATTTGAGAGCATTACAAAGCAGTTACAAAGCATGACGTAGTCTGGGAATGTTCGGAAGGAATGTGGGTATGACTGACTAACAGCCAATGGCAAAAGGGGAGCATATGACTAAGAAATAGGGGCATATGATGTCATGTGGGTCATGCGCAGTAAACAATAGAAATGATGACTCAACTCCTGAGTCGTGGAAGGGGCGTGGCATTTGGTATATAACCAAAGGGGGTTGGATGACTGGTCTTCCAACAAACCTCCCTTTGTTACACTCACAACATGCCTCGTGCTTCTACTCGCAATCCCACCCGTCGCTCTTCCTCCTACTCTCCTGTTCAGGAGAGCAACTACAATATCGACCGCTTCTCCCATGCCCGCCGTGACCCATCTGTCAGGAACATGGTATTTTTAAACTTTTTATAACACGCTCTTTCTTCGAACTTTTCTTACCACTTCTTATGTTTTGAATGCTTCACACTCCTTATCCTTCATGCCAATCATTCGAAACACACACACGCGCGTACTATTCCCAGCGAATCCACAACGAGCTATACAAGTGCTATCCTACGTCCTTAAAAGTCGACTCTATCTACGGCAGGCCTGAAGGTCACCAACCGTCCATCCCGGAGATCGTAGTGCTGGCCCCTCCTCGCAAGAACCTCCCCGAACATGGCGTCACCATCTTCGGCACTCAGCTGAACGACTAGTTCAAGCCGATAGGAAGAGACTCCTTCGAGCGGACCGATCAGCCTCCCAGATGTCACTGAACTCTGGAACACCTGGTCCCACATCGCCATCACCGGGTGACTGCTCGACAGCACTATCGACGTAGTCGGCAAGCGACCCTCCGTCTCCCTCGTCGGACCCCTGGGTGGGATCCTGTCTTGCGAGTCGTAGCTGGTGGCGAAGCTGGATCTCCGACTCGACCTGTCGGTAGGGACGGTGGACCCGATAGCGGAACTCTCGTCCCCCACCTCGATCAGATTGGTCACCATCCGACTCAACTGGTCGAGGGTAAGGATTAGCCGATGGAGCCATGCGATGAGCAGGACGGCGTCGAGAGCGCTTGCAACGTTGCCCCTTAGTCACCGGACGTACCTCGGCGACCCTCGGAGCATCTTCGGCTCGGTCAACCTCCATGACCTCATCCTCGATCTTCACCAACTGATGGATCGGCTGCAAGACGCAGCGCCCACAGTTCTCCTTGTCGGAAGCGGCCAAGGTGGAAGCCGGACCTGGAGTCGGAACGGGAACCGAGTTCTCGATCGGAGGCGTCGCATAGGACGACGGGTTAGGAGAAGGGAGTACCACCTCGTCGGCGTACTCCAACTCGAACGGAACATCGGCGGTCCCCTGACCAACCAATTTGGGACCCTCCTTGCAGTTACAGGTCTTGTCCTGCAAGGACTCGACCTGCGCTGTCAACACGGCCACCACGTTCTCGAGTTCTTCGGTCTAGGAAATGTCAGCTTCCATCATCTTAAGCAATGATGAAAGCGGCATTACCTTTTCATCCCTCCTGGCCAACGCCCCCTTGATGTTGTTGTCCCGAACCTTCAACCCAGCGATCAACTCTTGATGGTTGGCGACCATTGCCTCCAACGCCTCGTTCGTCCCCTGCTGGAAGGCCGCCAAGGTCTCTTTCATCTGAAGACCCTCTGCTGACAGACGAAGGACGTCTGCCTTCGCTTCCTTCACTTCACGCTCCAATCGTTCAACCTAGGCAGTTTGGTTAGTCGAGAGTCATACTCGAATATCCAAACGGAGAACCTACTTTGCTCTCCCCCTCCCGAACGAGCGACCACAGTAACGAGGTGGCGGCGGTGGCATGGCGGACGGCCCGAGGAACGGTTGCTCCGTGCTCCAATAGGTCTTGATCGTAGATTCCCCTTTGCAGGGTATACCAGAGCTCCTTCTTGATCGGATGCTCCAGCTCCCCGAACCTACCCCTCATCCGGAAGGCCACCTTCTCGGCAATGATCGTACGGACCCAGAGCTCGTCGTCCCAGGTCAACCCCGTCAAATGAGGCATCGTCTCCCTGAGACGTTCGGGGTCCACTTCTGTGACAACCTCCAAGATCTAGAAGCCGTTAGCAGGACATCAACGCCCTAAAGAACGTAACCTCTACCTAGAGGAAGGCGTTAGTGCAAACACACGAAGCTCTAGCTCTCCCCCATACCTGATCATCCGTGGTATAGGGAGTCCCAGCCGCACAGGCATAGGTCTTGCGAGCGGCGGCACGACGGTCGATGCGAGAGATGGTAGAGATACCATTGGCGACTTTGTAGGTATGGTTGTTGGGGAAGGACATGTTTTGGTAAGAGGATGGGGAAGTTGCTGGTGTTGCTGATCAAGGATGGCTCCAAGAAGACGTCCTTCTTATAGCCTAGATCGGTGATCCTTCACGTGACCTACCTCGACGAACCTCATTGGTCCGGGTCACATCAACTTCCGCCCCTGTACCATCATCGTCGGCTTACTACATCAAGCTGACACCTCGGCCCGCGGGACGGCCTTGGAAGAACTTCGTTCCGGAACGCCTAGAACGCGCGCGCACTAAAAATAGGTCTCAAGACCCTGATGACCCCTTTATGACATCACGAACCCCTCTTTACGACCCCTCATGACTTTACGATTACGAACAACCCTAGACCCTGGAACACACACGTGGGCACGGGGTATCAACATTTGGACACTGTGCTTCTAATCGGATAGTAACCCTATCTGATCTAGTTGTGCTTTGGAAGCAGAGTAGGCCCGAGCCGAGAACGGCGGCCGAAGAATATAATCCCTGGTGCCACTTAGGAAGAACGATATTCCCAGGTGCTATGCCTAATCAAGACTGGGTCTGATCAAGCGATTACGGCTGCAACTCCCAGGTTACTGCCTGTCCGTTGGTATCATACCACCTACCGACAACAAGGGATGTGTAGAGTGCCTTTGATCTCTAGCCAATCACAGAAGCTCAGAGACGGTGCTCACCTGACCCTTGGGTGTGGTCTAGATTCAGGTACGAACTTTCATGACCCATGCCCCTCTTTCTTTTAGGACTAGTGTTATCTCTACCCCTATGTTTCATGCGGACATTCGTTATCTTTTATGCAATCCTTCACACGCTAGTAAGGCCCTTTGTCCTTTATTCTCTCACGCGTCACCTTTGTTCGCTTCCCTTACTTAGCGTTCTCACACTCCTTATCTCCCTTTGTTCTGGCTTGATAAGGGTATATTAGGGTATTGACGTCATGGCCACTCCTTTAAGTATAAGTAGCAACTGTGGCTGTATCGTAGTACCTTAGTTTTGTTACCTCAGGAAATCCTCTGCCCTTCTCAGCCCAGTTGCAGTTAAGGACAAGTCAGAGTTTTTTGTTTGATCCAAGACACCCCCATCTGCTCTCCCTCCCGCTCTGCGCGTCAACTGCGCCTCGTAACTATAGACTCCCAGCAGTCATATTAGAACACCTCAAGCGTCCAGTCGATCAACTGGTGGAGTCATCAATCCTGTTGTAGGGATAAACCCTTGCTTGTTAAACCGAACGAAGTACGGTTTAGGTTGGGTTTCTCTTTAGGATTTCGACCTGACTTGTAGTGACCTCGGACAACCTACCGGAAGAATAGAGACGTGATCGTTCTCTCACAAACTAGTTGGACTAGTGAGTACTCTGCGGAGTCGGCTCAGTGCACTGGTAGTGGTTAGGGTAGAGTGGCCCTGACAGAGTAACAAAACTACCAGCCGGTACCTTGTTCACCCACCACATCGCGAAACTATCACTGTTACTTAAAGACGGACAACCATTTCGTCTAACAGAAGCATATTTCGGCCCCCTGTCTCAGGAGAGGAATCAGATTCGTCTACAGAAGACACCCCTCAAAGGCGTCGTACACAGCCTTCACCCTCTCAACCCTCTTTACAACGTCTCTCATCTCCAGCTGAAGCTCGAGCGTACCGTGCTACTCTCGCTTCGAACAGCTCAACTCTTTTATCTCGTTTCACCCCTCGTATCCCCTCCTTTCAATCAACTCCTACTTCTCAGTCCCCTCTTAACACCCCAGTCCCACGCCAACTCGCTCTTCTCCCCTCTTCTTCTCAACTTTCAGATCTACCTGGAGGTTTCCTTGACGACGACGAACCACTAGAGCCTAGGCCAGTTACCCCGGCCTCTTCAGATCACTCAGTCTACGAAGACGCTCTTCGAAGAGTCACCCCAGTCTCTCAACAATCTCCTCGTTCGTCTCACCATTCCTCCCCGGTATTTCCTCCTACTTCTCCAAATCTTCCTCGTTCTCCAGAATCTCCAATTGCTTCACGACCTCCTACACCGACAGCGCCAAGCCCTCTACCTTTACCACCTCTTCAGACACCTCCACTAGTCATGGCAGTCAACAACGTTACCCTGGGCAATGACACCTACAACGTAGCAGATGCAACTGATCTGCAACGCTACTTGGTACAATCGGCAGCCTTACAAACACAACTTCAAGCACAAAACCAAGCGTTGAACCAACAGCTTACAGCTGCACAGGCCGCACCATTAGCTACCCAAGCTAACTTCAATGCCCTCCTTACTGCTATCACTCCTCCTCAACGGATTCAGACAGTCACCAATCCTATCCTATCCACCCCAACAGCTAACGTCAACTATGAGTCGTTTCCGTTGGAACCTGGAGTTGAAGACATTAAAGACTTTCCCATGCCTGAAGAATTCTCTGGAGCTGAAACGGACGCACAACCCTTCTTGGACCGACTTGCCGCTTACTTCAAAACGAAGCCTAAAGCTATGAGGTACACGAAGAATCGAATTCTTGTCACCCTTAACCTTCTCAGCAAGTGCAATAAAACCAAGCAATGGGCGCAGAATGTTCGCAACGCTTTGGCCACCAGTACCGCTGGAAACGTCAAACCTCATTACTTCGATAATTGGGATGCCTTCACTGCACAATTCCTGAAGCTATACGGGATACAAAACGCTCCCCAATACTTCCATCGAAGGATGATGGCCTATAAGCAAAACAAGGGTCAAAAGTGCCGAGCTTTCTACGACGCATTCGAAGATTTCAGACGACAAGCGGTTGATATCACCAAACCACAGGCCTTCTTCCATTTGAAGCAAAACACGTTTCCAACCTTTCGCACACAACTCCTTATGCGCGAAAGACCTCCTACTACTTACGATGAGTGGAGGGACGCGTTGATTCAAATGCAAGAACAGCTAGACTCGACTAGGGAATATGACAGGCACGAATACGGAAATAGTTTTGGAAAGAACACTCAACACCAAAACTACCAACCTTCCACTGTCAAAGGTTATGGACCTATGCAAGTCGACGCCATGCGCCAACAACCCCGAGTCATTCTACGTCGACCACAGTCCAAACCTCCTGTCAGAGCCGCACACCCTCGTCTAGCTCCTTATCCTACTGGTGGAAATCTCAAACCGTCATCTTCATCGAAGAAACCAAATCCCTCCAAACCCTTTGGATCCAAACCCCCTCCTCGAAAGGTCATTTGTTACGCCTGTAACCAACCTGGCCATTACGCTAGGAATTGCACGGCCAACATTCGACAGTTGGACTCCACCCATGTTCAACAACTAGAGCACGCTCTAGAATACATCTATGGTATTCAAGGTTTTGGACAGGAAGCGAACGACGAATACGAATTGGAAGATCCCTTGGCAGCATTCGAAGAAGCAGGAGTGTTTGACAACGAAGAAGAAGCAGAAGAAGAAGAAAATCTTATTGACTTAGAAGAAGAACCGTTTGGCTCGATCCCAGGAGCCCCAAATTATGGACCAGATATGGGACAAGAAGACCAGGAGTCTTTTTAGATGGACAAACCGGACAGACAACACCGGCGAGTCTTGAATTTTCTCAGATTGCGGACGATACCCCTATGATCCCCTCTTTTCCTGAATCCCATGTACTTTTAGCATCCCTTAAGCAGCGAATTGAATCTGCTTTCCCACTCTCATTGCATCCCCTCGCCGCTCTCGAAAACCAAAAAGTTGTCAACAGAACATCGTCACGACTTTCACGATTATTCCCCATGATCAAACTGCAGATTGCAGTTTCATCTGACGAAATTTACGACATCGAAGCCCTCCTTGATTCTGGCGCAACCGCCACCTACATCTCACGCTCATTTGTTCAAGATCATGCTCTCTCTACTCGAAAGCTCACTACCCCTATCTATGCCATCAACGCAGACGACACGTTCAACGCCACTACCATTACCCATCAAACGAAGCTTACCCTTAGCTTCAAAGGACACATTTCTACCGAATGGTTCCTTGTTACGGACATAGGCACCAAGACTATGATCGTTGGTATGACCTGGTTACGAACCCACAATCCGGAAATCGATTGGCGAACTGGACAGGTCTCATTCACCAGATGTCCCTCCTCATGCATCGCTCATCAATCTCTATCCGACGTTCTACCCTCTGCACTTGATTTCGCTTCGGTTATCACGGAGTACTCTTCTCAATTCGACATCAATCGCATCACTCACTCCATCAATGCCAAAGAAAACGCCGCTATGCGTTGGGCTATAGACGACTTGAAGAACAAGAAAGTCCTGACCATCGAAGACATTCGAAAAGGACCACTCAAGGCGTATGCTGACGTATTCGAAGAAATGACCTATCAAGAGTTACCCCCACATCGAAAATGGGATCACAAAATCGAGCTAGTACCCGATTGGGAATCACAGCTTTGGAAACCACACACCTATCCCCTTTCCTACGATGAACAAAAGGAACTCGATATCTTCATCGAAGAAAACCTCGCAAATGGTCGAATCCGTCGTTCAGAGTCTCCCTTGGCATCCCCCGTCTTCTTTATCAATAAGAAGGATGGCAAGAAACGTATGGTTATCGATTACCGAAGACTCAATGACATCACCAAGAAGAACGCCTACCCCCTTCCTCGTATTGACGAGCTTATCCAGAAATGGAAAGGCTGTCTGTACTTCTCTGCCCTCGACATTCGCTCTGGATACTACAATGTCCGAATGCGCGAAGGCGACGAATGGAAAACTGCGTTCACCACCAACCGAGGACTCTTCGAATCCCTCGTCATGACGTTTGGACAGTGCAATGCTCCTGCCACTTTCCAGACCATGATGGACTCTATCTTCATCGTTCAGATACGACGAGGCGATACGGGAACCTTCATCGACGACATAGGCATCGGAACCTCCTACGATCCACGGAAACTCCTCAGCCCTGAAGAATTTCATCTCTCTGTTCTTAAAGAAATCTTCCAACTCTGTCGAGAACACAAACTATCCCTTAAACCGGAAAAGTGTGTTATCATGCAGAAAGAGATTCCTTATTTAGGACATTATATCTCGGGCAAAGGAATCCGTCCAGACCCTGTCAAACTCGCAGGAATTACAGATTGGCCGATACCCACTACCGTTTCCGAGCTACGAGCCTACTTAGGCATCATGAGCTACTACCGCCGTTTCATCCCTGGCTTCTCCATCATTGCACGACCTCTCAACGACCTTTTACGAAAAGACGCTCCCTGGAAATGGGAAACTCCTCAACAAGACGCCTACCAAAAGTTGAAGGACCTCCTCCTTCAGGAAGCCTTTCTCCTTCATCCAGACAACGAGAAACAGTTCATTCTCGAAACGGACGCTTCAGGTTATGCCTGGGGTGCTGTTTTGTCACAGCAAGATGACGAAGGAAAATGGCGACCAATTGGCTGTCTTTCTCAAGGTTTCACAGATCCGGAGACGCGTTACGACACTCACGACCGAGAACTCCTATCTATTATCCGCGCACTGGAAGCTTTCCATCACTTCCTTATGGGAACCAAGTTCCCCATCACCATCCTTAACGATCACAACAACCTTCAGTACTTCAAAACGAAACGAAAACTGTCCAAGCGACAGGCACGTTGGTCACAGATCTTGGCCAACTATTATTTCGAATTTCGTTATCGACCAGGCAGACAATCATCTGTCCCTGACCATCTCTCTCGTCGCGCAGACCACGTCCCAAAGGATGTGCCCGACGAAGAACAAATCCTCCTACCTCCTTCCCTCTTCAAAGACCACTTCGAAGCACAGAAGATCAATTCGGTCATCACTGAAACCCTCAATGAGCGAAACTTTGGAAAAGAAATTGCCATCGCTCAATCACAGGATCCACTTATCCAAGGATTCAACACGATGACTGAAAGTCAACTGTCTTCCGAAATTGACGGTCTACCCAACGGTTGGGCTTTACTAGGCGAACTATGGACTTATCGTGGCAAGATCTACGTTCCATCCCTCCTACGCTCGGAAGTATTCCAGCAGTTGCACGCCTCAGGACCTGCAGCTCATCCCGGAATCAAAGGCAGTCTAGAAGTCATACAGAGGGACTTCTATTGGCCACTGATGCGGACAGAAATCAAGGAACGAGTTCAGAACTGCCACATATGCCAAACTCAGAAAAACCGAAATCAGAAACCCCACGGACTCCTCAAACCTATTGACGTTACACCAGGGTTTTGGGAAGTCGTCACCACTGATCTGATCACCGGTCTTCCTCCTTGCCAAGGATATAATTCGGTCGTTACCTATACCGACAAACGAGGCAAGATGAAACACGTCGCCCCCACCGTTGATACCCTTGATACTAGTGGTTTTGCCAAGTTATACCTGGAGAACGTTTGGAAACGTCATGGTACCTCCAAGAAGATCATCACTGATCGAGGTCCCCAAATGTCTTCACGATCGTTCAGGGAAATTTGCAAACAACTAGGTGTGGAACTTGCTCTGTCTACTGCTTATCATCCACAGACCGATGGACAATCGGAACGAACCAACCAAGAAGTCGAACAGGCCCTTCGCACAGTCATATCCTATCATCAAGACGATTGGGTCGACTGGATCCCTGTTATCGAATTCGCTCTTAACAACCGTTATCATTCTGGTCTCAAAACCACGCCTTTCTATGCGAATTACGGTTATCACCCTCACATTGGTTCCCTCCCTCGAGTTCAATCCCCCATCGAGTCAGTCGAAGACTTTGTATCTCACCTTCACGAGGTGCAGAAACAAACGGAAGAGTCTTTGACTAAAGCAGCAGAAGATATGAAGAAGTTCTACGATCGTCATCGGAACAAGACCCCCGAGTTCAATGTTGGAGACAAGGTCCTCTTGGACAATTCAGACTTAGCTTTGAACCGTCCTTCCCGAAAGCTATCCGAGCGATACTCTGGTCCTTTTGAGATCATCGAGAGAATTGGCACACATGCCTATCGACTCAAGCTACCCCTCTACTGGAAGAACGTTCATTCCGTCTGGAATGTCTCCAAGATATTCCCCTACCACGAAGATCCTCTTAACCCCAATCACCCTCGTCCACCCCCGGATATCGTCGAAGGCGAACCCGAATGGGAAGTAGAGAAAATCCTCGATGCCAAGTTCTTACACGGTAACCTCAAATACCTCGTCAAGTGGTTAGGCTGGCCGGACACTGAAAATTCTTGGGAAGATGAAGACAACCTCGAGAATTCCCCGGAACTAATTGCTGAATTCTATAAGCAGTTCCCAGGCGCACCACGACGACTACCTGATGGCACAATGGCAGGCAAACCCGTTACCACCAGGAAGAAACGCGGCAGGAAGAGGATAGGCCTTTTAGATCATCGTCCCATGACAATTCATACCGATGTTCGAAAATGGCCTATTGGATCATTGACTAGGGACTAGTCAATCCAGGAAGAGGATAATGTCAGGAACATGGTATTTTTAAACTTTTTATAACACGCTCTTTCTTCGAACTTTTCTTACCACTTCTTATGTTTTGAATGCTTCACACTCCTTATCCTTCATGCCAATCATTCGAAACACACACACGCGCGTACTATTCCCAGCGAATCCACAACGAGCTATACAAGTGCTATCCTACGTCCTTAAAAGTCGACTCTATCTACGGCAGGCCTGAAGGTCACCAACCGTCCATCCCGGAGATCGTAGTGCTGGCCCCTCCTCGCAAGAACCTCCCCGAACATGGCGTCACCATCTTCGGCACTCAGCTGAACGACTAGTTCAAGCCGATAGGAAGAGACTCCTTCGAGCGGACCGATCAGCCTCCCAGATGTCACTGAACTCTGGAACACCTGGTCCCACATCGCCATCACCGGGTGACTGCTCGACAGCACTATCGACGTAGTCGGCAAGCGACCCTCCGTCTCCCTCGTCGGACCCCTGGGTGGGATCCTGTCTTGCGAGTCGTAGCTGGTGGCGAAGCTGGATCTCCGACTCGACCTGTCGGTAGGGACGGTGGACCCGATAGCGGAACTCTCGTCCCCCACCTCGATCAGATTGGTCACCATCCGACTCAACTGGTCGAGGGTAAGGATTAGCCGATGGAGCCATGCGATGAGCAGGACGGCGTCGAGAGCGCTTGCAACGTTGCCCCTTAGTCACCGGACGTACCTCGGCGACCCTCGGAGCATCTTCGGCTCGGTCAACCTCCATGACCTCATCCTCGATCTTCACCAACTGATGGATCGGCTGCAAGACGCAGCGCCCACAGTTCTCCTTGTCGGAAGCGGCCAAGGTGGAAGCCGGACCTGGAGTCGGAACGGGAACCGAGTTCTCGATCGGAGGCGTCGCATAGGACGACGGGTTAGGAGAAGGGAGTACCACCTCGTCGGCGTACTCCAACTCGAACGGAACATCGGCGGTCCCCTGACCAACCAATTTGGGACCCTCCTTGCAGTTACAGGTCTTGTCCTGCAAGGACTCGACCTGCGCTGTCAACACGGCCACCACGTTCTCGAGTTCTTCGGTCTAGGAAATGTCAGCTTCCATCATCTTAAGCAATGATGAAAGCGGCATTACCTTTTCATCCCTCCTGGCCAACGCCCCCTTGATGTTGTTGTCCCGAACCTTCAACCCAGCGATCAACTCTTGATGGTTGGCGACCATTGCCTCCAACGCCTCGTTCGTCCCCTGCTGGAAGGCCGCCAAGGTCTCTTTCATCTGAAGACCCTCTGCTGACAGACGAAGGACGTCTGCCTTCGCTTCCTTCACTTCACGCTCCAATCGTTCAACCTAGGCAGTTTGGTTAGTCGAGAGTCATACTCGAATATCCAAACGGAGAACCTACTTTGCTCTCCCCCTCCCGAACGAGCGACCACAGTAACGAGGTGGCGGCGGTGGCATGGCGGACGGCCCGAGGAACGGTTGCTCCGTGCTCCAATAGGTCTTGATCGTAGATTCCCCTTTGCAGGGTATACCAGAGCTCCTTCTTGATCGGATGCTCCAGCTCCCCGAACCTACCCCTCATCCGGAAGGCCACCTTCTCGGCAATGATCGTACGGACCCAGAGCTCGTCGTCCCAGGTCAACCCCGTCAAATGAGGCATCGTCTCCCTGAGACGTTCGGGGTCCACTTCTGTGACAACCTCCAAGATCTAGAAGCCGTTAGCAGGACATCAACGCCCTAAAGAACGTAACCTCTACCTAGAGGAAGGCGTTAGTGCAAACACACGAAGCTCTAGCTCTCCCCCATACCTGATCATCCGTGGTATAGGGAGTCCCAGCCGCACAGGCATAGGTCTTGCGAGCGGCGGCACGACGGTCGATGCGAGAGATGGTAGAGATACCATTGGCGACTTTGTAGGTATGGTTGTTGGGGAAGGACATGTTTTGGTAAGAGGATGGGGAAGTTGCTGGTGTTGCTGATCAAGGATGGCTCCAAGAAGACGTCCTTCTTATAGCCTAGATCGGTGATCCTTCACGTGACCTACCTCGACGAACCTCATTGGTCCGGGTCACATCAACTTCCGCCCCTGTACCATCATCGTCGGCTTACTACATCAAGCTGACACCTCGGCCCGCGGGACGGCCTTGGAAGAACTTCGTTCCGGAACGCCTAGAACGCGCGCGCACTAAAAATAGGTCTCAAGACCCTGATGACCCCTTTATGACATCACGAACCCCTCTTTACGACCCCTCATGACTTTACGATTACGAACAACCCTAGACCCTGGAACACACACGTGGGCACGGGGTATCAACATTTGGACACTGTGCTTCTAATCGGATAGTAACCCTATCTGATCTAGTTGTGCTTTGGAAGCAGAGTAGGCCCGAGCCGAGAACGGCGGCCGAAGAATATAATCCCTGGTGCCACTTAGGAAGAACGATATTCCCAGGTGCTATGCCTAATCAAGACTGGGTCTGATCAAGCGATTACGGCTGCAACTCCCAGGTTACTGCCTGTCCGTTGGTATCATACCACCTACCGACAACAAGGGATGTGTAGAGTGCCTTTGATCTCTAGCCAATCACAGAAGCTCAGAGACGGTGCTCACCTGACCCTTGGGTGTGGTCTAGATTCAGGTACGAACTTTCATGACCCATGCCCCTCTTTCTTTTAGGACTAGTGTTATCTCTACCCCTATGTTTCATGCGGACATTCGTTATCTTTTATGCAATCCTTCACACGCTAGTAAGGCCCTTTGTCCTTTATTCTCTCACGCGTCACCTTTGTTCGCTTCCCTTACTTAGCGTTCTCACACTCCTTATCTCCCTTTGTTCTGGCTTGATAAGGGTATATTAGGGTATTGACGTCATGGCCACTCCTTTAAGTATAAGTAGCAACTGTGGCTGTATCGTAGTACCTTAGTTTTGTTACCTCAGGAAATCCTCTGCCCTTCTCAGCCCAGTTGCAGTTAAGGACAAGTCAGAGTTTTTTGTTTGATCCAAGACACCCCCATCTGCTCTCCCTCCCGCTCTGCGCGTCAACTGCGCCTCGTAACTATAGACTCCCAGCAGTCATATTAGAACACCTCGAGCGTCCAGTCGATCAACTGGTGGAGTCATCAATCCTGTTGTAGGGATAAACCCTTGCTTGTTAAACCGAACGAAGTACGGTTTAGGTTGGGTTTCTCTTTAGGATTTCGACCTGACTTGTAGTGACCTCGGACAACCTACCGGAAGAATAGAGACGTGATCGTTCTCTCACAAACTAGTTGGACTAGTGAGTACTCTGCGGAGTCGGCTCAGTGCACTGGTAGTGGTTAGGGTAGAGTGGCCCTGACACCATCCCGCCCTTATCCTACTTTGGGGGCTATTATGGATAGGACCGCCACCGCCGACCCTAATGAGGGTTTCTCTGATTTAGGTGGGGGCCCTGCTTGCGAATTCCGATCTAGGAAACCAAGCTAACTCCTTTTAGGTTTTAGAGACTTCCTCCAAGCTGCTCGTAGGGTGTCTCGGCGCAAGTTGGCGCGCATCGAGACCAACCCTTATGCGAACGAACTCCTCAATAGGGGTGTTGAGTTCGTTACGGAATCCAATGAGACCTTCAACTCCGTGTTGGAGGCCAGCGTTCTCCATACGGGGAACGTTGGGTCCATGTTGATGGACGAAGTGGCTCACGTTAACAAGCGCATTGATGGTCGTCGTGAGGAGATTGAAGCTTTGGAGAATTGGAAGGAAGATATGCAAGGCGTAATTCACGGACAGGAGGATAGCATCGTTCGGCAGGGTGCCGATATTGATTTGTTGAAGGTAAGAAAGTTTGGGTCAGGAGTAATTGACCTTTCTAACTCAAACTTTCTTTTTAGGGAGAGGTGACTACTCTCAAGGACTTGGTCCGGGCTCTGGTTACTAAGACCGGAGAGTTGGAGGACGACAAGGTAAGGGGTAGGGGTTGAAGATAATTGATCTCTTCTAACCCTATTCTTTTAGGTTCGCCTTACCCGTCGTGTCTCCGAGTTGACCGGAGAAGTCCGGGATCTCCAGAGGAGGTGTAACGAGCCGGAGGTCCGAGTCGAAGAAGAAGAGGGAGAGGAAGTTCTGCATCGGGCCGGGTCGCCGATTATCCCTAATCGGGCTGAGTCGCCGCCCGCTCGTCTGTTGGTCCGTCATGAGAATAGGTTGGTTCCTATTGATGATGAGGTCATTGAAATCGGGAGCGACGAATTCTACCAGAACGTAGGAGTCGTCCGTAGGGACACTCCTCTTCCTGAGTTCGTTTCTACTCCTTGGGGTAGTCACCGTCAATGGCCTGCTCTGGAGTATGATCCGTACGCCGAGTTCGTTCCCGATAGTGAACCAAACTCTGATACGGAGCTTCCAGATTACGATGACTTGTCGGACGTGGACCCGAACGAGATCCGGGAGCAGAACTGGGTGAATGAGGAGTTGGTGAGATCGGCATTGGAAGTAGTACAAAGGATCCGAAGAGATATTGATTAGATAACTCTTTTGTACTGTTGACTTCCAATGAATCTTCTTTCTATTTTGTCTATTGCGTGTGATCCATGAGTCGTAAAACATAATGGTTTTCATAAGTCCAATCCAAGGGTCAGATTAATAAGCCGGTTGACTTCTGCGAGAGGTCAGCGCGCGTCGCTTATTAATACATCCCTTGTTGTCGGTAGCCTGAATATCTACTAGTCGTCCAGGGGCAACGGAGGGCCAGGTAGGGGGGATCTTCGTATGAAGGTCCGCCGGTACATGTTCACGTATTATACCTCGGGTCTTCTGGGGTATCTTGACTAGTAGCACGTTCCACGTATTGGACTTTGAGTCGTTAAGCATAGGGCATACTGCATAATAAACAGTTTACCGCCGTGTTTAGGGCAAGGCACCAACTGACTTAGTGGTGATGAGGCGTTAAATAAAGGAAATGAAAGGGGGTAAACGGCGAAATCATCACAGTGCCCTGCCCTAAACACGGCGGTAAACTGTTTATTATGCAGTATGCTCTATGCTTAACGACTCAAAGTCCAATACGTGGAACGTGCTACTAGTCAAGATACCCCAGAAGACCCGAGGTATAATACGTGAACATGTACCGGCGGACCTTCATACGAAGATCCCCCCTACCTGGCCCTCCGTTGCCCCTGGACGACTAGTAGATATTCAGGCTACCGACAACAAGGGATGTATTAATAAGCGTCGCGCGCTGACCTCTCGCAGAAGTCAACCGGCTTATTAATCTGACCCTTGGATTGGACTTACGAAAACCATTATGTTTTATGACTCATGGATCACGCACAATAGACAAAATAGAAAGAAGATTAATTGGAAGCCGACAGTACAAAAGAGTTATCTAATCAATATCTCTTCGAATCCTTTGTACTACTTCCAACGCCGATCTCACCAACTCCTCATTCACCCAGTTCTGCTCCCAGATCTCGTTCGGGTCTACGTCCGACAAGTCGTCGTAATCTGGAAGCTCTGTGTCAGAGTTCGGTTCGCTATCAGGAACGAACTCGGCATACGGATCATACTCCAGAGCAGGCCATTGACGGCGACTACCCCAAGGAGTAGATACGAAACCAGGACGAGGGGTGTCCCTACGAACAACTCCCAAGTTCTGATAGAACTCGTCGCTCCCGATCTCGATAACCTCATCATCAACAGGAACCAACCTGTTCTCGTGACGAACTAACAGACGAGCGGGAGGCGACTCAGCCCGATTGGGAATTATCGGCGACCCGGCCCGATGCAGAACCTCTTCTTCATCCTCCTCTTCGACTCGGACTTCCGGCTCGATGCACCTCCTCTGGAGATCCCGAACTTCTCCGGTCAACTCGGAGACACGACGAGTAAGGCGAACCTAAAGGAATAGGGTTAGAAGAGATCAATTATCTTCAACCCCTACCCCTTACCTTATCGTCCTCCAATTCTCCGGTTTTGGTAACCAGAGCCCGGACCAAGTCCTTCAAAGTAGTCACCTCTCCCTAAAAAGGAAATGTTGGGTTAGAGAAGTCAATTATCTCCCGACCCCACATTTACCTTCAGCAAATCAATGTCGGCCCCCTGCCGAACAACACTATCTTCCTGTCCATGAATGACCCCCTGCATATCCTCCTTCCAATTCTCCAAGGCTTCAATCTCCTCATGACGACCATCAATACGCTCGTTGACGTGAGCCACTTCGTCCATCAACATGGACCCAACGTTCCCCGTATGGAGAACGCTGGCCTCCAACACGGAGTTGAAGGTTTCGTTGGCCTCAGTCACGAACTCAACACCCCTATTGAGGAGTTCGTTCGCATACGGGTTAGTCTCGATACGCGCCAACTTGCGCCGAGACACCCTACGAGCGGCCTGGAGAAAGTCCCTGAAACCTAAAAGGAGTTAGCTTGGTTTCCTAAATCGGAATGCGCAAGCAGGGCCCCCACCTAAATCAGAGAACCCCTCATTAGGGTCGGCGGTGGCGGTCCGGTCCATAACCGCTCCCAAAGTAGGATAAGGGCGGGACGGATCACGGCGGGCATGGGAGAAGCGGTCAATGTTGTAGTTGTTCTCCTGAACAGGAGAATAGGAGGAGGAACGACGAGTGGGATTGCGAGTAGAAGCACGAGGCATGTTGGCTGTGTGTAACAAAGGGAGGTTTGTTGGAAGACCAGTCATCCAACCCCCTTTGGTTATATACCAAATGCCACGCCCCTTTCACAACTCAGGAGTTGAGTCATCATTTCTATTGTTTACTGCGCATGACCCACATGACATCATATGCCCCTATTTCTTAGTCATATGCTCCCCTTTTGCCATTGGCTGTTAGTCAGTCATATCCACATTCCTTCCGAACATTCCCAGGCTACGTCATGCTTTGTAATTGCTCTGTAATGCTCTCAAATTGCTATTGGCCGCCACACTTTCGTTTATCAGCTGATAATTTGTAGCATTAGTCACCACGTAACGCACAGACCATGCAGTGCTGCGCACGGACCATGTTTGTCTGTGTTTGTATCTTTAGGGTAGTTACATGTAACGGTCACATCACAAATCTAAGTAGTATATATACTCAGAGTAGTTTAGCCTGTACTCCTTAGATTTGTTATCATCAGACTCTCCGTGACCTCTACTGCTGTGTGCTTAGAGCAAGAGTGCCTGAAGACCCTTGTCTCCTTCTTTCTCCTCTTCTCTTATCTAGTCTGTGAAGAGACTTCCGATATCCCTGGGTTTGCAACAGGGTCATAACTGTGTGTTTGACCCCTGAGTGTGATAGGTTTGGATAGCAAGAGTGCTATTGAACTGTAGAGGTCGCGTCGGCCTGACAGGTAGCAGACCTTACCCGTCAGCAGAGAGGCCCGTAGGCTTTGTATCCGCTTCCAGTACGTGATCCAACCTGATCTCTACAACCAACTTACCCCAATTGACTGTTGCAGATGTTCCAGAGTGACCGATGTCCAGCGATGGCCCTCCAGGGGACGAATCCTCGCAGGAGGGGACCGTGGGAAAAGAGCGACCAAGTGGAAGTAGAGGACAAACCGCAGATGGTCAGTCGATTCATCGGCAACCGTGAGCGACTGGGTCTGTGCCCATCTGTCCTCCGGTCTGCTCAACAATCCATCGCCATGCAAGAAGATTTGATAGTCGTCGATGACAATGACCTGTCTGGGTTTGGACTGGACATCACGACAAATCCTGACTCTTTCTACGGAAACCCTCCGACCCCTGCAACTCCAATGTCCACCGGCGTGTCCACCTCTGGCAGACCGCGCAGAACAGTGTCAATGGCTCAGACACCGATTATTTCCGACTCTTCTGATAGGTTGCGCGGCCTGCAGAAAGCAAAATCACAGCCCAAGTTGAAACTGAAGCTGAGCGAGAAGGCTGCCGCCCAAGCTCCTGGGATGTCATTCTTGGGGCCATACGATCGCGAGCTCGACTCAGACGACGAGGAAGAACTGGCATTTGAAGAACAATTCATCCTGAGACTGCCGCCAGGGGAGGACTGTGAGAAGCTGAGGAAGACTGTATCATCGAGAGAGATTTCAGACGACGTCTGGTTCAAGTTCAAAGGTTCGTCTCTCGCATCCAGGACATACCGCACTGCCGCGAGCTTACGTTTGGTGTCAGATTCACGGCGCGGCGTCTTTCACGTTGGAAACTCGACCTACTCCTCTCGACTCGTCGACCTGCCATGTGTGATAGAATCACAAAAGACTTTGGACAACAAGCAGATGTTCAAAGTCGCGGATATCTGTCAGGTTTCGTGGGGTTGCCTTAAAATCAACCAGGACCCTGTTGACTCGCGAGATTGTAGATGCTCGTGGTTCAAGACAAGATAGTTGATGAACACCACCAGCCTGAGCGAAAGTTCGACGTCGACGAGTTCCTGTGGCCGCACGGAATCACGCCTCCACTACATTGGGTCCGGAAACGACGGTTCCGCAAACGAATCAACAAGAGAGTACGTTTCCCCGCTGACTCGCTCAGTTGCGTGCAACAGAATAATGTGTGACCCATATTAGACGATTGAGAGCGTGGAAGAGGCGGTTGAACGGTTGTTGGAAGCCGATGCGCAAGCATCGGACGTGAAGTACGGTACGTCCGCCCTATCACCCAAAGTCTACTCCGGGTAACCCCTGTCAAAAGAGATACTCGAAAACGTCAATCCAGATCTCTCAGACTCGGAACTGGTGGATCGTGACCCCATAGTCAACCCGATTACTCCAGGCCCCACCTCAGAAGCCGGAGACCTCGCAACACCGGCCGACTTCGGTGAGGACGAGGGCGCTCACGATGACAAGAGTGACGAGGAGCCAGATGGTGAGATCGACGAAGAGCTGGCGGCAGAGCTTGATATGGTGTTCGGTGATCAAGGCGAAGAGGGTGACGAAGATGATGACGACGACGAAGACGACGAGGACGACAGCGAAGAAGAGGAAGAGGATGAAGATGATGAGACCTCGCAGTCAATGAAACTTCTGAACGAGGAAATTCGAGACCTTTCGGCAGCCGTGGCGAAGAAGGAGCACGAAATCGCCAGTTCCTCGAATCCTCTCATCAAGGTTTGAGTCCCCTCCCTCTCACCTTCACACTATGAATTCATCGTGTTGTTTGCAGCGCCGTTTCGAGGATGCCTTGAGAAAGCTCAAGGCCGATTTAGAGATGAAGGTCGCCCAACGCGACGAAGCTAAGGAGAGACTGCGTTTGCAAAGGGAGGGTATTTCCCCAGAAGATGCTGACAGGGGCCCGAGCGTCGAACAGGAAGATAACGAAGACGATTTATTCGGCGACGAGGGTCAGGAGGATATGATGGATATCGGTTAAATTGGTGTACGCTAGTCAGGGGTGATATGGTATTATATGCATTGCAACTATAAACGGTTTGTCAACGAAGACACGATGACAGCTTGCCAAACGATAGGGACATAAATTAGACAGATAAATGGTGCGAAATACCCGCCCAGAAATTCCCAGTCCCACATTGCCTGGTCCATAACATTCCACGCCGGGGTAAACCAGAAGATTGCTAGGAGTAGATAAGCAAGTCGCAATGTCACGGAGGTCAGCGCGTCGTCCGTTGGTCCAGAAAAGGACAGGGGAACGCCAAAGAGGAACGCGAGAACGGCTGCAAGGGAGAAGTTGAGAACGGACGTAGCGGATATCACGGCCGATGCGAAGTAAAGGTTGAATGATCTCAAAAGCATCCAGATAGGTGCAGTCTTCGTCGTGTTTGAATCAAGTTTGTCGATAAACCGCGGAGCCAACAATACTAAAGCGCATAGCCAAGCGAGGCCGAGCTGAGTGGGGAGGTCAAACTTTGAACGCGAGGAACGGAAGGCGTGCGCACCAATCTTGGGAGAGTTTGCCACGACAAAACAAAGTATAGAGGAACGCCCAAGGCATGTGTGGCGAGAATGATAAGGACGGCTTGTAGTGACGGGCGGCTCCTTCGTTCCCATTTTTTCTCCTGACCATCTTTCACCTTCCCCTCCTTACTTGCACGAAGCGGGACTTCGACCCACCCAGCCCGCACCCACGACCGCAGACCGCTAAACAGAATTGCAGTACTGATGACTACCGCACTTGGTAAATAGTTTCCGATCTTGGTGAAAGATCCCGACTCTGGGAACAAGTAGAAGAAGAAAGACGCATGGAGCCTTTCTAAGAGATTGTTACACGTTCTTAGTGTTGACTCGACGATCCTGCAAAAAATTGAGTAAGAGTTCAGGTGCAGGGGGGATGCGGATTGTTCACCTCCCGATCGCGTGGAAGCCGTGTGGGCCAGTGGCTGGGACTGCGAAAATCGTGAAAGCGTCGATGTGGAACCTGGGGGTAGTAAGTAACGGTGCTGGATGAGAAAACAGTTTAACCTACTGATGCAGCAAGCCGTGTATACCACTTGGGTGGCCACGAGCCTGGTAACTGACGTGACGGAGTAGGTTTCGAGCACGATAAACGTAGTCCTTAACCCTCCCATTATTCTTAAGAATGCTTGGTAGCCACAATAGTGGTAGTGGGTCTCCCCAGTTGTTGTCGTCGGGGTCGTAGTTATCATACAAAAGCACCGGAACGCCACCAGTGTTCCTCGAGATGATATGAAATGAGTTCAAGAGATCCTGATTCGGAAGACGTCCATTCAGGCCCTCTGCGCGGCTTTATCAGCCAGAGTACACCTATGTGACCTCAGCGTACTCACCCCAGAAGATCCCCAGGTGAGAAAATGAGTGGCCAGGGTAATCGATATTAAGTGCCGTCCAGATCACACCTGATGTCAGCTGCAAGGGCTCAGCGTACACACCTTAATGATGAATCATTAGCACAGGTTGGGAATTTTTGTACGGAGCGTACTTGATTGTTGATGCCCGTGGTACGCGCTAGCCCACGCTTGCATGCCCTCCATATATCCGTCAGGAATTAGGAATATCAGGTCCTTTGACCAGAACGAATACTCTGTGGAGGATTGGTTGAGTGTTCCAACAAGGGGGCTGTTATAACTGACGGTTGAGAAATGCAGCCAGTGAAAGCACTGTGGCTACGCCTCGAAGATTGAGGGTACCATCTCCCTCCCCCGTCCGGCTAAGCCATGAAGCGCTTATGATGGTCGCTTCTGCTCCAGAGTATCTTGGTGCAGAGAGAATGCCATAGGCATTACTTCCAGAAACAGGCTGGTGTGAGTTGCAGACCCGATTTTTATGACTGAACAAGGGGAGAACGTACGCCGTCTCTTGTGTGGAACTTGTAATTTTGAATTGAAGCAGGTATCCGTAGTTTCTGAAACTGGAGGCTGATGTATTCTGCACGCCTGGTGACGATGAATGACCGCTACCGCCATGAGATAGCCACAACTCACTCAGCGCTGGTCGCATTCGCGTCGCGTAGTCTCTCCAGTTCGCTGAGGTATGTATCCGCTCGATGTACGTCTCCCCAATTCCAGTTTGTGTTTACCTGCGGCACGGGTAGGTTAGAGATGACAATGGGTGATGCAAATCGACGAGACGGACCCCTCCAGGCTGCAGCGCATTCTCGTCGATGTATATCCCCCTACTCAACTCCTTCACTGGTAGAAGAAATATCCACATGTATCCAACTACCAACAACAGGACTTTGAACTTGAGGAAGTGTGTCCATGCCACGGTATCTAGGACTTTCCGTCGTTTCAGTTTTGAACCAGCGGCACGTATTCGCAGCCGACCCAGGATCTCGCGAAGGTTTGGTGCCATGTCGCCAGCGAACAGATCTCCGTCACGCCCGGCTGCGCTGGTGGTCAAAGAAGGTGATCTGAACGTGGGAATATGATCTATCCCTAGATTGAACTTTGGCCGCTGGACCACGAGGGCTTTGCCACCCCGAAAATCTCTGCCACTAACAGTCATTTGGAGCCATGACTATGAAGCGGAAACGTCGGGCAGCCGCCCAGACTAATGGTCTCGCACCTGGAGAAAACTTGAGCCGTGCTCAGTTTCCTGGGAAGGAGGAGCTCTACTGGGGCTGGGTTTCATCCGTGCCAAACGCGGCGGGTATCTCTGATGACCATTTCTTGCGGGCTTGTGGCTTCTCTCCCAACACTCAGCCTAGATTCTGTCGCAATCAGTACGCTAGGTCATCTGGCATGGACTCCGAGTCCCCACCAGTGGCTGATCCGGACGGTGACCTCATAGTTGTGTCAGACGACGAGGGCCCAGTCTGTGACAAGAAATCCTGTCAAAGCAATCCCTATTGCTTGAACTACCTCGGGCAGAAGATTTGGGAAGATGAAGGTGTGTTGTCAATGCCCCGCGCTGTGGCTAGGCTCTAAGTTGTCCAGGGTCCTCCAAGAAATCATACCTGAAGCTTTTGAAGCTCGGTTCAGATCCGATCACAAGAGTTCGTGAACCTGGCCAACCCGTTGGCTTAAAGGTACGAGTGATAGCGTGAACCAACCTCCTGTGGTCTGATCGCTGTCGTAGAATTTGGGTGCGACGTGTTACGCAAATACCTTTCTCCAGGTACGGCAAATTGCACCACCTATCTTTCGACATCTAAGTGGGACAACCATAGGTCTGGTTTCAAGACCTGGATTTCAGGCACGGAGTTTACGACTGCAAACCTACAGAATCCAACGATAAGTTCGAGGTGACTTGTCCCGTGGCACACACGGCATGATTAGTAATGCTTGGTTTACAGGAAACTCCAATATTCCAGTTACAGACGACGTTTGCGGCTTTACAAGAGGGTTCTGAGAGTGTTTTCAACCCTGTCAAGCTGGTGGAAAGCCTAAAGCTTCGTACGACAGAGCAACAAGACGCCCAGGAGTGAGTAACCAACCAATTATGCCTACCCCAGGTCCTCAAAGTTTTTTAGATTCTCTAAGCTCTTCATCTCCCACCTAGATGAAGCCTTTCAACGACAATCTCAGCCTGGTCTCAGGACTCTGGTCGCAGACAAGGTTGGGCGATCCAACTCACGCATCCGATGGCGACACTAAATTTTGTATAGTTCCAAGGCAAACAGGAGTATGGCACAGTATGCGGCAGATGCAATAACCAATCAATTCATACAAATGATTACCTCGAAATCGAGGTCAACATCGAGGTATCGCGCACTTGCCCATTCTCTTCCGTTGCTTATGTTGCACACAGAAAAACGGCGCCGCATTGGAGGATAGGCTGACCGCCTCTTTGAAGTCAGAAACTTTAAGTGGAGACAACGCGTAAGGTCTGATTCTTGTCCCCGGGCACAAATTGATACTGCGCATAGATACTTCTGCTCTAAATGTGAGAGTTTGGTGGACGCCACTCGTTTCACAGCATACAACACGTTTCCGCCCGTCTTGCACTTCTCGATTCTTCGATTCGTTTATGACCTGGCCTCCATGGAGCGGAAGAAATCCAAGCATACCATAAACTTCCCTCTAAGCCTCGACATGAACCAATTTCTCACAGCCGAACGACGCAGCGTGGGTCCGCTCATGTACGACCTCCGTGGCGTACTACTACATAAAGGAGCTAGTGCTTACCACGGCCACTACGAAGCGCAAGTTTTTGATGTCTTGTGAGTGGCTTCCCACAGCAGGAAATGAGGGTTAATCTCGGACATAGAAACCAATCGTGGTATCAATTCAATGACGAAGTAGTCACACACATTGGGATGTTAGGAGCCAAGGTGAAACCCATTGATGTGATTGACATCACTGAAGAAGGGGTTGCTATGAAGTGAGGTTCACGCCTCTGGGAGAATTGCCGGATTGAACTCACCTCCACTAGGAGGCAAACAACCAGCCGAGAGAAGAAGAAGCGTAGGATTGAATCCGATGACGAAGACGAGTGCGTGTTCACCCCGTACCCGCTCTGGCTTATTACATTCCTGATGCACGTCTAGTCCAACCATCCCAAGGTTCGCGGGGACATCTAGTCGCCATTCCACGGCTGACACCTGCTTAGGCGCGTTTCCTCCAAGGATGCCTACATGTTGGTTTATGTCCGCCGCCCAGATGAGACCACAGATGCTACCTCTGCCGCGCCCGTCGCTCGCACGCCTCCCAGTCACGTCATGACAGTCGTCGACGAATTGAATGACCGCTATCACGAGAAATGCGAGGAATACAACACAAGGTGGTCGATAGTTCCTGGTGCCTGACGAACTACTGACCTGTCTAACAGGAAAAAGGCCCACTTAGAGCGCTTCTCTCGGGTTCGCGAACGTGTCATAGACGTTTACCGCTCGTGGGAATTGACATCCCATGCAAAGGTCGGAGCTCATTCGATTTTGCCGGCTCTCTCTGACGTTCTTCCAGGCTGTCGTAGTGAGCAAGCAGAGTCTGGAAAACTGGCTCGCTCGCAATCAGACTCATCTTCCGAAACCCAACGACGAATCTGTGGAGGTTCCAGAAGACATCTCCGTCTCAGATATACTCTGTGAGCACGATGCTCTGGATCCATCCAAAGCCAGCAACATGAAGTGTATAAACGAGGTGAGCGCAGAGTTTGCTATCAAGAACAGTAAAATCTATCATAATATTAGGGTGCATACGACAAGATCTTGGCTACTGGATGCAGCTTCACACCACTACTCTTCACTGATAACGTTTGTTCAATTTGCGTCACGCAATTGCATCAAGGTCTGTGACCCACGCTCCATCGACAGGCATCCAGACACTGAGTTCTCCCCATGTGTAGAAAAGCGATACCAACAAGAGCATCCTCGGTTGGTTTCCACTTTCAATGAAGTCTGCGAGGTGTCCTTGGACGAACCCGGAATCTGGATTTCAAAGCCTTGGTTGAAAGGCAAGCCCTCTCGGAACCACCGTCTGAATGATCCTCATCTGTCGTCACTAGACTGGAAGCTTGCGAAACCAAAGATGCACACTCCTTATCAAGACGATCCAGCTCCAGACAGTCCTGAATACAGGAGCCATGTACAATGTGACCATGGGGGCTTGTGTCCCAACATCGCGCATCGAAGGCGGATTTCCGAACAGGGGGCACAGATCATTCGTATCTTATATCCGTCTTGGAATCCGCCTTCAACAGATGTAGGGGTGTGTGCTACGTGTCAGGCTTCAGCATCCAAGTCGCAAGAGAGCAACCGCGGTCTTCGAAAGCAAGCGGAGGACGAGAAGGTAGTCTCTACACCCTTCAATTGTTTTGTACTAATCTCCCTTGACGCAGAATCGCTTGAAACGCATGTACGACTACGACTTCTCGAACCAGCCCTTCCTCCTGGAAAACACTCCGTTATGCATTATCCCCGAAGAGTTCATGCAGGAGTGGAAACAATGGCTTTTTCGACCAACGGAATGTCCACGGCCTAACTCTGTGGATACTGCACTCCTATTCTGCGAGCATAGTCTCCTGCTCATAGACCCGAACTCCACCGGGGATATGGACTCCCTATCTGTGATTACCACGACTGACTGGGAGG
This sequence comes from Thelephora terrestris, assembly GCA_015956445.1. Classification (NCBI taxonomy): domain Eukaryota; kingdom Fungi; phylum Basidiomycota; class Agaricomycetes; order Thelephorales; family Thelephoraceae; genus Thelephora; species Thelephora terrestris. Next base: position 3,155,838 of record WIUZ02000002.1, on the reverse strand, counting down.
TTCTCCAAGCGCTATATCAGACAGGGCCGATCGTCTCCATTCAAAGGTCGACAGCCGGAGAGGGATACCCAGCTTTTGCGCACGAAGTCGAGGTCTGTCAAGGTTGTCGGACTCAAAGGTGTGCAGGTACTGGCATCTCGCTTGAGAGTAGTTTGCTAATATGCTTAAAAATAGGCTCACAGATTTCGTGGAGGCAGAAATTGCGATTCGTATCCACGCTCCTGGGGAACCTGTTCCCGCCAAGGCGTCGACAAACGGCGCATCGAAACCCGATGTCACTCAGTATAGAAGCACGGGCGGTATTGTTACCTATCGAAAATCGAGGAGGTTGAGGAATGGAAAGTCTCGCGTTCAAAAGCGAAAATTCGTGATAAAGAAGAGCACGACGGTGAAAGAAATCAAAATGATGGTTGGCTTTTCTCCCCTATTCCACTGTGACTCGCCCCTTACAAGTACCGTCGTCCTGTCTAGGTCTACGAAGAACTCGACATCCCACCAGTGTACCAGACACTATTCTTGAACGGTCACGAACTCGCAGACGGCGCCGAAACCGTAGCAGAGATCGGTCTCTTGCTCAACGACACACTCGACCTTCGACAGGACCAAGAAACCGATCAGACAAGTGACATCGAAGAGATTCAGAAACCCCGGGTCAACGAGGTTGAAGGGTTTGGAGGGACCCTCTTGGGTGGGTTCACTACCGGGACTGAAGGATCGGATGCGGATGACCCGGTCCCTTCGTTGGAGGAGATGAACGGGAAGGGGCCCGAACATCCCCCGAGTTCGAGCCCTACCCACCATGCTGGTGCAAAGCCGTGTCCTGCGTGCACCTATGATAATTTGTCTCAGGATAAGAACTGTCGAATATGTCGCAACCCCCTCGAAGATTAACTATAATTGTTCCGGTTGCACCGGAAACCTCTGACCTTTCTGTGATCCTGCTGTTGTCACATTACTGGACGTAAGTTAGCCTCCTGTATGAAAAATCAAAGGGCGCCAATACAACTCGTTCTTTACCCGTCACGTTTGGCGACCGCTGAGGTGGAAAGTCACCTGGGAGAAATGCAAGAATGATATTGAAACATGATACGGTTGACTGCGCTTGGGAGTAATCTTACACAAGAGCTGGGAGAAGAAGAAAAGAAAAGAAACTAGGAAATGTACGAGGGAGGGGATCACATGTGAAAGCAGTCGGCAGGGAGCGGGGAAGATTCATCCAACGAGTCACCCGCGGTCCGCGTCTATAGATGGGAGCGAGTCGGAAGAATGAAAGAGACCGCGAGGAAGAGGATGAGATAAATTTGACGATTGTTGGGAATTGTGAAGGGGCATGAACATACTGAAACAGATTGAACGGCGGATGACTCTTGACCCTTGTCGTTCTCGCATGCTAGCACACGCGGACACGTGTTGCGCGGGAGGAGAAACTGAGATCCGGCGTGAAGGGAGCGAAAGTGAAAGATGAGAGGGAGAGGCCGTCCAAGTGTGAGTGTGTGAAGGTGTGACAAAGAGGGCGGGAGTAAAATGTTTAAGCATTGGAAGCAAAATCAGCAAGCACAAAAACTCGGCGTTTCGACAGAGGTAGCATGCGACAACGCGTATCCCTTCGAAAAAAATGATGACAATGTGAGGCCTTGAGTAACAATGCAGACGAACAAAAATGGAAGGTGAGAGGGTGGGCGTAAGAACATGATGAAAGTACAAAGAGCAGATGAATGTTGGAACAACAAGATGTGATGTAGGGGATATGCACTGCGATGGACGCTTGCGTTGCGTCCGCATCATTAAGTAAACGAGGTCCAAATGGTCCAAATTGCAGCGGGACAGCGGAATGGCAGGAACTCGAAAAACACCGTCGTGTCATAAGGTCAGCGTTAATGCTGCATCTCAACAGGAATGACTGGAGGGGGACCAGATACGGGCGCGGGAGAAGCGATGGATGCCTGGTGGGACAACAGAGAACTCGCGGTCATCATCACATCCAGTTCGCTAGACAACGGCCCGACGATATCCACCGCCTGAGCAACAGCAGATAAGGTCGCAGCTGATACGTCCTGAACAGATAACTGGGTCGTGGTAACAGGTAATGATTGGATCACAGAATTTGTGGTCGCAACCTGCACAGCGGCTTTGTAGACAACCTGATGCGCGGCGGCAACGAGGACATTGGCGGCCGACGGGGATCCATTAGGGTTCGTTCCTTTCTTGTCGAGCGCCTGTGCCGAGACACTCAAGACATGCTGTTGTTTTGCCTGAGAGAAATAAAGTGGTGGAGAGGCGCTCAGTGAGTAAGGCAGATGACGCCTGAAGCGTTTGAGATCACGGACCAATGCTTGAAGCTCTGCGCTATTTTCTGCGGGATGTCTAGATGAGACGACTTGTTCTTGCACAGCTTGAGACACTTGTTCGACGGCTGTGTTCAAAACTTGAGCAATCTGAGCGTTGGGCGTGACGAGCGGAGCGGGAGCAGGGGGCAAGGCGGACTGGCGTTGTCCAATCCTACACGATGAATCACAGGTGTTAGCACCGAAGGCTGGATCAGCCATGAACAAACATGACGTGTACCAAGTCTGGCTAGATGAACAAGAATGTTGCACCCCAGAGTCGCTATGGACTCTCCTCGCGTCTGTAGCCCCGATCAGGGAAGGACGGCGGGAAGAGGAAAGCGTCGAATCGATCGCTGTCATGGGCGCGATGGTGATCTGGATAGTTTGTGACAAAAGTTCGTCTTGGCCTTCGATGTTGAACTGCGGAACGGTTGAGCTCTTGAGCTTCCTTGCGAGAAGAAACACCTACTTCCGCAGTCGCTGTAACCTCACAGCTTTGTGCGTCTGCCGGTGGTACTCCGGACAGTACATCATCCTTCCAAGAGAGCCAAGCTGGCAGTGAGGGAGAACCAAACCTGACCGATCCGCTGAACTTGGCCCCCTGGGGATCCCACACGCGCGGTTGCCACGACCATCGCAGGCCGACATATGCGACAGTTGGGGGAGACCCAGCCAGTCTACGATGGAAAGGTCTGAACCTCCAGCCGCCGTCATGGCCCTTTTTAGCGTCGATGTGCCAGATGTGGTTTCCTTTGGACTTCGTTTTCTTGCCCTCCTCGTTGAACCGCGAGATGTATGGTTGATTCCATAGGTAGTTCCGAACCTTTTTCATGGGTATCTTGTCATCGGATAAGTTCCGTCTGGCAAGCTGCAGAAAGGACAGTTGGCAATAGATCAACGGAGAACCGCTGCTCGACCCACCTCTTCTAAGAAGGCGTTAGTGAAGGCCTGGATCCTGAACTTGAATGGTCGGAAATCTGGCGACTCGTCGAGCCTCTGCATCTTTTTAGCCATCAGGGTTTGATGGATCGCCTCGCCTTTGGCATCCGTGGCGTCCACTTGTGGATGACCAGTAGAGAAGGGGAAGGGAGAGAAAGAAGTTCAACGGTTAGTACGCACGAGTGCTGTATCGTATGAACAACACCCACAGTTCGAACAAGTGTTGCTCAAAAAGTCGAAGAAGATCTGATCAACTTCCCCCTTGTACTCCGCGGGTATTTCATTCGCATCCGTAGTCGATGTCCTCCTCCCATTCTTCGGTCGGGATCCTGTTGCCGACGAGGAATCGTCGACACGAGGCCTCTTGTTCTTTCCATGCATAGCAGACGGCGGGGAATGGCTGTGATCCTCGCCATCCGAGTCATCGTAGTATTCATCTGGTGAAGAGGCGATCGGGGTCTGTGGCCTTGAAGGTCCTGGGATCCCCGTCGGGTGGGCCTCGTATGTAGGGAGATACATGTTCGATAAAGATGACGAGCGAGATGGTCGAACAACATGAGCTGAATGTGGGGGTGATGGGACCGGAACGGACACCGGCATGACTGGGGGCGGATGGGAAGGGGGTAAGGTTGCAGTAAAGCCGTTGCTCATCTGCGGGTAACCGAGGGCCGAAGATTCCGAGATGGGGATAATCGAATGGAGGGAACTTCCAGAATGGGAATGTTGGTGGTGAGAACGGCCTGGGAAAGGTGCCCGGGTATCTGCCCAGGCGACGGGCGGAGAGGAAAATTGAGCGGAGGGGATTTGAGGCGGGAAGCCACTGTTGCCCGGCTGACTGAGTGATAATTGCGAAGAGATGTTGTTGGCCGAATTAAGACTAGCACGGCTGCTACCGGCACTAGGAGGGCGGGAGGCGGGTTGGGAAGGTGGAAGGGAGGTTGCGAGAGGTTGAACTTGGTCAGGGAGGCCGTATGGAGGGAAAGCAGAAGCGGTCCCAGGATTTAAAGTCGGGATGATAGAAGAAACGGTCGGCAGGGGATGAAGTGGAGCTGCCCCAATTGATGGCTGGATGGAGGGTAGCGGTGGATCATCAAGAGGCTCCAACTTGGGTGCTTTTATTACACGTTCCGGCCCAAGAGAAGAAGCACACCGTTTACGAGAAGGATCGGCACACAAGTCTAGAACAATATGATCGTAGTTCATTGATTCATTCGTACCGGGCGGAGGGTGTGCTGGGGGTGAGTATTCGGTCCTGTTCGCGTTAGGAGACGAGACAGGACCATCTACGATATGGGTTGACGCAATAAGGTCTGCGACAGCCTGGACTGTCCTTACAAGCTCTTCGACGCGTATGTTCGCCTCAACCGGTTGACCCATAGAACAAGCCTCTCGCGCGGAGAAGACCGACTGCTGAACCCTAAAATTGTCGATCAGGAACAAATGTTGACTCCGTAATGATATGTATCTCACCTTTGAAGCATGTTATCCACAGCCCGAAGTGGGGCAACTTTTGTGGTCATAGACCCGTTCAGGATCGGAGATTCAAGCAGGGAAACCGATCTGAGAATATCTGAAGAGAATTTGGTGATTGGATCCTGCCCCTGATGAGGCTCAATCTTCGTCGAGCCAAGGAAGTGCGGTGGGGAAGCAGAGGAGTTCGTACGGGTTCTATTGACGACCATGTCGTCAAGCGCCGAAGCTAAGGAAGATGTACTGGGAGCGAACCCAGGTGGCAAGCTGTTGACGGGGGATGACGAGGCGTGAGATGCCGTACTGACCACGCTGGTGGAAGATGGTGAATGGGTTGAAAGAGAGCAAGTTGTTTCAAGCATATCGATCGGATCAGAAGCAGAAAAGGCTAAACTAGTCTGTGGTGGTGGAAAGTCCGGAATCGAGCCTTGGGGAAGAGCCCGGTTAGAAGCGCTCATCGAGGAAGCAGCCTCTATTGACTGTGAAGGTCCTTGGATGACTGCCGGAGCATCGAGGTCTGCGGTGAGCATCTGGGTGAGGAGAGGCGCAGATCCATTGTGAGCCATCGTAGTGGCAAAAGAAATTATTTGAGACCCGGGCTCAATGAGCTGTGTATCTTCCAGGGTATCCATATGGATATCAGGGTAGCCAAGGGAGTGTTTGGGTTTAATTGCTTTGGGGCAGGATCTTCAGGGCAGTGGACCAGGGAGATTGGTGGTTCACAGCTGGGAAACTGGCACGAGGGAGACCGTTAACTGGAGGTAAAAAACGGTTTGATAACAGAGGTCAGCACTTACTGAGCTCGACGGAGGATGTGTATCTCAGGGTTCGGAAAGGAAGGAAAAATCGCAGTCAAAGGGATAGAATGCTGAAGGTGAAAGGCGCCCCTTTACGCGCCGGGTTTTGGTCGCAGGTCGGTATTGCGTCTATAAAGAAGCTGGGAGGTTGGAGAGTAGCTAGGGGATTGAGAGGGTAGTCGAATAGAGAAGGGGGAGGTCCGACGACACAACGACGACGGCAAGGCGAGGTCGATTGGGACGAATCGCCGACTTTAATTATTTGGGAAAATGCACCCAAGGCGTCACATCGCGTGACGGTCAATCACGTGCATAGACCGAGGGGCTAGACCTCTCCCGCATATTTTAATTTTGATATTTCCCCGAAAATAAATAAAAAAGTTTAATATATTAAATTTGGAAGAACCGTCCTCGTGGCTGATTAGTACTTGAGCGCGCTGTGCGGCATCGCAGAGGCAAATGAAACGAGGCAGCCGGAAAGGTAGCGAAGTAGTAGGCAGCCTATCCACTATCAAGATAATAGGCTCACGTACATCGGCTGATAGATCCTATCCATCCCTAGCTGCTAAAACCCTATCATCTGTCTTCAAGTGTGGGCCTGGGTTTGATGCACAATGTGTCCTCACAATTAGGTAGGTGCGGCCCCGCAACACCGCTCAAGGAAATTACCCTCTGGCAACCTACACAAGGCTGAATTTAACCTTCGCATCCTCCAATGAAAAACTGCCCCCCTGCGGGCGATTCGCCCCACCACAGCCTCCTCCACGGCGGTGATAACCACAACTTGTTCTTCATAGCATCAAAGCTGACGTACAAATCCAAGGTGCCCGTACCATCCCCCTCGCAAGAGGGCATACATGCAGCAAGTTCCTAATAAACCCCCGCCACTACTTCGTTCCTGAACCTGCACGGTAGCCGAAGACTACATCGATACTTCCAATCTCCTTAGGATGATACCATTCACAAATGTTTCAGTATCGCCTCTTTGGGGAACGAGATCTTTCCCTCCGTCTGTCGCTATTATGGCGTTAAGCATGCGAATAACCAAATCGTTATCATGATCAAAGGAACGTCATCACTTACTCGTAGCGCGAGCTGTGATATCCCCTGTCCCGTTCCCGGTAATCGTCCCGCGATGATCTGTGGTCTCGGTCGGACCCAAATCTTCCCGGTGGACCACTTCCAGGACCATCGGGACCAGAGGTTATTTGAGGTGGAGGAGCGTTCTTTGCTTTCTCGCGTTCCTCCTTGAATTTCTGCAACATATTCCGTAACTCGTGATAACCAAGGTGCATCTATAAAATAAATCACCAATTCAGCACGTCAAAAATGTTCTTTGTGATCCTCCGCGTGTGGATTACGTTGCGGTTTGAACAGATTCGGACTCACTTTTCCACCAAAATGATCTGCCAGCCGTCGATCCGAATCCAGCACAGACAAATACGCGCCACAGATATCACATACACGTAATTTTTGGTGGCCAGAGGCGCCAGAAGTGTCTGTCAGCTGTTGTAGCTCTCGCTGTACCACAGAACGCAATCAATGAGCGCCCGCTTTTAGTGCGTCAGGAGGGGCGATCGTTTGGACTAACCTCCTTCTCGGCCTTTTCGTTCTTCAAGGCTTCGATGGCCTGCATCTCCCGCATGGACTCGTCGACCTTTCCTTGTTCGCCTGCGGAGCCACTTTGATTCAGTAATCATCCAACAAACATGACGGCGTTTCCCCTTGCTGAAACGTCAGGGGGAGAACGAAATTAGCCGGGACGGACCATAGACCTCGATCTTTTCAGTTCCTCCTTGAATTGCCAATTCGATTTCCGCGATTTCGCGCATCTAGAGAGTTAAATGATATCCGTGTTAGCAGTCGGCCTGCCCTATAACTTCCAAAACGTAAAGGGAAGAGAATGAAGAGGGTGAGGTCCCAAGGGGAAAGCAACGGCTGAAGAAAGGTTTTGCGTCCGGTTAGGACACTTCCTCCAGACACTTAATGTAAGCCATCCCCGATCTTCACGTCCCAATTCATGTCTGCTCTGACGCCGCCACTCACCAAATTTGTGGTCTTTGCATTCTCCTCTGGCGTCTTCTCTAACCTTCTGTGCGCCGCCCGGATGCGTCTGTCGCACTCGTCGACGAACTGGAATATATTGGATTCATACTCCTTTTGGAATCGAGCGAAGGTTGGGTCATTCGGAGTAGCCGCCTTAGCCGCCAAGAATTCGGTCTTCAGCCGTTCGGTGTGTGACTTCGGACAGGCACCGAGGTCCATTTTCTGTGTGACCAGCGGAAAGGCAGAAAACGGCACCGTTGCAATACAGGCAAGTTCCGGACCAGGACAAATGGAACATTTCGGCGACATCAATAGCGGGGTGAACAAAGCAAAAAGGTGCCATGTGATGGTTCCCAAAAGGCCAGGCAAGTATCGGTAAAATCGGTAAAATAAACGAATATCATAAGTCAATAACCGTGGTGGCTTATGACGCGATGGTAACGCACCGTATTCGTAAAGAGCGTATGGGGACACGTCCCACACAGGAAGTTCCTGCAAACCTTCTCATCTGACCAATGAAGGTTTGCGTTTGCAGTCCCCATCGCTTCTGGGCCCATCATTTGCTGCGATGAATGTTTAGGATTAGCTACGGATGAAACAGCACAACAACCCGGCCAGGCAACAACGAGGCTTTCAGTTGTTGAGTGTTTGGCCTGGGTGACCACAACGAGAGCCGAAACAAGCACACACCTCTAGGAGCTTCCTTTGCATTTCCGCTAGTCGGCCCATGCTGCTCGATTATGAATTTCGCTTGTTCTGTTGGTGATGATATATCGCCTTGTTGAGTGAGAATTGAAGCCGTGACCGTAACAGAACGAGGCTGACGGTGGATGAAGCGTGAGGGCAAGGTAGGCGCCGATTTGTTCATGTTTACCCGAGCTCAAATTGGGCTTAGAGGGTCAGGTGACCGCCTTGAGCTTCCCTATCCCGCCACGCAATGGCTGTGGGAAACCAAAGGCGTTTACGTGCAAGATTAGATCTTGATGATCACCAAATGGGTGGCGAAAAAATAATATAAGGGAGAAATTGCTACAAAGGCACTACGATATCCTACACGGGAATGATGACAAGCGATGCGGTGGGAAGGTCGAAGATGGCGTAAAATCAATGACCGCCAACATACTATGCGTATGCTAGACGTACAAGTCCGGTGCAGTGGGAGGCCGGAGAGGGAGGTCAAACCCTATCATTATCAAACTCGTGATGATTGAGGTCGTCCGCGACTGTGGCCAGTGTGGCCGCGACCCCGTCCGCGTCCGCGACCTCGACCGCCACACGTGTTTTGGGACGTCTCCGATCGAGCTTCAGGGGCAGATTGGTCGCTGGCGTTCCGTCTCGGCTTCCGCTGATTTAACTGTTCGGCGTGTTTTCCACCTCGAGGTTGAGTTCGGTGGGAAGATGGAACACCCTGCCCAGGTCGAGAACCAGAGGATGAAGATGCAGGCGATTCGCGAGGTGAGATAGGGTCAGGTGAGTTCGCTGGTGTTGGGGGACGTGTGAATCCGCCGAAACGCATGATAAGGTTAATGACCTCGTGGAGAATTTCTTCCTTCTGCGCCGGGCTTTTAATGTCCGTCTGTTTGATACCGTCGGTAAAGGCAGCCATCCCCGATGGTGATGAGAGGTTCTTCCAAACATCAAATATTTCCACTCTCTGGAAAAGTTTGTTGTCAAGGATCATCCAGACTGCCTCTGGGACGCGGGATTCAACCGCGAGGGCAAGAAGCGAGGAAGGTCCAGGAAGGAAATAGACCTCCTTCGTATCCTCATCGTTCGCAGGATATGTTTCGAAGAAGTATTTGAGGACTGGAACATGCCCATGTCTCAGCGCGATGTGAAACGCGGTATGGTCTTCGGAAGTCCGCTCTTCCATATTGCCACCTAAGGTGGTGTGTGGTTAGGCAAGCGGGAAAGCTAAGCAACTTGAGGAAAGGATAAAACGAACCGTGTGACCCCAGCCATTCAAGAAGGTCCTTATTCCCATGTCGAGCTGCGATGTGCAGCAAAGTTTCGTGGGGATCTGCGGGTTTCTGACAGACGAAATTGTCGCAACCGTGTTTGATCTCCCCACCAGACGAATCAACGGCTTGTTCCCAGACCCCCGACTTCACGGCGTCGGCATCTCCGTTTCTAGCGGCGGCAAACACCTTTGAACGAAGAGCCTGCACCTTCCCTTGTTGAGAGGCGAGAGCTTCTGCGGCCGTCTGACGATCTTGCCTCGCCGTTTCTCTCTTCCGCTCCGCCTTTTCCTTCTGGCGAGTCGCAGCATCTTTCGTCTCTGAAAGAAACGATTGGCGCTGAACCAGGTGACCAAGCTTCGCAAAGAAACAGAAACATACCGTTCTCTCTCTGTTGTTTCATACGTTCTCGGGCACGAGCGGTCTCCTGTGCAAGGCGAGCAGCTGCCTGTTCCGATGTTTCCCATGGGGAACTGGCGCTCCCCCGACTGTAGTCTGGTTTAAAGAGTGATTCCCCGTTGGACCCCTGAGGGCGATGGGACTTGGGGGTGTGGCTGCGATGATCACGATGGTCATTAAAGTTGTGGTGCAAGAAGAACGCTATGGCTGGTATGTCAGTTTCTATGAATGACCCATAGCAAAGGCATTACGATTTATATCGAAGGTCATGCGACACCCGTCAAACATTTGCTTGTGCAACCATCTGCGTGGGGATTAGTAAGCGGGTCTCAAATAGGGGGCAACAAACCACCCACAGATAGAACTGGAGGCCATCGACAAAGATGGGGGTTCCGCCACCATTGCCACCATTAAATTCACCGGGAGGGTGAGGATATTTTTGACTTGGATTGTCGAAGTGTGCACCCAAGACATGGTACGCCTCGCTGATCTGTTGAAACTGCTGGGTGGCTGCTTCGTTACCGGGGTTTTTATCGGGGTGGGTTAAAAGCGCAAGCTATGAGAACGAAACTTCAGCGACTCTGTAGCAACCAAGATTCTGTGAGCGCTACTGACTCGTCTGTATGCAGACTTGACTGCTTCCAAGGATTCCCCCTAAATGATGGAAGCAAGCGGCATGATAAGAATTTGGTTCCAAATTGTGACATGCTTGAGCACGAACATGTTGGACACCCAGGATTTGGTAGGCGTCAGCTATGGACACTGGCGGTTGGCTGTAGGCCATTGATGTAGGTGCAAGGGTGTGGCGGAGTGGAGGTGGATGATGGATCACGACGCGCCGAATAATTACACACACGTGATCGTCGATTCGTAGGACCTTCGGAATTTGATCCCGAAGTGGCAAAGACTATTCTCAATCGGGCGAAGGTGGCACGAAATTGCGTTCTTTGGACAAGTCACCTTAAATTGCAAGTAGCCGTGGACAAGGGCAATGCTGGGTTGAAAACGTAGCTGAATACGTGATTACGGTGCTTGAAGTAGAGGATCGTTCAAAACAAGTCCGTTGGCCCATGCGATCAGGCTCAAGTTGAGCTTGATCGCCCTGCAGTCGCCGCGAGGCCTCGGGGATACTAGATCAGCAGTGACAAGCACAATCGTATCTGTGCTTGAAATGTAGATCGTAAATCTTGTCTTCCAGATGGCGCAGGAAAACCGTCCAAAGCTTTGGTCTCCAACGACCGACGTGGCATGCCTCAGACACCTGATAATCTTGGCCAGGATGACGAAATAAGCGTCACCAACGTGGTTGGCCCGTTGATGGTGATGAAGGTTCTGCAAAAAAAATTAGGAGGAGCTCTTGGCTCCCGAGGTGCGAGAATACACTGACCGAATGAGTCGTGAACTTGATTGAAGGGGTGAGAATTGAGCGCTTCTCATAACAAGACAATGGGAAAACGATACAGAATGTCGGGGGCACACCAAATTTACCACCTACTCTTATTCCTGGAGGCAATCGGGGATGGAATCAAGCGTTGGAAGGGATGCTGCGCATTCCCCGTGGAGCGTCAGTCTGGAGTTCGATTCGAGAAATTGATCGACGCTGTGATGGAGTCGGCTTTTGGGTGCTCGCCGAGGAACCTCACTCCCAAATCAGCGTTTTGTTACAGCACTGGCAAGTTATTGCGCGTATATCTTAACGTCAACGTTCAGCGTTTGGCGCATTGAAGGCTCAAGCTCTCCCAACGGTTGACAAACGACCCCTAAAATCCAACACGAGCGAAGCCTGAGCTAGTTGTCGTGCGGAGATCCGCTCAGGCTGCAGATCCCACTGATAGCTCTCGATAGATTTTCGTGTGTCGGGCTGCGAGATTGGTTCACCGAAGTGAATGAAGTGGAATTGCAGACGATACAAGCTATCTGAGCAAAAACTATGGCGCCCCCGCCCCACCTATGCGAGACATGCTCGTTAGGGCCAAAATCTCAACAACTGAGGAACCCATCTCCAGGTTAGGGCATAGCGATTTCAACGGAGGCCTGTGATGAAGCCTCAAAGCATCTGATTCACCCATCAGGCCAACCAACAACGTGCTTAGCTGCCCTCGCCGGCCTCACCCCCGCTGTCCGGGGATCGGGGGTCACAAAGAGGGACGAGAGAAGTGGTTGGCCCGACCCCCGTTGATGCTGACCGTATGGGTACCTCGCCGCACGGAAGGAGGCACCTAAGCCCCGGGCTCGACGGAATGCAGCACACCCTCAAATCAGGCTCAGCAAGTCCACGTTGCGTTCACGAGGCCAACATGATCACACATGCGTTCCACCCTTCGCTCCACCTTTGTATTGTCGAGATAGCAAATGGCCAGATTAATGTCGTCGAGCTTGGATCCCCCGGAACCTAAGCCGCAATTGTATGTTCGGTTCCAACCCTTTAGAGTGTATCAGGGACCGCGAGGCGGGCCAGTAAGCGCGTCAAAGACCTAGCAATCTGGCCCATCACAACCGGACTATATCTGTGCTTCTTGATCTAGAAGCGGAGTAACCACTTAGCAGCACCAGGATACCATTCCCGCTCCCAGCTCATAGGCCGTGTTGGGCGCCAGAGCGGGAACTTGACAAGTGGACTATCTGTATTGAGATGCAAAACCATGTCCAGTTCCCATGTCACGCCGCGCGGTAAATGGCAGAAAGGATGTTCGTGGTCAGCACTTCTTTTGCGAGATACTAGACTATGCGTGACGTAAAGAACATAGCTGGAAGCCGACCCGAGCCTGTGACGAACGGCTGCAAGGCTCGATTCTCGACGAGGCATCGGGCCGTGCCAAGGTGAAGCTATGAAAACTAACGCGCCGATGGACTAATTTGAAAGCACTTCACATTGTTTCACCCACAGCCTCAGCGTATATAGTCGTCCGTACGAATACAAATATCTGCGCGCACCAGGGCAGTCAAGTTGAGTCGAGTGAGGATAAGCCGCTATGGGCGTCTACCCATCTGGGGCTAGGCCAATAGGCTTGGGGGCCAGATGCGGAGCGCTGAGCTCGGGCCGGCGGGGATGTGTCCTCGGAGGGTGCCGAAATTTGGCTGTACAGTAGGATCAGCCACCTGACGGTAAGGTTAGGGTTCCCAGTTCTCGCCGATAACCGACAATCCCATCCCTCAAGACCCCGACAACGATGAAGTTCAACGCCGGTCAGCTGCGCCCCCCAAACCTTGCAAATATGTTCTTTCAATGACACCGTACTTAACACAGACACCTCATCCGCCAGGCGCAAGTCACGCAAGGTTCACTTCTCTGCACCTTCCTCCGTGCGGAGGAAGATCATGTCATCCTCCCTTTCCAAGGAACTGAGGGGAAAATACAATGTCCGTTCTGCCCTTCAAAATCATCCCAATCTTCGCGATCGTATTAATTGGGTGCATTTGTCCAGACACGATCAATACCTGTGCGAAAGGACGACGAAGTCAGGATTGTCCGTGGAAAATACAAGGGTCGTGAGGGAAAGGTCACCCAGGTCTACCGTAAAAAGTGGGTCATCCACATCGACCGTGTCCAGAGGGACAAGTCGAACGGCTCCTCGGTCCCCATCGGCGTCCACCCAAGCAACGTCGTAGTTACTTCCCTGAAGCTTGACAAGGACAGGCGAGCGATTTTTGAACGAAAAGACCGCAAGAAAACCATCGTCGAGGACGTCGAGGTCAGCTACCTTTATTCTCTGGTTCCCTTGATTGCGCTAACACCCAGTCCCAGTGAACGCCTCGTCTCACACGTTTGTGACCTCATCCAACATGATAATATACATGTATTACTTGGGCATCATATGCATTTTCCCCCACGAGACTCGAGCGAGAAAGGTATAAAGGAGCATCATAACGGATGAGGAAGCTAGAAGATCACATCCTCGTCCCTGTCATTCAGCAAATTACCTGCTTGTTCTGTTGACTCTTCCTTCGTGTCCGCTTCAATGCTGGTCTCATCGCCATCACCCGCTTCTATCATTCTCGCAGCCTCTGCCTTATCCGCATCTCTCTTCTTCTTTCCCTGAACTTTCTTAAGCCTACACGAGAGTTAAGCCGATTTTTTGCGGTGAAGATTCCACTCAAACCTGAAGAATTCCTCTCGATCCATTTCGTCGAGTTCACTGAGGATATATTTGACGGTGTTTTCGAGACGAGGTATTACGACGTGCTCGATGGCGTTCACCCGTCGGTTTGTGGCCCGAATGACCTCGTCCAGAATCGTGAAGGCAGTTTGGAGGGATGCAAGCTCAACCAGCGTTTCGACTGCTTTCGCGTAAACTTCTTTGGCCTTTAAGACCTGTTGACCGCCACGCCCAAGGCCAGTCAGGTTGAAATCTGCATGATAGAAAAGGTCAAGGGGGGAGCGATAGTTGTGCTTTCAAACTACTCACCAGTACCGGAGACACGGTCCACTTCGAAAGCGGGCAATATCACACCAGACACGTTCTCCTGCTTGGCCTTGACTCTGAACGTCGCAGTCTTGGCTTGTTCTTGGACGAGATACGAGATGTCTCCCGTAGCGTAAGTCACCTCCGCCAGTGAGAACGAAGCGAGTTGCATAACTCGTCCCATCTTTCGTTTAGCCTATCAACTGACACACATCAACTAAATCCGCTCGTCTCCGTCTTTGGATCTCGAACGCCGAAGCAGACGCATCCGGTGGATACACTCAAGTTTGGGTGATCCGTGCTGCAGCAGGGGGCACAGGGAACAGAAAGACGCACCTCGTCTACTTTTCTCAGGATTGCCCTGAACCTAGTGGTAAGAGCATCTCGCTTCTTTGCAAGAAGCGAGTGCCCAGTCTGAGCTCCCTTTAGCCTTGTCTTTGTGTTCGTCAACGCCATCCGAGTCGGAAAGATAGATTCTCTTGGGCCCGTTCCAGACATCTTTGCTCAAGTACCTTCACTGGTCGACCGTGGAGGTAAAAATGAACGAATAGTGTTGAGTGTGATGAAGCAGGGAGCAAAGAAATGAGGTGCGGTCGGATGATCTGATAATATCTGTTTAGGTAACCCATTCTCACGTTTGCTCATCCACGACGAGAAAAGATTGCACGGTGCTCTCCGTTACAAGTGCTGGAGTTTACAGTATATCGACCTGCATCGCGGACTGTAAAATCTATCGTGCGTGTACATAGTCATCGATCTTTAGCAGCAAACATATCGTCTCGGTAGAAAGCTCGATCGCGCTCGTAGAGACAAGCAGTGGTTGGACAACATCTTCATCCAAAATATTTGATATTAAACCCTGGTAAGATGCAGGGTTTTGTTAGAACGGTGAATTTAGCTTAATATGCGACACGTACAGTTCGCACGTTGATTCCGGCGTTCCTCTCGCCCAGGGCGTGTCGATTTCGAAGCTCAGTAACGATGGCGATCGGGTTGAGACCAGCATTTTCAGCAAGAGTTGTCGGAATAACTTCGAGCGCGTCCGCGTATGCCTGGAAACAGTACGCTTCCATACCCTTCAGTGAGTGGGCATAATCCGCCAGCAGCCGAGAAACATGGATCTCAGGTGATCCCCCACCAGCAATCAATGCGCTGTACACAATTGACCTCAGTATCTTTTCCTAGCCACGACGAGTGATATGCTCACCGCTTTTTGACCAGACACCTCACTACACATAGCGCATCATGCAAACTTCTCTCGCATTCCTCCAATATCAAGTTATTGCTGCCCATCGCCAGGATACTCACAGTTTTCCCTTTGTTTTTGATACCGGTGATCCGAACCACCTTAGGACCCGAATCGCTCGTCTCATCGACTAACTCCGCGTAACCCAGTTTATCCTCTGTAAAAGCCTCGATATCTGCAACCGGTTTGCATGCTAGGCTCTTCGACAAGAATTCGATCTCGTCTCGCTCCACATCCTTGACAACGAGGATGTTGAGTTTCTTCAGGAAACTCAGGGCAGTTTCATCGACTGCGTCCCGAAGAATCGACTTTTGGATCAGCAAGACGTTGCAACCAGCTTTCTTGATCTTCTTGAACATGTTTAGAAGATATTGTCGACCCTCCTTTATGACCTTGTCCATCTGTCTGTAGTCGTTTATAATCACAGTGTTGTCCATCTTTGGAAGTGTGAGACTTTCAACTAATTCCATAATAGCAACACCTACATCCGGTTTTGGGGCGCTCAATTGGAATTGAATAAGTCCGATCTTGGCCTTTTCGACCCGTGTGGGGCCCCCAGCGGAGACGACGACGTTTTGGTTGAGGACGACACCCTCAACGAGCTCAGTGTCTTCGATAGTACCACCAACTTTCTTGACGATGCGAATATCTCGCAAATCGACATTCGAAGAAGTTTGGGTAACGAGACGACGGACGGCTTGTACAGCGATTGGAGCGAGAGTGGAAGAGTATTGTGAGACAATCTTGGTACGCAATTAAAACGGATAAACATTTGGATGACAAGGGATGCTACCTTCGAGTTGAGTGAGGTGGTGGCTGCTCGTCTCAGGGCCGCGTCGTCGTCCAGATTAACTGGGACCGAAATTTCCGTAAGGTATTCCACGGCCTTTGCGGAGGCTTTCAAGAATGCCTCCGCGATGATTGTTGGATGAATGCCCTTATTGAGCATCTTCTCCGCGGCGCCCAATAGACTTCCGGCCAGAACAACGACAGACGTGGTACCGTCACCAGCTTCAACATCTTGTGCGGCAGAAAGGTCGACGAGCTACACAAACATTAACCTCTGATTGGATGGCAGACTCTCTCGCCAGACAAACCATTTTGGCAGCGGGATGGAGGGCCTGGATGCTCCGTAAAATTGTGGCTCCATCGTTGGTGACGATGACTTCTCCCTTGGAGGTTTGAATCTTAACGGAAAACGGGTTCAAAAACTGGGATGGGTAGCAGGTGCCTGATAGATCACCATTTTATCCATTCCCCTTGGACCGAGCGAAGTTCTGACAGCGTCGCTGATCGCTACGAGGCAACCATACCAGGTTCTTGGTTAGGATTCGACCAAGGGACCCTATTAGATATTCCTGCCCACCTTTTGCAGCAATCATGTTCGATTGCCTCACTTCCATCGGTTTGCCCTATTTCCCGCAAACCGACATCAATCTACATTTCTATTGAGTTTTCGTGCGAGATCAGACCTTGTCATTGAATGCGGCATTTGATCCAGACTTTGCTGGGACAGGTCCAAGTGCTGCTGTCCGCGTACCCATGATGAACGGCTGCCGATTTTTGAGTGTGAGAGTGTGAGAGAAGAGGTCGAAGATCGAGATTGGCTCTCACGTGCTCCCAGGAGAACGCTTGCGTATATACTTGTCCGACTTGCCTCCACCACAATAACTGCAATCGTCCTCCCTCAAAACTCCATATCTGAAACGGACAATAGAACGTTCTGGACATCATGAATTTTGTACGCATTCAATACCGTGCTGCCTGGATCCCTGAGGGCTAACTACCATGTCTTCATAGTTCGGACCGGGTGTAGGACCAGATCTGCTGGCTCAGCTGGCAAAGTGCGTTGTAGAATCATGTGCTTAGTTTCCAGGAAAGTTGCTAACGTTGATTCGCAATTTCTAGCGGAATTGGCGGCCACCCTGTCCATCCACGGCAGTTCAACCAATACCTCAAAGCATATAGCGTGGCCATGCTCCCAGGAAAAGAACGAGAGAACCTCAGCTATGGTGGAAAAAGTTTGTGGCGCTCCCATAATCGCCCTTTATTCGTGCTCATGTTTCTCCTCCGACATAGTAATCATGCCACCGTCCGCCCTGGCGCATCTGACATCGCTGGACATACAATCTCCGTGGAAGTTCAAATTAAGTAATCCGGCAAACCCTGCCGCTTCTACACATGCTGGTGTGCTCGAGTTCATCGCTCAGGAGGGTGTTGTACACCTCCCGTACTGGATGATGAAGACCCTCCGACTTAACGAGGGCGATGCAATTCGCATCACTGGTGCGGACTTACCGAAAGGAAAGATGGTCAAGATACAAGCACAATCTGTGCATTTCCTCGAGGTCTCAGACCCAAAGGCTGTGTACGTATCCAATGGTCCTCTCTTTCCCAGTGAGCTCAGTTGGTTTTAGGCTTGAACAGGCTCTCCGTAATTTTTCATGTCTCACCCAGGGTGACACAGTCGAAATCATCTACAATTCGATAGTATTCGGTTTCTTGATTATGGAAACCAGTCCTGGGGGCGAAGGTATCGATGTCTTAAACACCGACCTCGAGGTGGACTTTGCCACACCAAAGGGCTACGTCGAACCCGAACGTCCAAAGGCCGCACCTCCTGCCACGATGGCATCTAAGCTCAAAATCGATTTGAACCAGCAAACCCCGGGGTCTTCGCGGCCGTCATCTTCTCAGAGCGGTATGTTTGTCGGCCCACCACGGGTAGGTGGCACAACATTAAGCAAGGACGGTGAAACGTGGGAGAGTTTCAAAGGAAAGGGCCAGACCTTGGAAGGCAGAAAGACCAAGGGTAAGGGTATCAGTCACCGAAAGGCAGAGGATGTTTCCTCTGACAGTCGTATCATCCGCACCGAGTTCGTCATTCCGACCCTTCATCCATCGTCTTTACCCTCTAAACAAGTTTTCCCCGACAGCAAACCCCGACTTGTTACGAACAGCTCATTAGAACATGACAGTCAAGCACCCGCTCCTCTCAATCTTCCTCCCGGGAAGCTCTTCTTTGGTTACAGATACGTGGAATACATCTCACCCGACTCGGACGAAAAGAAGGAAAAGCCCAAATCCAAGGAAGTCCAAGACGGGACAAACAGCAACTCCTGGGGTGGGGGTCACAAACTCGGTAGAGGCGCATGGAAACCTTCAGAAGTTACAGGGGCTGGTGGCGCTAGCGTCCCGGTGCTACCGGCTCGGATTGGTAAGAGTACTGCTGACGAGGCGGAGGATGTTCGGAGTCCATCTCCGGATTTTGGTGTAGATGACGATGAGATGATCGATTATGATAGCGATTAAACGTTCGCCCAGGCATGCGGATGCCTCTTGGGAGGAGTTCGTGCTTCGCCTGCCTTTCTTGTTTTCCCACTTTGTACGATGAGGTCGGATGTAATTTCTACCATGAATAGACACTGCAGGTAACTCAAGCTCAACCTTTCGATCGGCGGCCCGCGATGTGGAGACTGGAGGGGACGCGCATCATGGTCTACCTTTGATACATTTGGCAAATGAACAAATACAATTTCATGTTCGAGTCATGACGCAACCTTTCTAGACCCGTATATGTGTGTGGAAGTGAAGAAGGAGCGATGGGGTGTTAAGTATATGAAATGCGAAGGGACAAGCTGAACGGCAGAGTGGAGGCCGTGACGGTGACCTCTCCTCCATTCGGAACCAATTCCGAGACTTTCCTCTCCAAGTTCGGCCGTGTGGCCGCCTCCAGCTGCGGTGGTGCCTGGAAGTAGATCTGGGTCGTAGGGGTGGACAGTGACGGCTTCTTGATCTGACTGCAGTTGAGAAAAAATCCAGCACCCAGAATTATCAGCCGTAGAGTGTTACTGGAAGGGAGAACAACGCACATATTCTGTCGCTCGGTCAACATATCTATGAGCTGTTCGACCGTCAACTCCGGGCGGATCGACAGCTCGAGCGATTCTCCACCGCAGACAGGGCAGTCCGGTTTCTTCTCGTGCTCAAAAGTGAAAGAATACACGCCGTCCGTACCGATCAGCATGAAGTAGTTGTTCAAGAACGCCGCGGAACTCGTCGCGATCTTGAACGCCTCGTTACAGCAAGAAGCTTCAAAGGCGGTCAACATCACATGAAGGACGGCGGTGAGAAAAAGAGGGTCATCGTACCAGCGATGATGGCGTTAGTAGAGGCAATAGCCGGGATGATGTTCTTGACGACCCCCTGCGTCAGCGACCAAGTGACGCCCTCGATCTTGAACTCCTGAGCGCGATGAGACGCCTTTTTAAACAGCCAATCGATATGCTCAGGATCGTCCGTGTCCATCTTCTTGTCTAGATGAAACCAAAAACCGAGGTCAGCGCCAAAACGCACGCCGGCGGATGAAAGAAGAAGCCCCACTAGGGAAGACGCGGGGCCACTCGAGAACAGATGCCCACTCGATACAGTGCTCCGGCAACCGGGGTGTATTGGCGATGGTGCAGATCGGGAACGCCGTTGGCTTGTTCAGCATATCAAGAGAGCATTCGTAACACGACGAGACCGTTGGGAGGATCACACGGGCTTGACCCTTGAAGCCTAGTACGCGGTTAGGTCTCCAGATGAAAGGAATCCCAAACGGGCAGACCAACCTTCTGTGCCTCCATCAATCAAGGGCTTCAGGCTCTCTGGCACGTCGGGATCGACCATGTTGACGAGCGTTGCGTTGATCCATCGTCTAGCTTCTACCGAGTCGAGACCGCAGATGACGAGATTAAACTCCATGTAATAATCTTCTCCTTTGTCCTGTATCTTTCCATGATATCTGGTTTGATTATGAGCTTCAGGGGGTCCGGATCCGTAGGGAGCACGCACGGAGTGACGACGACGCCTGGCACTCGGTTCATGATGAACTCCGCCGCCACAGTCGCTTTTGGTTTGCCAACATCCTTGGGCCTACCGAGCCAAAAAGTGAAGCGTCAAGAAATAACTTCCAGACACGAGTACACGCGACGCACCTGAACAAGAACTGTCTATTGAGGTTGCTGATATCTATGGTGTCCATATCGATAACATGGATGTCCTTGAATCCCGATAGAGCGAGGTTCGCGAGGATCTCGCATCCCAAACCTCCAGCACCAATGACCAGAATCTTACACTGGCTCCTAAGGAATGTTTTGACCTGTGGACGCCGACCGGCACAATCAAGTCAGTGAGGATCGGTCGTTGAGTTTCAAATGGGTTTGCCGCACATCTTCACCAGCGGAGAACGAAGGATCGGTTCGTGGACCAGGTCTATCGAGGATTTGGTCTACGTGGTAGTATCTGGACTCCCAGTCTGCCGTCTGCGCGGTCCCGTTCAAGGTCATCATAGTTTGGTGGTATTACTGATCGGCGCTGGTTTGTAAGATGGGCGCTCTTTGGTTTCTCACGACCGCTCAGTCCGCCCTCAAGGAAGAACTCCGTTGTAGAGTGTATTGAGAGGGTTGAATTTTGTTACAGAAGTACAAGGACAGAGAGTTTGTGGTACAAGTGCGAAGTCGCATTCACAACCAACCGCGGTTCTTGAAATCCGACAAACTGTCCTTGATGGTACTCTCGAGGGGAATTGGATCCAACCCGAGGATATTCTTAAGTTTCTTGTTGCTGAATACATGTTCATGGGCGACCTTCAAAGCATCGTAGCCAGTGTATCCCTTCGGTAAATCGTTCAGACCAATAGACGGGCCAACTTTCCTCGCTACGTCGACTTTGACAAGAGTTAGTGACCGAGGAGTTCGTGTGATATATATCGCTCACTCAGATCCTGCCACGTAAACGGAGCTGGTAAATGAAGTTAGCGGTTGACTTGGGGCTTGGTAGCACTATGACCCACCAGCTGAGACCAGGATCCTCTCGCCACCGGCTGCCTCCTTCTCCAACGCCAATACGTTGGCCAGGGCGACATCACGAACGTCGACGTAAGAGGCTATGGACTTGCCAAGATCGGGACTACTGCTGGTGTTCTTGACAGCCTGTTTGTACAGCAGCTCGGAGGAAGTATTCAGGTCCTCAAGTTTTCCAATCTCGTGTATGGTCGGCTACGGAGGGAGTTGAGTGAAGAGATGGGGAATGAACAGTAAGAAATCCTACGCCAAATAGCTATGGGATAAACATCAGCCATTGGGCACAGTTGGGGTTAAGTCCCTTGAACTCACGTATGGTGGATTGATCGTAGTCAGATCCCACTTGACAGACGCTTTGTTATCATTATACCAATCCCAGGCGGCTGATCAGAGCCACAATTCAGCAACATATACCAGGTCAACGACCAAGTTCACTGCGCTGACCTTTCTCTGCCAAGGTCTTTGAGGCAGAATACTTTTCACCACCCGAAGCTCCTTTCCCATGCTTTTCCACTGCATCGATGGCGGCATCGTTCCAGTCTTCTTCCGTGTAGACCTTTTCAGAATCTGGGGTATTCCCAATGGCAGCAGTGGAGGACAAGATGACGATGCGCTTGATGGTGGTGCTAACATGATCATGAGCTTGAAAGCGAAAAGGGGGATGATATGATGTACCTCTTGTGGGCACTTTTGAGAATGCCCCTTGTACCGTTGATGGCGGGTACGATGAGCTCTGAGTCCGACGTCACCTTTCTGCTTGTGGAGAGGTTCACGATAACTTACCGTTGGGATCATCAGCTTCATAATGGAATGGAGAGGCGGTGTGAGCAATGGCATCGACGCCTTTGACTGCTTCGTCGAAAGCACCCTCCTACAGAAGGAATGAAATCGAGAGATGTGAGAGAGACCGGGAAACTCCCTACCTGGGTGATGTCCTTGACTATGACTGTTTCAAATTTATCTCCATAGGAGGAGAATAATTTGTGTAGGTACACCCCTTTCTCTTGAGAGCGGATGGTTCCTCTGACAGAGTAACCATGCTCGAGAAAGGTTTCCACGACGTGGACGGCTAGGAATCCATTTGCGCCAGTGACGAGCACCTTGGCTCCAGGGGTGATAGTGGGCATTCTACTGAGGTCGTTTAAGCGAGCTGCAGGTAAAAGGGGGATACGAGAAGACGAGAGGAGCCCACTGGTTTTGTGCGGACGAGTTTATATGGTGATGCTGACGCTCTCAGAGGCGACATCTTCCGAGATTTGAACATTCCCTGATGCGATTAAGGGTGACGCAATACGGGCTGTCATTGGTTCATCAAGCAAACGGGCGAAGGTGACCACGAGGTTGTTGGCACTGAGCAATTCAGAGGATTCGATCAACCGTGATCGGATGTGGCTGACATTTTTCGTGCCATGACCGCACCCACAGATTCCGCGAACGCTCCCTTGTCCTTCAGTGGCCACGAACACTTTAGACACAGGCTCGTTCTATCCATCCTCTCCGGTCGGCCTGTGCGTATAGATAAAATCCGCTCGGCGGATGCCAACCCCGGTCTTCGAGGTTCGTCTATTTGGCTACATGATTGAGAATGTCTGCAATAGGGTTCAACACATTCAACGTCACGAGCAGATTATGAAGTCAATCTCCTAAGGCTACTTGAAAGGGTCACCAATGGGACCGTCATCGAAATTTCAGTGACTGGTGTGTGTTCATGCAATCCTAGGTCTTGCGCTGGAGCTGACCCGCTTTTCGGCTAAGGTACCGCCGTTCTGCTCAAACCTGGGATTATAGCCGGAGGTCCAGTCACCCACGAGTGTCCGTTATCTCGTTCAATCGGTTATTACCTGGAACCTGTCATTATGATAGCCCCGTTCTCCAAGAAACCTCTCGACCTCACTTTGAAAGGCATCACCACGGACGACAAGGACCTCTCTGTGAGCGTGACCAGATCTCTTCCGCAAATAATCGCGTGCTCACCGTTTAAAGGCGGACATGATTCGTACAGTAACGCTACCCCATCTGGAGCTATTTGGTATCTCCGACGGACTTGAACTCCGAGTGAGTGCAGAGTATGCAACCTCCGGGGAGGAGATGCTTATCTCTGTCTTAAGATAAAAAAGCGTGGTTCCCCACCTCTCGGTGGTGGTGAAGTTCAGTTCCTGTGCCCCGTGATCAAACAGCCCAAGACCATCAACTTTGTCGACCCCGGAAAAATCAAACGGATACGCGGTGTTTCGTCAGTTATCTTCCCCAGAACTCCGTCTACATTACTTACTTGGAAACAGACACGCGGTCCGTGTTAGCCCCCAGTTCTCGAATCGTATGATTGAGGCCAGCCGATCGATACTCAACGAATTCATCCCCGATATCTACTTGTACTCGGACGTGTACAAGGGGAATGAAAGTGGAAAGCAAGTCAAGACTTCATTCCTAAGCCACAGGAGATTGACTTTCGAGCAGGTCCCCCGGATACGCCTTGACCCTCCTTGCAGAGTCTACAACAGGCGCTCTGCATTGTTCAGAGGCCATCTCAGAAGCTGGAGCCACCCCAGAGGACATCGCCTTGCAGTCAACATATTCGCTACTCACAGAAATCGAGCAGGGTGGGTGCATCGACAGACTCCATCAACCGCTCGTGTTGTTGTACATGGTTCTCGGGAGCGAAGACGTCGGTCGATGCGTGATGAGTGAACCGACCGCAAGAACGTACGAAACACCCCTCGGTCCTCTCTCATTCTCCGATATCAACCCTGACCACCATCCCAGCATACAGCTTCTACGAGATATCAAAGAGTTCTTTGGTATCTCCTTCAAAATCGCTCCCCATCAGGGGTCACAATCAAACCCCCCAGAACTTTTATTCGCATGTTACGGTACCGGTTATGTCAATGCAAACAGATCCCTGGCATAATACACAGTTCTCTTGGGATATCTCCCCGAAGCAATCTTCCCTCACCCATCCTCACCGGTATACCATTACAATCCTTCCAAAATCACCCTCTTCGCTGCCTCCCCCAATCGCAAACAACCACTTCTGCAACATCGGCCAGCCTGCCTCAAACTTAGTAGCCAACTCGTCAGTATGATGCTCCCCATTCAGCAACTGGGGCAATTCCGAGGGTACTACCAGAGTAGAAACAAGTCCGACACCCGAATCGATCCCCAGGCCCGTTCCGCCGGACCCGAAGCTCGCCTTCGAAGTCCGTTGCGATTGCTGGACCGGTGTAGACGGCGAATTGGATGACTTCGTATTGAGTGGGATAGGATGGGCGACCATGACAGGAGAGGATGGAGGTGCTGGTGGATCCGGAGGCCGTGATCCCGGAAGACCTTGAGATAATTTAGACAACATCGAGCGGAGGTTTTGGGGAGGTTGACGAATGCTGGAGTTTTCCGAACCTCTTTCAGGTCCTTTCTCTGAAGTTTTGCGAGAGAATGCAAGCTCGTCTTTCACCGAGTAGCCTTTCGTGGTCGCGGCTGAATCCGCTCTGCGCCTTTGATGCTGGTCCCTGAGTGACTCCAAAGCGTTCTCAGCTGCGCTCTGTTTCCGTTGTCCCGCCACTGTCATATCCTGCACTATGGAGTGCGGCTGCGATCGACCAGGGGAGAACGGTTCCGGGCGATCGGGTGGACGACCGCGATTGGCGTATCGCGGAGGTGTCAATTGGTCGATGCTCTGCTGGGGTGGGACTGGGAACAGGGAAGCGGAGAAGCTCTCCGCACGCCCTCGCACCGCAGAACTTGAGGACCTGCGTTCCACCGAGACGTGCGATGGCACGGTATCCGATAGCAGAACAGGCCACCTGTGAACTCGGCGGAGGAAGCCCTAATGCAAAAGTGAGCGCTGTGGCTACCACGTCCGACCATCCTTACCGACCTTGATAACGCCGAAACTGGTGAACCGCCGAACGTCGATTCCCAACCGTTCGATTTCATACTCTTGCATCCATTCCAGGACAGTCTTCCCCGGCTTCAGTCGAGAATAGAGGTGCAGCAGTTTCGGCCAATCTGGCACTTTACGACCTGAAGGCGACGATTAAAACCAACCAAAGTGAGAGTGGGCCGGAATATATGCACCTGGCAATGTCACGTATGGACCACATTCGTCATAGACATGGCGTTCGTCTGCGAGCCATCGGATGCTCCTCCTCAGCGTATACATGTTTGAGAACTGGAAGATGTCGGTCATCATGATGACCTGGTAATGTCTGAGCCTGGGGGTCAATTGGAAAGCTACGACCGGAAGGAGGTTTAAGCGAACAGGAGGTGTGCGATTGCTTGTCTTGTGAGTTCAAGATCGCAGTCTGCGAGAGCCGCAAGGCGGGACACGTGAGATACCCCGTCGATGACATTACAAACCTGACCCGTCAGTTGCTGAGACCACGAGCTGCGAGAGAGAGAGGAAGACTACCTTGACCATAGTCAAGTCCCAGTTTGGCTCTATCCGTTTCTTGAGGTTGATCAACGTGAGTGGGACCTATTCCGTCAAATGAGCAACGCGCAGACGGGCGAGCTGGTTCCGCGTACTTGCCAATCGTGTACTTGCGGAGGGTTAGGGAAGAAAGGGTGGATCTTGAGTTGTATCGAGTTGGAATCGTCAATCAAAATCGAGGTCTCGGAGTATGAATTCAAGTCTTCATAAAGTTGCTCAAGAATCGCGAGAATATTCTTCGACGTCTCGGGATTGGATAGGAATCTGGATTCTTCCTAGCCAACGAAGCTTCGTGAAACAGTAAAGCGGCCTCCAAGGCTCGTACGTACCTCGCAAGCTGTCAAAACCCGGCTGACCTTCCGTACGGCAGGTTCGTAACAGCTGAGATCCGCAGATCGGTTGAACACGAAACAGACGTTGTATCGCAAGTAGTTCCTGCTGTAGTTTCCAAGCAACTCCACTGGGAAACCGAGGACCCGATGGTCTCGAGTCGGGCAGGTCACCAGTCTACCGCAAAGCGGGCTTTGTGGAATCACTAGAAATTGGCCGTCAAACTTAGTGAATGATAGACGGGAAAGGACACACCGTATTTAGAGATCTCGTCGAATTGGAAAAGTACGGTGTTCGTGGCTGACGGTCTCTTCCGGGGAGATGAACTTCCGGTATTTGCAGTTGGGGGAGGCTGAAGGTGCTGTGAAGACGAAAGGTCGGTTGGAACGGCTATAAGGCCTTCTGGAACTTGGTAGACGATTTTTGGACCCTGGTCGTTATCGAACACAGCGTAGAACACGGATTGAATCCGTGGAAGGAACGAATCCCCGTCAGCCATATCTCAAGAGAAGAGTGGGTGATCGCCAATTCGTGCCAAACGCGCTCATCAATCGTCCAGCCACAAACGCGTCTCTGGTAGCCAACGGTGATGTCTACAGCGATATGTTTTCGCAAGATTCCTCTTTCTCTCTCCCAACTTTCCATCGCTGTCGTGTTGCAGTGCGGACAGTCGTTCCGGTGGTCGATTTTCCCGTTGGCCGCCTCAGAGCCAACACAACCCGGTCAACCTCTAAATGAATACAGATTATGCTTGCGAGACCGTGTCATTTGCTTGCGACAGTCTCAAGAAGCCCTCCTTTGGGATGCGGTGTTTCCTGCCGCTCCAGCCTCTCCAGAGGAAGCGGTAAAACGCGACGCGGAGACCTTGGAGTGGATGAACCATTACTTCCAGTTAGATATCGACCTCAAAGAGCTCTATCGCACATGGAGCGAACGAGATCCTATTTTTCGCGGGCTGCAGGAACGCTTCAGCGGTATCAGGATTTTGAGACAGGATCCTTGGGAGAACCTCATATCGTACGTGGCTTTCGCGTCGCGCCTCTTCCACTCTGTGATGATGACCGTGTCTTTTCTTCTCCCAATCTACCAGATTCATCTGCTCCTCTAATAATAACATTTCACGAATCTCGAAGATGGTCAAATCTCTCTGCACTAACTACTCTCCTCCGCTTCTCTTCCTTCCACCACCGCCAGGGTCTGGGGAGCCAGAACCGTACCACCCATTCCCACCCCCGTCGGCTCTGGCCGCTCCTGAAGTGGCCGCTAACCTCCGTGCCCTCGGGTTCGGTTACCGAGCGGATTTCATTCAGAAAACAGCCAAGATGTTGGTCGAACGTGAAGTCGGACCCTCCTCGTCCAAACTCTCACCCGCCTTTTACGCTGGGCAAGAGCCTGCGGAGGTGTGGCTAGCCGGCCTGAGGAATGAGCAGACGGCTGTCGCAAGGGGAGAATTGACAAAACTTATGGGGGTCGGACGTAAAGTCGCCGATTGCGTGCTCTTAATGAGCCTGGACAAGGTCTTGCATTCTCCACCTTCCCAACGGACCATTCACGTTGACTAGGTTTCAAACCTCCAGAGGGAAGTTGTCCCTGTCGACACGCACGTCCACCAAATCGCCCACAGGCACTATGGAGTCAAGATGCCCTCCGCGAAAGGCGGCAAAGTCCCCATGACTCCAAAGCTATACGAAGAGGTCGCTACGAAATTGGCGGATGTGTGGGGAGACTACGCTGGATGGGCACATTCGGTAGGTAATGCTCAGGCAGATGTCGATAAGACATTGACTCGCATTGCTAGGTCCTGTTCACATCCGACCTCAAGTCCTTTACGGATCACGGTACCGAAAAACAGACATCGATTGGCAGTACCGGACTCCTGACCCCAGAAGATACTCCAGAGCCAACCCCGACTACGAAGCGGAAACGAGGGAGAACAAAGGTCGAGGTGAAGGTCGAAACCGCCTCAAATCCGTCACTAGAAGTGACATCGGCGACCGCTGTGGTGGGAGAGAGTTACGACGACGCTTTTGTTACCCTCGCCGAACGAGTGAAACGGCGGCGAAGGGCAAAGCCCTGAGTCACAGGGGAGGTTCTCGGCTGTGCGGTTAGACCTATTTTTACACACTGCAGATAATGAGGTACCTATTTTCTTGATTTTGTTGAGAAACGATGATTTCTTTCTCATGCGTGAATCAGTTCCATATCCGTTCAAGAGAACTGCGAACGAGTGACTTTGGAATACGCCAATGGAAAGTGCAGTAAGTGCTCTCTAACTAGCCCGCGGGTGGATCGGCCGCCTGGATTCAACCTTCTCGTGCGGTTGATGCTAGGGGGAAGTCCCATCCTGCATTCAAGTTTTGTTCGGCCTGGGTTGTTTGGCCGGGAGGTCGCTTCACGTGCTCACAAAGGTATACCATAGGGTACAGGAACGCAGGTTCTGTGCGACTCAGTCAAAACTCTGAACGATCTGGACGTTGGAGACGTCAAAAACTCGACCCTTCACATCCGCTGCAATGCCCTGGAAGCCAAAACGGAGGTCAAGGTCAACGCTGAACAACGGGCGGGGAGTCCAATGCTGACTAAATCCTTTTATTGAAGCCGTTGAGTGCGTTGGCCAGGCCAGAACTCCAGGTTGGTCACCGAACACCCCGGCGAGATAGATGGGGTGTGCACGACGCAGGCGAAGTCTGGAACTCATGATGGTTGTCGTGTACATACATTCCATGTAACATTAGACTTGTGTGCCTTTAAAACTTAAAGTCTACCATTTCGCATTTGAGCAAGGATCGACCCCTGGTCGCTTTGGTTCCGCTATCGGGGTCTCCCATCTGGCCGCCTCATATTCGGCAATCAGATCATGACAACACCGACGCCTTTTCCAGGCTGAACACCGCCTTTGCCTTCCATTCCAGCAAGTGGGCTGGTTCGCCAATTGTAGAGGTAGTAGTTCAGCAGCCCGTCGCCGGCTCCGAACTACGTAAACCGACTTGAGCTCGTTGGGATAGCCATAGTTCGAGAGGTGTCTCACCTTCAATTGCTCCAGCGACGGCACATTGTCCATGAGAGTCAGAGCGTTGAACACGTCGAATTTCGCCTGGTCAGCGATGATCAAAGCATCCTTAATGAGGTCCTCCAAACGACGTTTTAAGGCACCGGACTCTTCAGCCTGTGGCTCAAACGCGGTCTCAGTGGCGTAGTAATATAGATACGCAGCATCCAGCACGGAATACTTGAGATTACCGATGACTGAAGATGGGAGGGAGAAAAATGAGAAGAAATCGGTGATCTTCTTCGTCTCAGGGTCCTACGGGAAAGATCGCCTACTCAGCGAACGCTGAATGCCAGGCACAGGTTTTTTGAGATTACCTCGACAACGTAGACCCAAAGTACCTGCCCTTCCCTCCTCCTAGATGGGCCAACCTCACCGGTCCCCTTGCCGCTCAGGAAGTAGTGCCTAACTTCTCCGGCGGACATTAGGGGTGACATGTCGAACCTGTCCATATACCGCTTGTATAAATCCGTCACTTGCTCCACGTCGCGTTCTTCCATCTCTCGCAAGCCAGAATTTGCGAAATGAGGCGTCTGAGGGAGTCTGCATTGAAGGATCATACGGGCGCGGGTGGAATGCCGTGGGACGAAGGTAAACTTGACATCGAGGAGCTTAGGAACGTTTATTGAACGATGATAGTATCTGATCAGTAGCTCAGTAGGGATCCAGAAGTGAACGGTTGTAACTGACGAACCGGCAAGTGGAGACTGGAGTTGGTAGGAAAATTCCTCCGGTGTATATCGCCTGAAAGGTCCCCTTGAGGTTGCATTGTCGAGTAACTTCTCGAATCAAGACGGGAGCGAGTCGTTTATGGCGCAGTTTCTTGATCACACAAAGGAAGTTAATTTCGCTGGCTTTTACCTCACTTGCGCAGGATTAACGGTCAAGATTAGGGCTCGAAATGCAAGCACGCACTTCTGTCGGACCCGTAGTGTCACTGGAACACCAGAGATGAATGCCACAAGTTTCTTGTTTGTGACAACGCGAACGCCGAGATGCCACTCTTTGTGATAACCTGGCGGTTGCAGGGCCCTGTTCAGGTGTCAACGATCACTTGTAGTAACGTTGGCGGATGCAAGATATGGGAACCGCACCACTTCAAGAATTCCGCGGAGTATTTGAACCGGAAGGACGCGTCGTCGTCCTCAACGTAGTTTGCGGACAGGAGTTCGTACACCTCTTTCAACTGGATAATGCGGTTGGCGGAGACAAGAGGGTTGAGAGCAACTGCTCACCTGAGCGGGGTCATTGATGTCCAGTGTAGTCCATTCGAAATCCTTGGGGAGGGGATCTGGCTGCTGCTTGAGCTCTTCGGGAGGTTTAGAGGGCTCGATGAGGCCATCCTGCTCGGGCAACCCCTCGCCTAATCAAGTGCGATGTGAAGCGGCTCGCTCTCAGGTTAGGAACTGAAGCAGTACCATATTGTGGGACAGGTTGAGTAGCCCAGAACTAGGCTTACTATCAATATGCTTGGTGCAAAAAACGCGAAAATCACGGACTTTGTGACCTCCGGTGTCCTTCTGATTCTTTCCACCCAAGCCAGATTTACCGGCAACAACGTCCTTGAGATTTAACTGCTGTAGAGCAGCCCTGACAGAGTCTTCGTCCGCGTTAGCATGTTCAGCCTTGACCTTCTTCATGACGGTCTCGACAATCTTATCCTCCGCAGACCCAGAAATAGGGTTCAGAAGTTTAGCCAGCCTGGATTTCTTCTTCTTCTTCTTTTTAGAAGATGTGTGGACATCGGGTTCGTTAGTGGGCTGTTCAGGCTCGGAACCGCCAGAACCGTCAGCAGAGAGCTCATTATCGTCGTCGACTGTGTCGATGACTTGTTTCCCTTTTGCTTTTTGCGAGGACATGATCAGGATGAGATGACCAAAGGAGAGTCACAGCCGCGCCACGTTCCAGGACCTTTTGAACTGCAACCACCACCATCTCCCTTATCCTACCTATCACACGATAAAAACGATAATCCATGGCTTCTGAACAGCAACAAAAGAACATCCCCACTTTCAAGCTTGTCCTCGGTGAGCATATCGTCGTCAGATATCTTTCTACCCGGGTTTCTGATCACTCTCCACTAAATTTTTCTATCGATAACGTCTACTGGGTGCTCGATGACCTTACTCCTCTCCTGCTCGCGCCATCGCCTCGTCCTTTACTCAATATCTCTCTTAATCGTGTGCAGTTGGCGATGGCGGAACTGGAAAGACCACTTTCGTCAAGGTAAATCACAAGTTGCCGGCATCCATCCTGATCGCGG
The DNA here is from genome assembly GCA_015956445.1 of Thelephora terrestris. NCBI lineage: Eukaryota > Fungi > Basidiomycota > Agaricomycetes > Thelephorales > Thelephoraceae > Thelephora > Thelephora terrestris. The sequence goes on along the minus strand of WIUZ02000002.1, from coordinate 3,124,336 downwards.
TCTTGATCTTTCCAATCACATCCTAGCGTCACTTGACCGGCGAGTTTGAGAAGAAGTACATTGGTGTGTCCATATATTTGCCTAATTTCCCGTCCCAAACCAATCAATATCCCATTGTAAGCCACCCTTGGTGTCGAGGTTCATCCTTTAACCTTCACCACAAACTTTGGCACCATCTGCTTCAACGTGTGGGATACAGCTGGCCAGGAGAAGTTCGGTGGTCTCCGTGACGGTTACTATATTCAAGGCCAATGCGGTATTATCATGTTCGACGTCACTTCCCGCATCACCTATAAGAACGTCCCCAACTGGCATCGCGATCTCGAACGCGTCTGTGAGAACATTCCAATTGTTCTTTGTGGAAACAAGGTCGACGTCAAGGTACTTTTGATTACTTGATGCGAGTCCACAAACTTGACGTCTTCGCAGGAGCGAAAAGTCAAGACCGGCGCCGTGACTTTCCACCGAAAGAAGAACATCCAATACTTTGAAATTTCGGCGAAGTCGAATTACAACTTCGAAAAACCATTCCTTTGGTTGGCGAGGAAACTCGTTGGGTAAGTTCTCGTTACCGCACGCTCTCAAGAAAACGAATTCCAACTGCGCAACTAGAAACCCTACTCTCGACTTCGTTGCCGCCCCTGCCTTGGCACCCGCCGAGGTCCAGATTGATCATAGTTTGATGGAACAGTACACTCAAGAACTGGCCAAAGTATGTCTTCCTGCTTCGCTGTCCTTTACTTATGCTGACACATCTTCACAAAACTTAGGCCCAGGAGGTACCCCTGCCTGATGATGAAGATGAGGGACTGTAAATCATGAGAGCTCTTCGCTAGCACGGGCGGTTCCACATGTTTCGAATATAAACTTACATGACCACACGCATTCCCTTGTAACCTTGGCATAGCGTGATTCACTCTTCTCGCCATGTCCTGTGCTGTTGCCGCTCAAATGTTCACGGGAAAATGTAGCCGCCGTTGGTTCGCAGGTTCATCCATTTCCACAGGCGAACGCCGAGCTTCGGGGGCGTGTCCTTGGGAACAATCACCATCACCAACATAACCCCACTTGACAGTCGACCCTTGAATCTTTCCGGTGTTGTTGTGGGGAATGAGTGACTCCTTGAAAAGGAGAGGCTAATGCACCACTGTTCGATGTGAGATTGCGCATCGCCGAACTCCTCCGAACTCATCTTCATCGTAAGACAGCCGCGCAAAGGCGTGATGAGTCCAAAAAAGTTGATTGTGCCAGTCAAAGGAGGATACAATTCCGAGGACCGCCTCAAGACGTCCAATGGCCTTCTCTCGCGCGCCCTTGTTGCGATGTATACCACCGGAGAAGAAGATGAAAATCGCAGACCCAACATTCTGAACGTTCTCTATCAAAGTCGAAGAGTACCTCTAAGTGTCCCAATTCTTGGATAACGTCCGTGGTCGGCTAAAAAGCCTGGGCTGTCCGTTCCGACATGGCTCATGTCACGAGAGATTCTACAAAGACGGGTTGCCAGATTAGCCGCGGCACCGCCAAGTCGTGGTTGGAGGTTGAATCCATACCGTCGCTAGGCAAACGAGACGCTGGGGGGGGGGGGGGGGGGGGGGGGGGGTATCAACCTGAAAGGCCCCCGTAACCGTCTTTCGGAGTGGTTTGATTAACATATCGAAGCTCCACTACATCCTCGTCGAAAAAGCTCGCCGAGACAGGAGTTCCCGGTACTTCCCCAGGAACGGGCCGGGATGAGAAACGCACGGTTCCGCCCATCACAGACAATCCGGGGTCAGCCGTGGACGAAATGACACACAACCTCGCTGGTTCTGCCGCGGCCTTTTTCAGCGAGAGCATGAGACGTGATGCCATGAGCGGAACGAGTATCGTGCCCACCCTAGAAAACGAAAAAAGGTGGCATTTATCAGTCAAAGGCCACTTCGGCGTCAAGGGAGAAAACATACAGGCCAGGAATTTCCGAGATTGCAGCCTGAAAACATGCACGCGATGAGCACGACACACTCAGATGTATCATATACCACCTACCGGGGCGAAAATGATAAACACATCGGTTGTGACGTTGGATAAAACCAAGAGTATAAAGTATTGCGTCGCATCTCGCAAAATTGCGTCCAAGAGGCTTGGAACACCCAGATGTCTGCCATGCCTTTGTCTCTTGGCTTCAAAAAGAAGGGCAGAGAATACAAGAACCTCTGCGGTGACCCACGGTGTGTGTAGTGCAGGATATGAGGCTGACCAAAATTCGCGAGATGAGATAGCGAAGACGTACCGTAGGCAATCCCAACATTGAGGAAAAGGAGTTCCTGGAGTTTTTTCGGTGCAATAGTACAAAACTTGAATGGGTCTAGGTTTATATCCGGCAACTGCGGCGCTAAGGGGTGATCTGAGTCTGCCTGCAAGCGAAAGAGGAACCGAAGAAGTTACCTGGGAGCAATGCAACCGACACAGTCATATGAGTCCCAACAACGAGCTGGGCAATAATCAGGCTGGAGAGTGCACCTCCAATGCACCTGTTCCTCTGTGTCACGGCGTATACCCTATGACCAGAGCTGGTCAGCATGCTGACGTGTTGTTAGGAGGGAAAGGGAAGACCTTAACGCAATGGTGATTTGGGCGAGAACGGTAGATAGAGTCGAATGAAAGATCCCGATCCATTGAGTGACATGACAGCTTTCAAGTCATTAAGCAGAATTAGGATCGACGGTAAAGACGCAAGACGCCAAGGGCAGGAACCCACATCTAGAGTGAGGTTCGTGAACATTGCGTCGGAATAACATCGTGGACAAGGGCTTACAGAGTTTGTGTTACCATAACTGGTGACGCTGGACCAGATGATTTGAATCAAGGGGTTGTACCTATTCTATGGGACTGTTAGATATATTCCATTTTGAGGCATTATGGACACCGCACGGCTATAAACAAAGCAAATGCTATCCAAAGATTGTCTTAGTAGTCGTTGAGCGTTCAGGTGACGCTAGTTGAACTCACCCCATGATTTCCTTCCACGCCAAGCGAACTTAACCTGTGCAACGGTAACGGTGAGTACCTCGGCGAAAGGAGTACAGGTATATACTGGACCTCATCTCCGAAGGTCAAGAAGTAGTCGTAGAACCACAGAAAATGTACGGCAAGGGTACACAGCTATGTGGGGTTCAGCTTAGTTTTGGCCCCGCAAACGCTCGAGATCACCTTGAATGTGAACCTGGAGAATTCCATCAAACCGAGAACTTTACGACGCAAAAGACAGAAAGAAAAACACACACAGCTGCTCCCCTATTCCAACCAATGTCGCCAGACCCGCTTCATCCATCTAAGTTGGCGAACGTTTTGCGTTCAAGTTTGGCCTCGGAACCAAGAATCGAGGAACTCCGACCGCTTTGAAGGGGTAACGGGGGAAAAGAAGGAGCCCGGGACGGGACTCGTGGAATTGCATGTGTTCTTTATATCTCATACGGGCGGAAGTGGTCGCATTCGAAACGGTTGCCGGTCAGCGCTCCAGCTTCAGCCACAGCAAAACTAGTTGCTGGCTGGTCCAGGAACCCGGTATTGACCGGTTTCCATTTGATCAGCCGGACTGGTAACGTACGTGGGTCCAGGCCCTGATCTAGATGTCTTGGGCCAACGAATCAGGCATCGTAGCCAAAGAGGCCTTGAGTACCTCTCGTCTTATACACGCGGGCGTAAGTGATGAATCTGTTGGGCGTTTAACGAAATCGCCCATCGCGCTGTTCGATCAGCTAGTACGTGACAGCGGAACCCGGCAAATGGCACCCTCCTAAAATATACTGAAACATACCTCATCTTAGGAGCTGTCACTCACTTCTGCCCTTAAGTATCCACAACAAAAAATCACACTGAGTAAGATATTATCTGATCGGAATGGAATGACCTGGCAACAGGCTATAGAGATTGATCTCGGACTGAGCACAGCCGAACTTTGGTTCCGAAGATATCATGTACCATTAATCATTGCCTGGTATTGCGCTGGTGGACTACTCGCAGCCACTCCAACCTCTCCTATATACGATCCGATTCACGGTGAGAAATCTCCCCTTTCGCGTCAGAAACTACTGTATACGGCGAAACCCCGGGCGGCTTTGGTATAAGTCACGAAGCCTCCCATGCTTCTCACGTTCAGGGGTCCTCCTCGGGTCCTCGGGTCAGCCGAGAATTCGACGTGTATAGTGTTTTACCGCATCCACTCACCCTCCTAGCTAGCCCCGCCCCACATCCCTGATCCAACCATTTACATAGACCACTCATTGTATTCGCATCCAACCCGGTTGAATACTACCCCTAAGGTTCGAAAGCCGTCAATCCCCCTTGCCGTATTGTCGGAACTTGGAAGAACCACGCAACTTACTCAGGCAGAAACATTCGTCTAGCTCTTTTAGGACAATGCCATCCTCGAGCGTCCCACTCCGGCTTGGCGTCCTTGGCGAAGTGAACTGCTCCTCAGTGGCATTGATACAGATGGCTTCCTTGCGCAACTAGAACCCCTACTCTCGACTTCGCTGTCGCCCCTGCCGAGGCACAGATCTAGATTGATCACAGTTTGATGGAACAGCACACTCAAGGACTAGCCAAAGTTGAGCCAAAGTTAGGCTGGAATCCAGCCTCGAATTCAGAGGCGAGGAGGACGCGATATAGAAGGAGACGATACCTAGGGGGAAAACGCCTTTGAAGCCAAAGCACGTCTTTTCACTTCGCTGTCCTTTACTTATGCCAACGCATCCTCACAAAACTCAGGCCCAGGAGGTACCCCTGCTCGATGACAAAGATAAAGGTCCGTGAATCATGAGAGCTTTTCGCTAGCACGGGCGGTTCCAGATGTTTAGAATATAAACTTACATGACCACACGCATTCCCATATGAATCTGGCATAGTGTGATTCGCCCTTCTTGGCACGTCCTGTGCGGTGGCCGTTCAAACCTCCATGAGAAAATGCAGCCGCCACCGGTTCACAAGTTCACCCATTTCCGCAGGTGAATGCCGAGCTTCGGGGGCGTGTCCTTGGCAACAATAACCATCACCAACCGAGACCGGGTTTGCAGTCGGCCAAGCTCATCTTCATCGTAAAGTAGCCGCGCAAAGGCGTGATGAGTCCAATTAATTGCGCCAGTCAAAGGAGGATGCGTATCGAGGGCAGCCTGAAGATGTCGAACGGCTTTCGCGCCCTTGTTGCGATGTATACCACCAAGAAGATAAAGCTTGCAGGCCCAAAATTATGAACGTTACCCATTACAGTCGAAGAGTCCCTGAGTGTTCCGATTCGTGAATAACCTCCGTGGTCGGTTCAAAAGCCTACATTGTCCTTTACGACAAGGCTTATGCTACGAGAGAGTCTAAAAGGACGGGAAACATTATCCGCGGTATCGCCAAGTCAGGGGTAGAGGTTTAATCCATACCGTCGCTAGGCAAACGAGACGCTGGGGGGGTATCAACCTGGAAGCCGTAATCGTCTTTCGGAGCGGTTCGAGTAACGCATCCAAGCTCCACACCCTCGTCGAAAAAGCTCGCGGAGAGAAGATTTCCAGATACTCCCCCAGGAGTCCGGGATGGATAGCGGACGGTTCTGCTTATAACGGACAGTCCTGGTTCAACCGTGGACGTAATGGTACACGTCGTCGCCTGTTCTGCCGCAGCCTTTTTCAAAGAAAGCATGAGGCGTGATGCCATGATTGGGATGAGCATCGTGCTCGCCCTGGAAAACAGAAGGTGACATCCGAATCACTCGAAGGTCACTGGGCGTCGAGGTGAAAAACATACACGCCAGGAAGTACCGAGACTGAACCCTGAAAACATGCACGCGATGAGCACGACACGCTCGGATGGATTATATACCACCTACCGGGACAAATATGATAAATACATCGGTCGTGACATTGATCAAGACCAAGAGCAGAAAGTACTGTGTCGCGTCTCGCAAAATTGCATCCAAGAGGCTTGGAACACCCCGATGTCTGAGATGCCTGGGTCTCTTGACTGCAATAAAAAGAGCCGAGAACACGATAACCTCTGCGGCAACCCACGGCGTGTGGAGTGCAAGTATGAGGCTGACCAGAACTCCGCAGATGAGATGGTGAAGACGCACCGAAGGCGATCCCGATATTGATGGAAAGGAGCTCCTGGACTTTATTCTGTACGATAGTACAAACCTTGTATGCGTTCAGACCTATATCTGGCAACTGCGGTGCTAAGGGGTGATCTGAGTCAGCCTGCGGGCTGAAGAGGGGCTGAATAAGCTACCTGGGGTCGTCGCAACGGACAGTCATATAAATCCCAACAGTGAGCTGGGCGATAATGAGGCTGCAGAGTGCACCTCCAATGCGCTTGTTCCTCTCCGTCACGGCGTATACCCTATTGTCGAAGCTGCTTAGCATGGGGACGCGTTGATCTGGGGTAAAGGCCGTACCTTAATGCGATGGTGATTTGGGCGAGAACTGTAGATATGGCCGAATGAAAGATCCCTATCCATTTGGTTTGTTGACAGCTTTAGAGTCATTGAGCAGAATCAGGATCGACAGGAACGACGGAAGACGCCAAGGGCAGTAACCCACATCTAGAGTGAACCCCGTGAACGTTGCGCCGGAATTACATCTGGATGAGGGCTTACAGAGTTTTTGAAACCATACATGGCTACGCTGGACGATGTGATTTGAATCAAGGGGTTGTACCGATTCTGTGGGACTGTTAAATAGATTCCTCGAGGCGTCATGGTCACCGCACGGCTATGAACAAAACAAACGCTATCAAAGAACCGTCTCAGTCGTTGGACGTTCGGATGACGTTATTTAGACTCACCCCATGATTTCCTTCCACGCCAAGCATACTCGACCTGTGTAACGGTGAGAACCTCGGCGAAAGGTGGACAGGTGTATACTGGACCTCATCTCCCAAGGTCAAGAGGTAGTCGTAGAACCACAGACAATGTACGGCAGGAGTACACAGCTATGTGGGATTCAGCTCAGTTTCATTCCCGCAAACGCTCGAGATCACCCTGAATGTGAACCTGGAGAAGTCCGTCAAGCCGCGAACTTCACGAAGCAAAAGACAGAAACGAGGCACGTACAGCTGCCTCCCTAACCGAACCAATGCCGCCAGACCCGCTTGATCCATCCAAACTGGCCAACTTCTTGCGCTGTGAATGAGTAACGGGGAAGAGGAAGGGGCCTTGGACGTGAACAGTAAAGCCACCCGTGTTCTTTATATCTCTTGATTACAAGCGGAAGTGGACGCATCTGGAACGACCGCCGAACAGCTACCGCGTAACTAGTTTCGTGGAGGAGTTGACTGGAGTTGGCTGGTTCAGGACCTATCGATCTTTTTGTCATTTGATCGGCCGGACTTGCAATACCGCATGTATATTGAATACTCAGTCACTTGGTGGTACCAGGTGAGCCCTGATTCAGGTGTCAGTTGGGCCAGTGAATCAGGATGTGTCGTAGCCAAGCGGGCCCTACCTGCGGCGTTGGGACTCAGAGCGGGCGACCTTGTATGCCGTACACGCGGATGTAAATGAATATGTTGGCCCTTGGGCGTTTAACCCCACTGCCCTGTTCGATCAGGTACACAGAGGAACCCGACTCGAAGCTAGTGATCGATGCCTCGATGATCAGTGATTGAGCTCGGACTGATCACAGCTGATCTTTGGTTTGAGGATGATTGCACGGCGAGAGCCACATCCAACCTCTCATATACCATGCGACTCGCGGTATGGGGAATCCCCTTTTTGGCGTCTGAAACCGTATGGGCAAGTCCCGGCAGCTTTGGTAAAAGTCACGAGGCCTCCCAAGCTTCTCGCCCCCAGTCGGTCGCGAAGTTGACATGTATGATGATGTTTTCCACATCCGCTCGCCCTCCCCAAAAATCCCTGATCCAATCATCCTGCCATTGTGGAAAAAACACGCGACTTACTGGGAGGGGTACATTCGTCTAGCTTTTTGTGGAAGATGCCATCCTCGAGAATACCACTTCGGCTAATCGGCGTCGGTGGAGTGGTGGCCCGGTGCACCTCAATACCAGAGGGCTTCCTCGAAGTTCCCCTCTGGGCATCAGCTAGCTGTGGTTTAATTCCAGCTCGACCAAGATGAATTCATCAACCGAGCCTCACCCTTCGGTAGTAGGAGGCCACAATGTTTGTCGAGGCGGTCAATGACCAGGCGTGATACAGCCTGACGAAAGGCGCTTCATGCTTAGCTCTGCTGCAGCCCCGAGTCCCTAATCGTCACCCGACGTCGAAGAATCCCCCGCGGTCCGCAAAATCGAGGCTGAGCCGGTGGGGATGCTGATCGAGCTCCTATCTTGGTCAATATTCTGCGGGGAGCCGCGCCCTAGAATTTTCGTGCTTGAGCGTGTGAAATTCCGGTGCAGCATGCCCTGAATCATGGAGGTATTTCATTTGGCTCCAATTTGGCTCCGTCCTGCAAAAAAAACGTTACATAAGTTTAGCGTAGCACGTGCGAATTACCAAACCCTAGGCGACCCACCCATCCCCTTTTGTCTCTTTCCCGACCGCTTCCACACCTGCGACAGCGTGAGTAGTACCCACACCAACAACCCTCGTTTTCATAGATGCCGGAGGGATTGGCAGGGCACATTTCTCGTTGACCTTCCGCCGTAATGATTGCGCTAAGAAACAGTCGTTGGGCAATGATCGCAGTGCATCCGCTACGACCAATGTACAGTGCCCTTCGTTACCATCCCAACCGACTCTCCAAGATCGGGGGCATCAAGAACCTCGAGGATTTGACACTCCCAGAACCCTTTCTGGCCTCGAGGATAATGAACCTATCCCTCTCATGAGACAATGTCAAATCTACCTACCCTTGACCCACGGAGAACGAACGCCTGGGAAAACAAGGACCTGTTCACGCCAGCGACGATTGATCTCTACGCTCGCTTCGCTGACATTTTGAAGACTAGGCTCCTTACCGGTGTTCCCTCGCAGTCGTTTCTTTCTTCCCACAATGCTTGGACGAGACCAATCTCGACTACTTGGCATCCCTTATTGGTTCTTGGCAAAGGAACAGTTGAAAAACAGCACGGATCAACACGAAAGATAGCGTTTCTCCTCTAAGCCTGATATAAGCGGCTGCAGTCAAGGGTATGATACCCCTCTTGTACGATAGCGAGGTTGATCAACTGGGCTCTGCCGCTTGTCGTCCCTCGGTCTCAAAGATGCAAAACCTTGCCTGATGTCAAGCGGTCTCTAGTTTCCAACGAAAGGAGGACGCACTTCATTGATGTGGGTGAATTGCGTCCACTCTCCCTTTCGCACAAATCGACCAGACCCAAGTTTCCGGATATTGACTACAGCTTCCACGAATGCTTCGGCCTTTCCTGAGGCAGTAACTTTAAGTTCTCTTTCCTTGCGTCACATGATCTAGCGGGAAGGGCGAGGCTAGACTGAGGGAGAAAAATATTAAGGTGTACACTGCGAATATCATACAGAAAGCGTCTGTAATGTAAGCATAATCAAGAAAGGAGGCCGACCTTCGTTCTACTGCCACCGCCAAACCTATGTGCAGTCTACGCCTTAGTCCTATCCCTCCACGATGGCCATAAAAAATCGTCCACGGTGCAAACCTCAGGAACAGCTATCCTCGAATCCTGATAATCCGGGGAAACCATCTCCACACTAACACACCCCTCTACCAAACCCGCCAAATTCTCCCTCAACTTCGCATTCTCCACTTCAATACCGTCCTTACCAACTCTCCTGTACACCTTCACGTCCTGGAACGGGATCCCTGCTTTCGCCCGCGAGCTGGCGACCTCGAGAAACTTGTCGGCGGGGAGATACCTCGTTTGAAGGGTGATGGTTTGGAGGTGGGGTAGCGGGATGTGGCCCGAATTTTCGCTTGGGAGAAGAGCGTGTAGGATGGCGGTGTCGGGTGGAAGGAATCTGTCCGTGATAACCAAGTCTTCCAACTCCGGTACCGCGGCGAAGATGGTGGGATATGCTGACCTGCTCGTCAAGCCAGACTCGATCCACAGCTCGCGGGCCGCTGGTAACGGTGAGCTGAACAGCCGCCGTAATCCTTGTGGAATGAAAGAATTCATTTGGTGGTGCGCCGCGGTCGACAGGAAGACCGATGAATAGGGTCCACACGAAATAAGTCGAAGACCAGCGGACGTGCACCCAATTTCGATCCGGGTCGCTCCTTGCAACCGGTGCTCTGGTGGGTAATTCGGTGGAAACATGTCGTGGATCGTGGGGTCCTGGGGTGGGAACCTGACGCCGTCGAATCTGATCGCGACGTCGATTGCGGTCGGCAGCTGAATCAACGACAACAACCTCGAGATCCCGTGGTGTGCGAAACCGGAGAGATACAACCTCTGGAGTTTGTTCAGGGGTACTGGTGTGATGTCCGATAAATCGCTGGCCGGCGGCACTCTGCCAATCCCGGTGTCCTCTTGTTCCAAGAGAATGTCCTGCAGCGTCGGGCTACACTGGAACAAGTCCAGGAGTTGTCCCATCGAGTGCTCCAAGTTGCGCTGAGCAGCCAAGCACAGCACAGAGAGATTGTGGAAACGGTTATTGGGCCATATAGTAAAGTAAATGACCCTCAAAACCCGCAGGGAAGGGAGAGATCTCGCGAAAATCGTGGGGAGGGATGGGGTAGCCCTGTGGTGAACTCCGGCGAACGGGTTCCGGTTCCCCACATGAGCCGGAGGATGAATTACCAGCGTCTCCAATAATGGCGCTGGGAGATGGAAGTCCGACAGCGGCCCACCGTCTTCCAATGGGTAGACCAGCGTGAAAGTTCGGAACCTTCCGCTGTGATCAGCCAGATTCCCAATGAAGCCGAGGTTCGTGTCCCGAGCGAGATCCGAGTCGGAGGCGTTACGAGAGCGCCTGCAGCATCTCCCCTCGAATCTGACGTGAACGTGCAGCGGCAGACTGCCAGACCTAAAGGTGAACGCGTCCACGATTTCTGGTCCCGTGACGTCCACCGTGGACCACAGCGAGGGGAACATAAGGGCTGTCTCCCGCCAGTGGTGACACACGTGGATTACCGAACGTATCCATAAGTGGAATGGTGGCGCCGTCGTGTACTCCGGGTGGTGGGTAGGGGGAACCTCACACCGGAAGAAGAGAAACACGTTAGCCAGGATCTCCCGCGGGAGGCGATTGATAGGCCGGGCAGCGTTCTTTGACCGTCGGAGCTCAACTATCACCATCGACAATTTTCGTTCCAATGGCGCGAGCTACATGGGTCAGTGAGCCAGGCCAAATCGGAAAACTCTTCAAGTTCCAGCAATACCTCGAGATGTGTGCTATTTACATCCTCCCCTGCTCTGTAGGTGTGTTAACCCGATGCTTTTCATCACATTGAGTAGCAGAATCTCACCTTTGTCTCTCGAACAAGGTTGCACAAACGTCTGTCACCCTCTGGCCGAGGTCGTCCGCAATGTCGCATAGTCCGACGGTACGGGGTGCCTCGTCGCTCATGCTGAAAGTGCTTGATGGAGGTGTTGGTGGAACTTGCGGCCATGAGAATGTAACAGTGGAATCGCGGGGTTGGCCGTCGATCGACGCTCGGCGATCACACACTTTATCACACCCATCAAATCCGGTCACGGGGAAAAACTTCCCTGTGAGGTGAGGCGAAACTGGACAACTCGGACCGAGGGAATTCCCCCTCATATGTCTTGAACATGCGGGAGCGGGCATGAAACAACGCGTACGATATAGGAGTGGGGACTTAACTACGATGGTAAAGCACGAGATAAGTGAGGGGAGATGTGCAGTGGGTAGAGGATGGAGCAAGAGGATGTAGCAAAGAGGACCAGGAAAGGAAAGCATGATAATACACACATAGAATACAACGCACTGAGCCACGATTGCCAAACTGAACTCGGGGGGGAGGGGGGGAGCACAAACAACGATATTTTGTGTGCGAATTGACCAGGGCTCGAGACACAGGTTCCGACATCTACCGAAGTTCAAAGCATGTGTCTGCCATTTGAGGAACATGATTCAATGATAATTGTTGGTAACTGTGACGAGAGGTAGGTTTGAGATGATGATCAAGCCTGTGAAGAGGGATAATGACTCACGGTTCAGAATTCTGGTGGAAGTAAAAGCCGCTCATCGTTGCCACAAATGGGCCAGGCCCACTGTGCGAACTGGAACGCGAGATCCCCCTCTGGAGTCGGCCCTCACTGTCGATTGAGCGCCTCCTAGACCGGCGGGGGCTTTCGGGTTTGGCTGCAATCTCGACAGGTTCGGCCACCACGTCGGGGGTCGCATCAGTGCTCATGTCATCCGTCTCGCGAATTAGCGGCATGTGGTGGGACGCTGGAGTCTGTGGCTGTTGATTAAAATCAACACAGACGTAATAGAACCCTAGAATGGGTTTCACAGGGCGTTAGTGGGCTTAGTCATGTGAGGACAGGGGAGAATCTACCCGCAAAACTAGCGCCATTGATGTCTTGTACGCGATGGTCAGGGACGAGGAATCGTTCCTTCCAGCGCATAAAGACGGCCCCGTGGTCATTATCGGGCATGGTCAAGTACGGTCGCTTCAAATCGTTCTTAACATGTCGGAATGCAGGGAAGCGCTGCCAATGAACCATGTCTTCTTGTTCCGTGGCACCCCAGTTGCGCGTCAAGAAGCCGTAACGGCTGCCAATAATTTCGGCATCAAAATAAGTTGTGAGCTCTGGCCAGTCCTCTGTCAGACCCCGTATCCGCAGGTAGCCACACAAAAAAGATGAAGAGAAGTCGACATCCTACGTGAGAAAACGTCATTTAATTCGATTCAGCTGACCAGGACAACTAATCCATACCACAATGGTGACGTTGACATCATAACTGCTCCGCCCACTTTTCTGTGTACCAGTGAACATTGCTCCAGGGTAAAGGCAGTGATGTGTGGGGGATCGGACGCGAAGCCTTGTGATGTCCACCAACGGGCTCGGGGAGTGAATAGATTCATGCCTGGTCTCCTTCTGAGACTGAGAGGACTCGGAAGAGACGGTCCTGGAGATTGGATATAGATTATCCGGTTGGGTTTTGACTTTTGGAGCATGGTGGATCTTATCCGATACTCTGGACAAATAAGCGTTGGACTCGGATGATGTAGACACTGAGCGTGATAGCTCCGGGACGTCGAGTGGGGACGTAGTGGGGTGTGTTTGAGGGGTAGGGAAAGATAGTGGGTTTGTACCGTCTGTGGTTATTTGCAGGGCTTGGGGGATAGGCCTGACAAAGTCGGCTCCACCAGAAGAGCTGCGACCACTGGCTGAGATGAGATGTTGCTGTCGAGCGGGGACGTTCCTGGAGTCTCTACAGCCTGCGCATAAGAGAGGAATGTCTTGCTCGATTAATAGCTGGTGAACCGGATAGTCTACGTCGGCCGACGACACAGGAGCCATGCAGACTATGCAGACCTTGATCTGCTCTCTCGAGAGATCAAGGTCTTCAGGTTGGGGATGGGTCGATACCGACTGCTCGGAAGGCATTAGGGACACGAACGTTTGGTTGGAGAAGGTTAAGGTGAGTGAGGTGCGTGGGGCGGGAGGAAGGTCTTGCCACGTTCCCACGTGTTCGGCGTCTCTCTGGCACAACTCTAGTTTGCGGTGTGGTTCCGCGCCGTCATAGGTAAATCCGAACCCCTGGTCTAGTCTTTCCTCCCACTTCACACCCGAATGCAACCGACCCCTCACTTGGTCCAGCTCTTTCCTAGTCATTCTCCCTCCGTACCCAGAACAAGCAGAATCAAACGTTACACCCCAATCGCACGGAATCTGCCCGAATAATTTGAGACCAATGCGGCTATCAGCGGTCACGGGTGATTTAGATAAGAGGGGGACTTGATACACGCCCTCCCGGGCCCTTCACTTTCCGTTGATGGACTGGTGCAACACACTCCACCTACTCCTCTCCTCTTCACTTCCCTCGAAACACCACCTGACCTCGACGATCTCGGAAAACCCTTCCGCCAACGCAGGCTCCTCGTAATTCTTCTGAAACCCAAAGTACGTGATATTCGGCACCTTGTTCCGTTTAACCTTTTATTCGGAAGTTGGTGAAATGGAGACTATTTTAGACGGGCCTACACAATTGCACTCACCTCATTCTCAAGGGTGGACGGGGCGAGGCAGTGCGTTCGATACATATTGTTGTGCCAGGCCAGGTCGATTGAATTTTCAAACCTGAAACATCTGGCCAGGGAACATGATACGTAAACGAAACGATGCCTGGGTGAACTTCACTGAACTCACCGGACCGGGACGCCAAACTTTTTTGCAATGTCGATGTACTCTTTCCGTGTTTTCCCGTCCCTGTTCGTGTTGTCTGCAAAAGGCTGTGATTAACAGCAAGGCCTTCGAGGGGATACCCCAACAGTACCAATAACACAACTCTTGCCCGTTGCCAGCGCTTCTTCCGTTGCATCTTTGCACTTCTTCCTGGTCCCCAAGAGATCCTGGTTGATGTGTACATACCCGGCAGGGCCAAAATGCTTCCGGTATAATCTCGACTTTCCCATGCTCGGGTAGCCTACAAGCAATACCAATTCGAGCTCTGTAGACAACGCCGGCGTAAACGGTTCCTCATCTAAAAACAATCGCGTTCAGTTCCCGCTGACTGGTGCGGCGTAATTTTGAATTTTTACCTGGTATCAATGATGTGGTATCATATCCAAGGAACTGGTACCCTGACGCTGGCTGCCCAAGGAAGAATTCCTGAACGGGTCTAAGGTTCTTGTCTTGAGCGACAATCACTCTTCATACATACCTCGGGCGTGTAAAACTTGACGCCGGCGTTTATTGCCCACTTCCTATCGGTTCCCGAATGATCATCCGGACGCCCCGCAGCATCACCTACAAAGTAAGCCTCCGTCGTATCTGCGAACAAATCAGTACCAAGAAACGCCGGGCGGTAATGGTGTTTACCCATCTCCACATTCTCGGACGTATGTATATCCTTTAGCGCGCGCAACATCCCCAGCATGGGCTTGCGGTATTCGTCGTCTGCAGATGCCGCAAAAATCCTGAACGGGACATTCGGAAGCTAGGAAAAAACGTTAATGCAAGTGTGCGCAATCAAAAGCGGTGGGTTGACTCACAGAAGCAGCAATGAGATGAATCTTTATCTTCCACTCTTCTAGGTCCTTTGAGAGCTTCTGATTCGAAATAATGACGACCGAGTACCTACAATTGTCAGCTTACTGCATTAGTATGGCACCATGGTATTCTTACCCGCTATTATGGACCTCTTCCAGTTTCTTCACGACGCCCTTGTGCCACCAAGTGAATGATGCGTGACGATTCTTTTTGGGCTGTCCTTTCCCATATGCAGATACGATTATCGTACCGTCTAAATCGAACATTGCAACCTTAGGATACGTCTTAGGTGTAAGGTTCACCCCGTATAAGCAAGTCTTCTTAGGACCTAGGGGTTTCAACCATCGAAAGGACGATTCACTAGACGCGTCGGGTTTTGAACCGGTCGCGTCTGATTTGTTGAAGAACGGGTGGACTGTTGGGGGCCACAGCTCTACTCAACGCGGTGTTCACAGACATGTGGTAGCACACACTTTTCTGAGCCTTCGTTGAGGTTGAAGATGAGGATGCATCAGGATCGGCTTTACGCTTCTTGGTGGCCTGAGTAGACATGTTGCGCAAGTGGAAACGACAAAGTACCCGGCTATAGACGATGCACGGAACGACAAATAGAGGAGAGTGCAATCCCAGCTTCAGATTTGCAGTCCGCGTGGTCCGTCGAGGTCGCCGTTCCGACAGAAAGCGGAGGAAGTCGCGATGAGGTGACTGACAGCGGCCGAAACGCGTGTTAACTCGACCATCGGGTTTTCGGAAGATGTCGATGATGGCTTGAAGTCCGTCCACCATCTCTCAACTTTTTTTCGACAGCCTCCGTCGTCAATTTTCTCGCCAAACGTTCTCGTGCACAACAATCGTGGTCTGGGGGCGGACCTGGCTCGCGTGCAACTCGCACGGAATTTTCTCTGATAAAACGCCAGCTCGAATATTTCCATGGATGGCAGAAGGTATGTCGACTCGACCTATCCCTCGGGCTTTCTTCCAGCCCCCCTTCCCTCCAATTGAGCGCATCCTTGCAGCCCGGGGGATATCTCATATGCAGTGAACGGGATACTCCATCGTGCGTCATGTTTTGAAAGTTTTACGCCGTCCCCGTGTGTTTTATCCCACATCTTAGAGTACAAGGCAGTAGCTTGCGCCATAGTTGCGAGTGGAATGTCGACTTTTGCCGGATATCCCGTCGGTTTTCACGCTCAAGTCAAGAAACTAGGCTAACTTTTTTAGCAGCTCGATTCGCTGAAATCTCGCCTGCAAACAATCAAACATCCTATATCCGTCCCAACTCTTGCTGTACTTGTATATCGTGAGGAGGGCGTCCGCGGGTTTTATCGAGGGCTGTGGATTCCGCTGGTGACCATAACGTTCGTCCGTATGTCGGTTTTATTCCTTCAGGCGATCTCTCGATTGCCTGGGTGCTAATGATGTCACAAGGGGCGGCCTCGTTTACCATATATTCCGGAACAAAGGACAATCTTCGGGATGCTCGCATCCTCCATCGGAATACTCTCTACGATACTTCATTGTTGGGAGGATTAGGGTCAGACCCGGATCAACCTTCCGAGCCCCAGAATGCTGATGTTTGGCTTCAGGGGAGCGTTGGCGGGTTCACTCATCTCCTTTGGGTCTGCCCCGTTTGAACTTGTGAAGGTCTGGCTATCGTCTACGTCACCGCGTCTCCAACTGTTCTCATGACTTCCGCTTTTATTGTGTCTTCTCCATGCTATGGTGACAGTAGGTCCGGCGTCAGCTCGAGTACTCGATTGCAGCTGCCAAGGGGCTACAAATAAACCGGCCTCCCACTACTCTCCAAGCCGTCCGAGATATCGTGAAGACCCGAGGACTGTTGGGGCTGTACACCGGGTTTAAACTTCACTTTGGTAGGCGAATCCTCCTTGTCGCAACAGTCGCGTCTCGTGACCACTCCAGCGTGTGATGGCTGATTCCCTCCATTCCCTCGGATCTGTTCCTCTTTGTCTCGTAGTGAGGGATACTTCCGGGACTGCATTGTATTTTATGGAGTATGACGGTATGCGTCACATGTTGGGGCGGCTGCCGTCCGGGGAACAAGGACCGACACCTCCATGGCTTCCAATCCACTCTTCGCTCGTTCCCTTCGTCTGCGGATCTTTATCAGGGGTCACATCTTGGGCATTGATCTACCCTATGGACGTGTACGTTACTTAAGCCTCTCCGCCGTGGTGATCATGAGAACGTCAATGTGTTGATGACATATCATTTAGGGTGAAAACTAAAGTCCAACAGCGCGCGCTGGCGGGTGAGAAGTACCGCGGGGTCATCGAGACGCTTACCCGTTTGATCCGGGGTAAGTCCACCGTCCTAACCTTCGTTATGATCTCCATGAAGTCGTGCCCTCCCATTTCTCACACTTATCCCGTTCTCCCATCTCTTTCCTTCACCCGGATCCGATATCCCGAGTTGTAGCCACGGGAGAGACGCTAACCCCAGTTTCATCTTTTTACACCAGGTCCTGACCCGCAAAACCCGAAGCCATTAGTAGCGGGTATCGGCCGGTTGTATCGGGGGCTGGGTGTCAGCGCTGTTCGGAGTATAACTACGCACGGACTCTTGTGGACGATCTTTGACCTTGTGTCCAATTACATCGATCGCCTTCCGGTCCGTTGATCCCTTCGAGGGCGGATCCGGGGGGTCATACCGATGTTCCACAACCCATGCGTGCCCTAAATAATGTTTGTCGGGCCGCAGGAGTCCTTTCACCCCGAATTAACATCCCACACTCTTGTGAAACTTTGTGCCACAGACTCAACGTGTGCCAGTCGTTTTCTGATCATCGTCCTCCCATCCTTGGTTCTGTCCAAAACAAACTGGGGCTCTCTGTTTCGTTCGCCTCTTCGCATTTCCAGTTTCTCTCCATTCCTTCGCATCTATCCTAGACAGAGCATCATTTAGTTTCCTCTCGCACACCGTAGCTTATAGCATAATGATATAAAAGTCGACAAGGATTCCCTGTTATCTCGACCGATCTCGCACATCAATTTCTACTAAAGAAAGGCGCAAGGCTGCGCTACGAGATGGTATATTTCCCGTAGTTCTTCTCAGGGTCATAAAGCTAGTGCGACCCATGAGCCACATTCCTGAGGTTTCATAGGAGCGCTTACCTCCCAACGCGAGGCGGGGAATATGTGCTTGTTCCTCTGGTACCAGCTCCTCTCCACGACTTTCCCTGCGTGGGATTCGTCTTTCTCCTTTGATGCGTCGGCGAGGAGCCGGACATCGTCGTGCACGTCGAAATTGAACAGCGGTCCGGATTTTCCACGTGCTTTGTTCACAATGAAGCTGTAGAATGTGTAGTGCTAGAATTTGGAGGTGATTAGTCCGTAAGCCGGCAGCCGTGCGCAACCTACTTGAGGAATGATGAGGTCCTCCTGGTTCACGGGAAAGGTCAGGATACGCGGCATGATGTAAGAGGAAGGGAGAGAGAACCTTGATATACATTAGGTTATCCACGCTTATGCCCCGAAGCTCGGGGAACTGCTGTCGGCATTTCTCCAGGAACTGTGCGACCGTGTCACCCTTCTTGCACTAAACATGACGAGAATAAGAAATCGAGCCGTTCAAGTTGTTGTGTGGCCACGTACCGAGACACTCTTTCGATGGCCACTTCCGTCCCAGTAGGAATAAGTGATCTCGATATCTTCATCCTTGAGTTCCTCTTGTTTCTTCAGCCATTCCTGACGCAGCTGTTCGCGCTCCTTCCTCTCTACTTCCTCTCGTTCTCGATCGGGCAGGAACGACGTATCGACGGCGGGATTTTTCCCAAGTTTGGACTTCTTGACCGGTTTACCATCTTCATCTGCCCCAGAACCTGGTGCGGGTGAATTCGAGGTAGTATTGTTTGCAGAAGGTTCTTCATCTCCATCGTCGTCTAAGGCGAAAGACAGGGTTGACTGCTGTGTTTTCTTACGCTTCTTGGACTTCTTTTGTTCGTCCCTAAACAAGAGCTACAGCGTTTGAGTGCACCGTCCCCACTCTTTATCGTTACCCCTCCGTTCAAAGAGGGAGGACAACAAACCGCGTAGAGTCAAGTGAGAAAGACGTACTTGAGTTCACTCGTCATAGCAGCTTCACGCTCCTTGGCTTCTTGGATTTCCTTGCGCCTAGCTTGGAAATCCTCAAGTCTGACAAGACCCACGGTACTCCTCTTCAAGGAGTCTTCCATGGAGTCATGCTGGCCAACGAAGCGGTTGGATGAAGGCCGAGCCTTCTCGGTCTCTTCGACCAGAGCGGCCTTTTGTTTCTCGTATTGCTCACGCATACGTTGACGTTCCTTCGTGAGCTCTTCTTGACGTCTACCTTCGGCTCTGTTGCTTGCCATGGTTCGCGAAGGATATGCAGGGGTCGAGTGGGTGTGTTGAAAGAGATAGAAGCTGTATTTCGATCACGTGAAGTCAAAACCCTCTCTTCTCTACCCTCCGAATCTTACAATGGTGTATGTGCTCGGAAAGTTGTTACCGGAGAACCAATTCACGCGGGTAACGCACAGGCTTTCTCCTACGCTGGCACCGGACGTAACTAACGTTTCATTCTAGTTTGCGCTGACGCATTTCTATGGCGTAGGGCACAACACCGCGCACCGTATATGCGCCAGGTTCCAAATTCACGACCGGTGTAGAGTCAAAGATTTGACGCCAACCCAGTTAACGTCAATCACCGCTTTCCTCTCTTCCCCCTCCACTGCACAACCCGTCCAACGCGTCCCACTCGCGAGTCCGAGCTTCCGTCCCAAACCCGGTCCTATAACTCCAGACACCCGATCGACGTCTTTAACGAACGCGAAGGGAGGAAGTGATCCCTTGCGAAACCTGAAGATCGAGACGGACTTGAGGAGGGAGATTCGGGAAAATATTGCCCACCAGAGGATGATTGGAAGTTACGTCGGAAGGAGACACGCCATGGGTCTACCAGTCAGGGGGCAAAATACGCAAAACAATGCGAAGACGGCCAAGAAACTCAACAGGATCGACAGGTGGTAGAGATTGCCTTTCGAGGAACCTTGCCACGCCCTCTACCTTCCCTTTGCATTATTGCGGTTATAATAATACATCATCTAGCCCGCAGGGCTCTGCGAGAAAGCACCTTAGTCATCTCCAGCAGGAACTTCCTCCTCCAGGAGTTTTATCAGCTTCACTCTGATTTCTGTCGTTTCATCTCCCCGTAGCACGTCGGAAATGAATTCGGCCGTGACTTGCATCTGCACCTAAAAACAAACCATCAGCTCAGCAAGCTAATACAATAGTCAGAGGGGAGCAACGAACCATTTCAAGCGCACCCCGTATCACTCCGCAGAACACATTGCTGAACCAGAGTCCGCCTTCCAGAGCTTCTTCTGGGAGTTCGACAAACTCCGCGAGTGGGTTATCGTCGAACGTTAGTGAGAACATGGAACCTGGAGTTGCACCCGTCGATTGGGATTTCGTCGTTGGTGATGTTGTTGGTTGCAGTTGTGCATGGGTGATGTTGGGGGTGATATTCAGGAACGATTTAAATCCAACCTGAGATGACGGACTTAGCCTAAGGCATGGAACTAAGTGCACCCTCCTACCTTTGCGATTACTTCTCCGACGTCCTTGAAATCTGCGCACCGGCCTAACGAGCTCTTTGCGAGGAACTCTTCGATAAGTCTCGTTCCGATATTGTAACCCATCTTTTCCAGTTGCTTATTAACCTCAGCGTAGTCCTCGTAGTCCTGAATGAGCTGCACCACCAGCGCGCCGTATGTCAGCGCGAACAGTTCTGCATTCTTGGTCTGATTAGATAGCAGCTCCTTTGACGCAGAATGATCAAGCAGAGAGTTGCCTCACGACTTTCTCGGACTTGTTTTTCCAAAGGTCTTCGCCGATGGCTTTGTATTGCTTACTAGTCGTGGCCATAACAAGCAGCTGGCGTGAGGTGTGGACTGTGAATTCTTTGGAGCGTGAGGGTAAATGCTACCGCCGGGGGAATGATCTCGATCATACACCGTTTTTCACTTCCAAAAAATCATGTCGAGGCCGGAGCTGATCGCGCCTCCAGAAATCGTAGGTTGGCTTCACACCCTACTCGCCTCTGTAACAAGCGTGATTGATATGGACAGTACTATGGCGATACGGAGTCGAAGAAATACACAAATAAGTGAGCAACCGTCGCACACACACCTTCTGCTCGTCCACCACTAAACCGTTCTCCAGCACCCGAATCCAGCAGGTCCAAGCGGACATGACCTATCGCGCATTGGAACTACTCAATCTACCGCCCGCTCAACCAGCCTTCTTGCTCGACATCGGGTGCGGGTCCGGTCTCTCGGGTGAGATCCTCGATGACGAAGGGCATATCTGGGCCGGTGTCGATATTGCCCCCAGTATGTTGGGTGAGTTTTCCTCTTCGCTTGATAGTAGGAAGCTGTAAAAGTTTAAAGACTGACCTGATGAAGAGGTTGCTCTGGAACGAGAGGTTGAAGGTGATCTCTTCCTTCAAGATATCGGGCAGGGATTCGGATTCCGTCCTGGTAGCTTCGATGGCGCAATAAGGTACCCTCGCATCCACTTTCATCTGTTACATCTCAAATCTTACGTTCATTGCAGTATTTCCGTTCTTCAATGGCTTCTGAACGCGGAAACCTCCCACCCAACGTCCTCTCCTCCCCACCGCCTCACCCGTTTCTTTACAACTCTCTTCTCCGCTCTCCGAAATCCTTCTCGCGCCGTTCTTCAATTCTATCCCTCTTCAGACGACCAGATCCAGCTCATAACCTCACTCGCGCAAAAGGCAGGGTTCGGAGGAGGGTTAGTCGTGGATTACCCTAATTCCAACAAAGCCAAAAAGGTTTTTTTGGTGTTAATGGTGGGATCCGGCGGACAGGTACCTCAGGGTCTTCAGGGAGGCGCTGAAGGTGTAGAGAACGAAGAAAAGGTGAAGTTTGAGAAGAGGAGGGAGAGGGCAAAGGCAAGGGCGAGCATGAAGAAAAAGAGTATCAAGGGCAAGGATTGGGTGCTCAAGAAAAAAGAGGTATGGGGTCTCAGGCCATGTCCCTGTCATGAACTTACGGATAATTTCGTTGTCTCCAGTTGTATCGACAGCGAGGGAAAGAAGACGTTCCTCGGGACTCAAAGTACACCGCGCGGAAGCGAAAGATTCGCTTCTAACCTCCCTGTTCACATACTGGTGTATCCATTAACTCGTCATTATGTACTCTACCACACACAAACACTTGAAAGGCGTCACCGTTCAATGAATAATTCCTTGGCCGCCCTCACCGCTTCTTCAGGCTCGCTTCTGATGAAAGTGCCCTGGAGGGCGGCCATGCTCACTCTCCTCCCTTGTTTCATCTCTCTATCCACCGTATTTTCTAATTCATCACCCAAAGATTCCAGGTCCGCGTTTCGTTCTGAGTCGTAGAACCCGGTGAAAAGACGCTTGGCTTGAGAGGGGGAAGCGTCGTCGATTAGGCAGGCGAGATCCACTCGGCCCGGGCGAATGAGCGCAGGGTCCAGCTTTTCGATGTGGTTCGTCGTGAGGAAAATTATCCTCTCCTCACCCGAAGCGACACCGTCCAGGGCATTGAGGAAACCAGAAAAGGTGACAGAGGATTGGTACCTAGTGTGAAACAAGAAACCCATAATGAGTCCCCAGCAATCCAACTTCAGAGCTAAAAGGAATATCCGGTCACATACCCGTCTTCGCTGGTTTGGACCCGCTTGTTAAACGCCGCGTCGACGTCCTCCATCAGGATTATGCTCCGTTCTGGGGCGTTTGAGAGGAGATGAAAGAGCTTGTCGTCTGCAAGTCCTCTTTCGGAGAGGTTGAGCAAACAGATGTCATATCCTAATGACCCGGCCAGCGCTTGTATGAAGGAGGATTTACCCGACCCCGGAGGACCGTGCAAAAGGTACCCTCGCCTGTAGGGAATACCTGGAACAAAACCAAGTTCAGCATCAAGAAGTTCCGCGAAAAACTCGATAGCTACGACCTCTGTCAGCGTACCATTGCCGCCTATCCAAGAACGCTCTGACGTCGTTCTCTATCTTCTCTGATACACCCTCATCCAACACGACACTCTTGAGGGGCCTCTTCCTCCTGGGCAATCCAAATGGTCTCCACTCGATCCCCCAAGCGGTCATGACGACAAGCTTCCCCTCGTTTCCCTTCATTGCGAGTTCCCGGGCTTCACTTAGCAGCGAGGAAAACAGATTCCGGTCTTTGGAGAGAGTTGTGAGGGTCACAGTCTCCCAAGGCTGTCCAGACATCATTTGCATAGACCGCGTTTCGCGTTCTCGTTTGACTTGCATCCACGCTCGCTGGTACCTGAACCAATGGGTTCCTGGTCCAGCGACGAGGTTAAACACCACAGACGAGCTCCCGTTATTACGTTGCTCGAAAGCGGTCTCCACACTTAGCTGGTGGCTTCGTACCCAAGGGACGGAGCGGGAGAGGATCGATCGGGAGGAGGCCGCGGTTTGGGCTTGGACTTGGGTTTGGTGCGCCATCCAAGCCAGGAACCAGTCGTAAGCTTTGTCTTTGTTGCTTATCTCGAGCGAGACTAGCATCCGGCGACGTAAAGTGGTTAGCCCAAAGATTAAGGCTTGGCGTGCTCCTGTTAGCACGACTCCGAGGCCCTATAATACCGGGGATAAATTTCTGGTTGGGTCATAAAGTTACGACTAACCATGAGGCCAAACCCAGCCTGAAAATAGGGGCTACACAAAGGATGCGAGGTTCATGCTGGTGAGCGGTTCGGTCGCAGTTCAAAAGTTGTACGCTCGAACGTACTTGTCCCCGATTATGCTTCCGACGAACGAGGGTTGGGTTGGAACCACATTTTGAGATACCGTAGACGTGCTAACAGGTGTCGGCGTTCTGAGGGCTGAGTTTGGAAGTCCGGTAGTCAGCGCATCATTGGATATGGTCTTCACTGTCGCAACAGTGGACGCGTCTGACATGGACTTGGGAGGCAAAATGTAATTAGCTGATCGGACATCGGGTTGCTTCCGGCCCATTCCTTCGAATCCCGCTGCCACACGACTTATCCTCTCACCGAATGGCGAACGGGTCTACATTCCAGCATACAAGATGTCCCGGACAAAAATTGCAAAACAAATACATGCGGCCTCCGCCATAGCCTTTGGTTCAAACCTCCAAGAAATGCGCTACGACTTCCATGTAGCGATCCCTCTCCTCCCAATGGGCCAAGTGGGAAGATTCGGAAAACTGAATCCACTTCACTTTCTGAAGTTTATCGAAGAAGGGCTGAAGGCAGTTGTCGTCGACCTCGTCATATCTTCCGTTGGTCAACAGTGTCCTGTATGTGATTTCAGGGATGCGGTCGACGATTGACCAGGTTTTGAGAGTCCCAATGATGTGGAATTCGGATGGCCCGTTCCTTTCAAGCATAGGTATCAACGCCTGCGCTGTTTTCGTTTGGAGGGAGGGTGTACGTACATGGTATAGTAGACCGTCGGGTCCTTCTCCAACCAGTCGAGGCATACCATGAATTCCGCCGGAGGGGGTTTCAATCTACATACATACTCAACCAAGAAGGGCATCATAGCCTTCTTGTACTCAGGGTCATCAGTTGTCCCAGCATCCTCGTATTTCTTGAGGGTGTCTTGAATTTCCTGGGGGAGTCTGGCGAGCTTCTCTTTCTGAGAGGCCATAAAGAGCTCCATCGATGCCGGACCAGAGGCGAGGACGAGGTTCTTGAGACCTTTTGGTTTTGTCGTGGCGAACTCTGCCGCCAACATAGCTCCCCACGAATTACCCAGAAGATCGAAATCCTCATCAATTTTGAGGTGTTTGAGGAGGTTGTTGAGTTCGGCGATGAAGAGCTTGACGCTCCAGAAGTCACCGTCACCATTCTTTTCGGGGAGGTGGGTGGACTCCCCACCGCCGATTTGATCGTAGAAGATGACGGGGATCTCGTTTTTTGTCCAGAGATCGGAGAGGGAGAGCATGTAATCGTGAACAACCCCCGGACCACCGTGGAGGGCTACCAAGGGACGGTTTTTTCTGTTTGCTAGGTCGCCATAGACCTTGTACCAGGTCTTTGTGGCCTGCCCGGTGCTCGGAACGATGAAATCGATCTCGCCAGTGGTGAAGCCTCCAGCGGACATGGTGGCCTTGAGGGGGATGATCAGGGGGATGTACAGGCTCAATAAACCGCTAGGGTGCTCTTATATATTTTCACCCTCAGAGTATGATCTAATCTGGTCCTTTCGGCCGAGTGGGTGTGATAACTCAACCATGCATCAACGGTCTGTTCCAGCGGCGGTTTACAACGGAAGTAAGTTCAGGCGAACAGTGGTCGGGCGGGACAATTGTGATCCGATATCTTCAGAGAAGTGATATGTATCTCGGAGAGTTTCTCGATGGTTCTTGAGATGATGATCAGTCTGAGATTCAGTTAGTATTGTATCCAACTAGCCGCGACCCGTGATAAGGAATCTGATATAAAGACTACAGTAGTAATAAAAGTGCAGAAGTCATGAACGTTGTTCGGCCAATCAGGTTTAACGTTTGTCCAGCCAATCAGAGATAAGTTTTGTCTACCGTGTGAAAGTTGTACTTCCCTTGTATTTCTTGATTTCTTGATTGTATTGATTGTATTTCTTGATTCTTGATTTCTTGATATTTCTTGATCCAATCTGACGCCAACTGTCGCGGGCTTGTGATCATGACCGACACACGCAGCCTACTAAAAATCCTCGATCGCTGTTTGGACAGCGGTCACCTCAAGGGTGATCTACATGTCCGGGAGTTGTGCAGGTATGTCGCCATAACAAGACCACGGATCCAGCTTCCAGGGGGGAGCCACACGCGTCACGTCCTTTGGGTAGTGGGTTGCCAATTTCGATGCTTGCACGGGGGAGCGCTATCACCAGGGGATGTTGTACCATTTGCGTTAGGGTAGAGCTTCTCCGGAACTACTTCCTATTTCGACGATTGCCCAGTAGCCAGGAGGGTGGGACGGTATCGGCATCGCTCACTGTAGAATGGATGTCACTGTCAGAAGCTTGCTGTGACACAGGATTCTATTACCGACTGACGAGATGCGAGATTATGAACCTGTTAGCGACGTGGAGGGAGCCACTGGCGCAGTGACAGTTTGGGTGTGCCAACTCCTATTAAGGGGCTGACGCGCTGCGTTGCGCGAGCGAGGGGCATAAAGGTGAGAGACTGGTCATAGTAATCCTCGCAGATCTGCCAGGGGGTGAGAAGCCTGAGGTCGCTTGAAGTCTTCACGGACCCTCAGGTTTTCGAGAGTTACAAGACTTGACAGTGCTTTTTGTCAATACACAAATTGCGCGTCGAGTCTCGATGTAATGCCTACGAGGCTTGGGATCAAATCCTCCAAGATCATACGCACAAATTCGAGGGGCGCCGTCCTGGACATAGGCACTTAGAAGACCTTGGTGGGCCGAACCTCGAGCGCAACCTGGTCAATCACGATAATCATTACAGAAACAAGGCCAAACAACTGATCGAGAACCCAGACATGTACATGAGGTTCCGCAACGTGAGCCTTTGAAATTTGACCACGCGCATGGGACCTCGAGGTAAGTATAAATAACTTCACAAAGCTGCTTGTCTTGTGTTTGAACGCGCTGTCGACGGGAACTTTTCTCGCTGATTCAATTCGCTCTTTGTCTGCGACCCTGCGGGACGTAATCATCCGCCTCGGACGTCGTGGGTCCTCCTGTGCTAAACTTCTAGGGATGGGACGCCTTTATTGTTTGCCTCTCCTTTCGGTAAGCGTGCTCGCCACCTCTCGCCTCCTAAGACATTTCTTATCTCAGCTCGAGAGTAGAATTTTCCCGAAGAACTGTGGCTGCTGGGTATTGGTACAATCCGCGCGAGTGACAGTCCCATCCAGTTACGCTGACGACCTAACGCAATATGGTGTGGTTTTTTAGATCAATTTGCACCTCTTGTTCACGGCTACAAAACCCGCCCCCGCTGGTATGTCCCAAACGTGATCAGACCTCTTCAACCGCGGTGCAAATCTTATGGAAGCTGCAGAACGCTGAAGGCAGATGGCTTATCCTAGGATGGGCGTCACCCTCCGACTTGGAGGGCAGGTGACTATCGTAAGCACGCGACGTAAGGGACTTTGCCGCTCTTGAGCGTTTGGGACCATTCCATCTGTCTCTCCTACATTTTGTTCTGCCGCGTGCCTCACTAGCGGCGAAACGTGCTAGATCATCGGTGTCGATCTTTTTCGAACTTCCTGTCGCTGCCCCTAGCGCCATCGCGTTCATCCTCGTGCCCGTGAATGTTACTCTGTCGGTCCCAGTGTTTTTCCTCAATTCACAACGCCCCCCGGCCGCTGTAAATCTGTCACCCAACGTAACCTTCCACCGCCAATACCTCGGTTTTTGACACCGCCGCTATATTTTTTTGTTGGATTGTGGACGCTACCGGGGGCAAAAGAAAATATCTTTACATACAGATTGGCCACGCCCCTTGCCAATCGGGGACATCACACAGGCTTATTCATCTGGATCTGGAATCACCAAGCCTTCCGTCTCGCTTAGTAGACAAGCAACTTGGGATTTCGTGGACTTTCCCGACACGGTGCACGTCCGGTGTTCTCTAGCGGCAATGCGTCGATCGGGGTCTTTCACTAGAGCGCCGACCTAAACCTCGCCCTGTCACTGGTGGCCACCCCTCGGACCTTGCCCGTCTTTTCTGTTCCTTCCGCCTGCTTGCTGAGGGGTTGATCGATCTCCTCGGGGATACCGCACTCCTCGTGATTATCGGCAGCGGCAGAGGCACGATTTGCCATCATCCGTGGCAAATCACCATCCAGGCCATGGTAGTTCTCGAATCCACAGGCTATCCAGATCCTTCCGCCTAGCCTAGTGTCATCGCCAAGTGATGTTATCCAATTTAGCACGGCACTTTCCCGTTGTGGTTTTATGTATTTTCGCTGTCTTTTGTCAACGAAGGTGATGCTTGTACTGAACGCCTTGGGCGCGCGTGTCTGCACGCTCAAACTCCAACGAGGCATCACTTTTGGCATCGGATTGTCCGCCACAATGTCCCCGCGTAAGTTCTCTCTCACACTACCGCGTCATTTTTTGTAATGGATTTGGTCAGCGGAAAGGGCGAAATAACAAACAGACAAGGGTCGTCGTAAACGTGCGAACCGCTCTGGAAGTTCAATCAAACACGTACATGGAACCTAGTAGCCTGGTTTGCCCGTCAGTCTTATAAAAGGTTCTCAGGATGCAGGCAACTCACAATACCCTCCCCTTCATCCTTATCATGTACCTCTCAGCGAAGGTGGTCGCAAAGGCGGTCCTTCACTTCGTCGCGGCGGTTGGAGTGTGCCTGTGCACCGTGCCTCCTCAGCCGATACCCTCCAATGATCTTCGCAAGAAGTTTACCGAACCATCGACATCCTCTGACGGAGAGAGCCGTCCAGCTGAGCCAGACGTTCCACACTCACCTGCATCCCCCCGATTCGACTTGAAGGCAGCGAGCGCGACATTCGGCCTCTCCTACTTCCCTTACATCTTCTCGACATGGGTTGTGTTTGTGAACACACTCGACGCGTTCCACGCACTCGACCTATTCCCAGAGATCGTACCCGTCCATCACACCGTGGCCGCCCGGGGATTCGGCGTACAACTAGTTGCCGGACTCACACTCATCATCTCCTTCTCCGCGCTTCGTTTCGCCGCGTTTCAGACGCTTGGAAGGCTTTTTACTTACCAGTTATCCATCCTTCCCGACCACAAGCTGGTGACGCATGGAGTGTATTCGTACGTCCGACATCCGTCCTACACCGCCGTTCCGTTCGTCTTTGCGGGAGTGTTGTTAACGGCCACTGCGCCGGGGAGTGTGTTGCATGATTACCTTGGGGCAGACACGACGAGGAAGTTGGTGATCGTTCTGGCGTTAGCGATCGCACGTGGTACATATGTGTTCATGTGTAGGGCGGATGTTGAGGACCAGGTGTTGAGGAAGGAGTTCGGAAAGGACTGGGAAGAATGGGCCCGGGTTGTTAGGTACAAGTTTATTCCAGGTGTGCTGTGACTGTGTAGTCTGTAAACAAAACTGTATGTTTGTAAGTGTTGGGTGATTACGTGCAGAATTTTGAGTAGCTGCGCCGCGTGGATCGGGATAATCCGAGCGCGTCGCACCTTGAGTCTCAGTCTGTCTCCGTCAGCCTGAGGCCGCTCAGTCGGTGGTGAGCTCGAGTCGTATCATCTTGACCACCCTCCCCTTCCTCTCCTGCGACTACCATGTCCTCCCAACACCAGTCAGCCTCTCCCAATCTCGTCGGCGGCCATTACCGCGTTGGCAGGAAGATCGGCGAGGGCTCCTTCGGTGTCATCTTCGAAGGTCCGTTCTCCCTCCTCTGTCCTCCTCATCCTTTTCTCCAGCTTGAGCCTGTTTTTTTCGACAGGGACGAACCTCCTCAATTCACAGACCGTCGCTATCAAATTCGTCAGTCAAAATCCGCCTCTGTGCTCGCTCGCGCCGCCATTCAACGCTCTGACACAACTTCTATAACAGGAACCTCGCAAGGCAGAGGCCCCCCAGCTGAGAGACGAATGTCGCTCGTATCGTATCCTCGCCGGCTGCCGTCAGTGCAATACGCCCTCCCGTTGGTTTCCACATACAACTGACCCATCGTTTGCTCTGCTACATAATAGCCGGAATCCCACAAATCTACCACTTTGGTCAAGAAGGCTTGCACAACATCCTCGTCATCGACCTTTTGGGACCTAGTCTCGAAGATCTCTTCGACATGTGCAGTAGAAAATTCAGCATCAAGACCGTCTGCATGGCTGCCAGGCAAATGGTGCGCGTGGTCCCCGTTTTCAACGTTTCCTGCTTCCCATCCCTTCTTGATTCTGTCGGCTCACGTGATTTTTCTGCACTCGCCCTCCCCACCGCGTTTTCCTATAGATCTCGAGGGTGCAAAGTATTCACGAAAAGAACCTGATCTATCGTGATATCAAGCCCGACAACTTTCTGATTGGGCGGCCTGGGACAAAGGGTAGCAATAGTAAGTTCTCCCTTCAAAAACGTCGCCCTCAGCA
This sequence comes from Thelephora terrestris, assembly GCA_015956445.1. NCBI lineage: Eukaryota > Fungi > Basidiomycota > Agaricomycetes > Thelephorales > Thelephoraceae > Thelephora > Thelephora terrestris. Next base: position 3,094,193 of record WIUZ02000002.1, on the reverse strand, counting down.
TCAGCTGATGCCATCAAGTCATTCATATGGTCGATTTCGGGATGGCCAAGCAGTATCGTGACCCGAAAACCAAGCAGCACATTCCCTATCGTGAACGAAAGAGCTTGAGCGGGACGGCACGCTACATGAGCATCAACACCCATCTGGGACGAGGTCAGGGTCATCGATCTTTGATCCATGGCGTTTGAAACCGACACCGTTCACACAGAACAATCTCGCCGAGACGATTTGGAATCGTTGGGGCACGTTTTCATGTATTTCCTGAGGGGCAGCTTGCCATGGCAAGGCTTGAAGGCCGCCACAAATAAGCAGAAGTATGAGAAGATTGGCGAGAAGAAGCAAACAACTACGATCAAGGATCTCTGCGAAGGCTTCCCGGGTAAGTTTGTGTTTCAGGTCAGGTTTCACAGGGCTTCCAACCGACACGTATCCACCCCTTTCAGAGGAGTTCGGTATCTATCTGAACTACGTGCGCAAGCTCGGATTCGAAGAGACACCCGATTACGATTTTCTACGAGAGCTGTTTGCAAAGGTGATGAAGAATAACGGTGATATTGATGATCAAGTTTATGATTGGAATCTGCTGAACGGTATGCCTTGTTATTTTCGTCGGTGCAGTCGCTGTATGCTCAATGACAAACTTGCAGCAGGAAGAGGGTGGGAGTCTTCTGTGGGACAGAACAGTCAAACCTTGCAACAGGTACAAAACACTCAGCCAACGCGAAGAACCGACGTCCCCGCGCAAAGTACACCGGTTCCCCCGTCCCCTGCTCTTGTCCGCCACGGATCCAAGAAGGCTCAATCCCCAGGCCCCCTGCTGATGCCGAACAACGACCAGGGTGCTCCCGGACAGCTCACGCCACTATCGGGTGTCGCTCAGATCAACGTTTCGATTACGCCGAACAGAGCAAAGACCCAGCAGAACGGCTACGATTTCGGAGAGGAATCATACGTTGGCAACCAAACGTACGACCGGGCATCACCAATGGTCTCGACGATCCAAAACGCGCCACCGCCACTCACCGCGAATCGTCCGGCTGGTTTGCAGAACGGAGGGATTTCGGAGCAGCAAGAGAACGAGCCGCCAAAGTTTAGTCTTTGGAAGATCCTGACGTGCAAGTGTTCGTGATGTTCCTGCCTCCTCGTCTTCTGTGCTCCTTTCTCCTCCGGATCTTGTGTTATACCTCATCGCACGAACATAGTTTATGACCTCTCCTTGATTGCATCCACTCCTCCCTTCGCAACTGCTTTCGATCTCTCTTTTCCTCCCTTGTCATGATTGCCTTTCTTTGCTTCAACGAGCGCTCGTGCTGAGCCACTCTGATCGGTGCCCTTCTACAATCGTTCTCGTTATCGTTTTCCTTATTTATGGCCTTGGGTGAAAACCTTCGCCTCGGTGTGCGAAGCCTGCCCATGGGCTTCGGTCAAGTTGCTCTCCTACCCTATATCTATATCTCGTTAATTTTCTCCTTCCACGCTCTTCTCGGTCCAGATCATGGAAGGAAGGGCTGATGGTCTCATACGGTCACCTCCATGCGGACCTTCGTCTTTTTGTATTCTTTGGAGCTTTGGGTTTGTTCCTATCTTCAACACAAACTACCTGATTTTCAGGTGGCAATTCCCTTGGTTCATATTCCCACTTTTATTCCCTCGTGTGCTCACGTCGGGCAGACACATCTCTATCGGTTCAACGACCTCTAACGTACTAAACGACGGTCATCCAACGGGGTGCATATTCGCGATTGTATTTTTTTTTCGTGCCCTTGCTCCTTTCATTTTTGCGTATGTACATAGTGTTCAATCATCCCGTCCTTCTGCGTTCTCCGTTTGCGGCCCTTTAGATTACTGCAATGGTCAATCACCTTGGTTCTGGGTGTGTCGACTCCCCAAGCACTCGTCCTTGTATGACCTTCATCGCGAGTCTCGCCATGTCGGAGCTGCTGCTGTTGACATCGGGAAGGCTGAATGGAATTCTAGCTGTCCATAATTCACTCTTAGCTTGACTAGGAAGCGTGTCGAATAAAAAAGGTGTGAAGAAGTTGTGGCCGCAAGCGTGCAAAAGGGTGTCTGCTACCATGGAACAAGAGAACATGAAATAGAAGCTTCAAGAAAGCACGAACGATCTGCAATTACAGAAGAATAGAAGAATTAGGTGATAGCAAAGCCCAGAACCAGAACCGAATATCCAAAAATGAACTCCAGAAGAGCCCTCACGTCCTACAGCCAAGGTTCGTGTGTGTCGTCCGCGGTGCCACTTCGACCCCACGTGTATTCTACTCCGTATGGGTGTGCTGGGTCGTAATCGGCCTCTCCAGACCCGCCCTCATCATACACATATATCTCACCGTCTTCGATTTTGACATCTTCAACGTCCCGGTCTCCCCGACTGTCCTCTGCCACAATCGAACTCACTCCACGGTGCGGGTCTGACGGCCCAGGTTGTCCGACGACTGGCTTGGCCTTTTTCTTCCTCGCCCTCCTTTTCTTCCTCCCTCCCGACCCACCCTGGGGTTGCGCAGCTCTTGAAGCACTGATTCTAGATACGCCAGGCGTTTCAAACTTCTGGATCTTTGATGTTTTGGGAGGAGCAGGAAGGAGGGGGACCTCGTAGGCTTTTCGTTTCTGATATGCCTTGCTCTGGTTCGGTGTCTGATTTCGATCATTATGGACTTCAGTGGTAGGTGTGTGCGGCTGATCGGAGTCGAAGAAGATGGGTCCGTTTGGCGGTGGCGCTGATACATCCATCCCGGAGGGGAATGTTGGCAACAACGGCGACCGTTCGATCAAAAGTTCCTCCGGGAGCGGGAGCGGCTGCGAGTCATCGAAAGTGATAGGAAGTGAGCGTATCGGAGAAACAGCAGGCGAGGGTCGATTGTGGGCTGAGAGAAGAGCGATTCGGTCAGGGTGCATCGCAGCAGGAAATCGAGCCAAGGTCGAAGGAGCGTTTTCGGAAAGGGACATGGCCACAGGACGGGTGAGGGGACTTTGCTGGGGTTCGGGAGTGAGAATGGCGGAAACGGGGGGTTCGATGCTATTAGTGGCGGCAACATCGTTGGTTCCTAACTGAGAAACACGAGATGGATGCATCCCACGAAGAGCCGGGGAAAGAGTGGGCGTTTGCGACACCAAAACCGAAGGTGGAGCGAGGGTGGAGGTGGAGGTGGGTTGGGAAAGAGCGGATCCTGGGTGAAGCAAATCGGTGGGATTTGGTGCAAGAATAGGAGGTGATAGAGATAAGATTGCCCTGCGACGTGGGTCTTGGGTAGGACCGGTTTGCACCGGGTTCACCCCGTCATCTAGACCCTGTTGAAATGGGTATGAGTTCTGGTCGGACGCCGCTGGGGGCGTCTGCGCACCTCGTCGCTGAGGACCTTGAGGGATATCCAACCAAGGAGAAGGAGGCTTCGGCGGCAAGTGCGGGGGATGCACTGTTAAGAGTTAAGGCAACCAACTAACAACTCAGTAGGATCCAAATCGCGTACCGTTTCCGATGGGTTTCTGTGCCGATGTTGAGATGCTTGGAGTAGAACCGCGCCGGGTCCTCTCAGACCCTTGAGCCATTTCTACCTTCGAAACCGACCCCTCCGATTCCTCTTGCGTCTTCTCTACACGCTCGATGCCCTGCTTGAGCTCAGCCATCACAGAGTCTCCGTTTTGGACGTTCCCGGCCGTGGTTGGCCTTTGTTGGAGTCTCGCCATCTCTGACCTGACCATCGCCAGTTCGCCCGCAACTTCGCCCACCTTCTTCTCCACGAATTCCTTCACTTTTGGAAGGAGCTCCTTCCAAACCTGTTCCCTCATATCGTTCTTGGCCGATGGCCAATAGTAACCGAAGCTATTCTTGACCACAGCCTGGATATTCGAGCGGAACCTCTCCGAGTCAAAAAGGTGCTCGCTGCTCAGCAAATTCGAGAGCCGTTCATAGTCACCGTTCATTTCTTCTAGTTTCGTTTCCAGCGTCTCTAACCCATACAAGCCGCGTTCCACAGTATCGACGCGTGTGAGGGCGGCGGAGAGTTCATTCCTGGTGACCGTGAGCTCACCCCTTGCAGTCATAAGCTCATCTCTGAGCCTTTTGTTTTCGTCTACAAAGGCATTCATTCTGGCTTCCAAGGCAGCCAATCCGGGGTGGGGAGGTGGGGGTCGAGGAGGGGGAACCTCCGCAGCAGGACGAAGCTTCGGCGCAGATCGTTCTGGCAGCTTGGGCTTTGGAGGACCAACCCTTGTGGTGAAATATGAAGGCCCAGCAACCGGCTGACGAACCCGTGATTGGTTATATATCACCGCTGGCGTTTTCGCAATTTGGCGTTGGTTGGGAGCGAAACGGATTCCAGACCCGGGCGGTCTGCGTTTGGTGTTGACGACGGTGTAGTAGGGCAGCTTTTCTGGATGCGGCGAGGATTCGGAGCTCGATGAAGGCGGCAGATCCACAGGAGATGCTAGTGATTTGTTTTCCGCCCTCTTGCGGCGGTACGGAGGGAATGCCACATAGAGTTCCTCATCAGAATCTTCTGCCTCTTCCGGCTCCATCTTCACGGCATGTTTTTTGGCCTTGGTCGAGTAGGAGTCAGGCAGAGGACTCATCTCCTGTAATAAGGGTTAACAAACGATGTTTCAGGTTGGATCTGAACTCACGGGCTCGAACAGAGGGGGTCGGAAGGACGATACAGAATGAGATCGAGAACGCGTCGACCCGTCCGCCAAGGAGCGAGAAGCCGAAACGACCTCTCGTTGCTTCCCTCGTTGATTCTTCCTACCGCGCTTCTTGGCTTTCGTCCGTGAGCGACTGCCCCTACCCTGGGATGATTCTGGAGGAGCTTTCTTGCGCGGTACTGGGGGTAACGTGGTAATCAAGACACAGTCTATTACCCACCTCTTGGACGACAGAGGCGCCTGCAGAGATCGTTCACTGGCCCGATCGCCCGCCGGTTGCTGAGAGGCAGGATTAGATTCAGAATTTGAGTCTGATGGTCCTGACGAGCGTTTCCGCTTCCGCGAGGAGACTTCTGCTGTGGCGGGTCCGACGAGGGAGTCCGGATGAAGAGGGCGGGGTTGGACCGGGGCCTCTTCCGTGATCTGAGGAGTGACACCTTCGGAGTCTGTTACCGTGATAGGGTCTAGTTGGTCTACCTGAGTAACCATTTAGAGTGAACCTAATGTGGAAAAGGTGGTCGCTTACTTCCTCAGGATCGGGTAAGACTTTGTCGTAGAATCCGAGAGATACCCACTTGTTCAGCGGTCGAGGGGTCTGGAAGGTCCGCGCGAAATACACCAGCCGATGGTCGATCTCAGTCTTGTCGCCGTTCTTCACAGCCCACAATAAACGAGGAACCGCATCATCGTAGTGTTTCTGTCGATTTGTGTGAATTGAATGCCATTTCCCGTATGTTTTGTCGAGTTCGACGGTCATCAGGGCTTCGGTTGAGTGTATTCCAGCTTCCAAGATGTGGGTGAAGCATTTCCCAGAATGGCATTCTTTGCACATGATCATCGCCCAGCCATCCGTGACGTGAGACTTCACGTTTTTGCGAGCGAGTGTGCATACCCTTGTGATCTTCTATAAACAGTCAAATATGCTTCCGGTTTTATGGGAAACGAAACGCACTGGAGAGTTCAAGATATCGCGCCTCCTTTCCAATAAGAGGCAAGCGGCTTGGAATGTAGTTTTTACGCTGTCGATGAGATGCCTGGGGGAGGGGTGGTATCAGGATTAGGCTATTCATCGGAGGTCACTGTCACTCACTGGTCAGAAAGAACTTCAGGCTCTTCCTCATATAGTCCAGCGTCACGAGCTCCGTGAAGTTTAAGCGTGGCGTTGTTGCGATTTCGAAGAAGGTCCCTGAAGCTGCCACTTTGCACTGGTTTCACACTCTTGCACTTGCACGTCCTACCCTCAACGACACAAGTAGGGCAGAGACAAACCGGACCTCCAGAATCATCTCTAGCAGAGCACGACTCGCACTGGAAAAAGGACAAGAATATATCCGCTCCACAGAAGTCGCATACGTGATCGTGACCGTCAGGAGCGAAACTGTTTGTCACTTGTGGCAGCCTGCGGTGTTGACTGCAGTACTCCTGTTCAAGCACATCGTCCAAAAGTTCAATTAGTCGGGCGACCTCTTTACAGAGCGGGTTAACAGAGGCATGCATAGAGTCTGGAGCCTGGATCAAAGTTTCCAAGGCAGTGGTTCGTTGGATAAGAGTGTCGTAAATCGTCCGCTTTACGCGATAAGTTTCGGACCGACAGACTCTGGGTGGTTTTGTTTTAATGGAGAACCCAAATATAACCGAAGCATCACACCTTTGGTACATCGGTAATTCGTGGTACAATGCAATCTCGAGACTTCGTATTGACATTCGTGACCAAGAGGTTTTGATCGTTATCCCCCCCGCGTTGACGACTTGGTGAAAACTGAATTATAGCAGTTGTTACGTGTAAATCAGGGTCAAAGCGATCCAGTCACGTACCTCCGTGGTGGAATAAGAACGAGATCCCCCAATTTTTGTTCCCAGATGTACACGTCAAACGGGGCGTTTGTGAGCTCTTCGAGGGTGGCAGCGTGGTCCTCCCAGTCCAATTCATAACCGAACTTTTGAAAATGACTTGCAACAGTGCTACAGTCGGACGGGTTGGTCATGAACCAGAACGAACGGCCTTCATCTTCGGTGTAACACATGATGTTCTGCCCGTAAGACGCGCAGGGATCCTTATGCAACGGTGTGACTAGGGGAATGGCATGGTGAGAGGGAAATTGGACAGTGCAAAGAAAGTTGTGCGTACATGTGTCGGAAATCCCCAAATAGCTCATCAGTGTTTCCACCGTCTCTGGGAGAACATCGCCGGTGGCTCCTGGTACGACCACGCTGGGGAGGACGTCGGAGGACTTGACCCAGTCTCTCCACTCAGACGGGCAATGCATATCCTTGCCGTACAAGCGCTCGCGTTCTGGAAAACACGTCAGTGAAGATTCATGGGTGCGTGAGGTGGCATGGCGTGCCTCCTTGATGTGCAAACGGTGCAGCATTTCGCGAGCTGTTTATGAGTTCGGTTACTGTTAAATCCCTATCTAGTCTTTCGCCGTGTACATTGCGAACTTCAACCACTGAAACGCGAGAGTTCGATAGTTGAACGAAGATTCCTGGAGCACACGTACCTTGCGATCCGTAGTGGGTTTCCAACCATTGTGGGGTGAAGAACTCGGGCCAATTAGGGTGATGGTGCACGTCCTGCACCACAAGCGGGGCATTTCGCTGTTCGTAATCCTTGATTATTGACGCAATCTGCTCCGGGGTCCCAGAATTCGCTGAGATGCTGTCGACGGGCCGGAATCTTCCTCCATTCGCGAGGAGACGTTCGAGAGTCCAGTCTTTTGTGGTTATCATAGCGACTGCGGGGTCGGTGGGGTCATCCATGTAGAGCCCTTTGCGAGATCTAGCTCTATCGTGTGCGTCGACGACAGGAAACGAGGGTCACGGGGATGGGGATGATGACGATGAGGGGCAAGAGTCACCTTCCCCCGTCACGACAAATAGTGCCGATCAAAATCAACACTTTCCTTCTTCGACCACCCATGGCTTCATCATCAATTGCGGGCGACTCTGTCTATGACTTCTGGGAGGCCGTAACTTGTGCGAAATGTCACTTGAGATTCGTTCCAGACAACGGTGGGCCGCCTCTGGCCCCGTTCTGGATTACCGAGTGTGGCCATATCTTGTGCAATAATCATCTCAGTGGGTATACCGACAACTTCCATGCTGTTGGGCCTCCCCTCACACTCAATGGTCTCGAAGATGCGGATCAAATTTGCTCATATTGTGGGGACAGACCAATCAATTTGGCTCCATTGCAGCGGGAGGTCAGTGACGAGTGTAAATCTCGTGGATTTACATTCGGCTTTTGACCGGTACAGATGGAACCTCCAGTAAGCGACTGGTTCAGGTCGCTTCCTTATGCAATAGATTCACTCGCAAACTCGGTCAAGGTGTTGGACTAATCTCATCGAAAAAGCTCAAGTCACTTATCGTGTTTTTCCAGTTCCAGCAGGCAACAATGGGCTCGCTCCTCAAATATTACAGAGAAAAGATTTACAAACAGCGTTCCACCATCGAACAGCTTAAGAAGGAGCGCGCGGAGTTGGTCTCTCTCCGCAGGTGCGGGTCACGAAGGCACATCCCAAAAATTTACTCAACAGAATCTCCAGCATCAACGAGCAGCTTCAACAGGAGAACGAATATATGCGCGGCCAACTTGAATATACCGGCTTTAGCGACCCTGGGGATTCCAGTAGGCCCACAAAACGACAAAGGCTCGATTATCACGGGTCAGTCGGATCAAAAGTGTTCCCCTGATTTATGAACGGTTTTCCAGCAGGCAATCTTTCTCGAGCCCGCGAAGGATGAGCACCCCCGTTCGTCCAGACCGGTTGACGTTTCCCCCAGATCACCAGGAACCTGACCTTTCACGCTCGGATGATGGCTACCAAAACGGTACTGTTCCACCGAACGAGCGACCAGGATCCAGCCGGTTTAAACAGTCTGTCCGTCAAGACTATCGTGGCGTGAGCTTACCTTGGTTGATAGGCAGTATGCGTACAGTCCGCCTGAATCCTCGCAGTCAAGGCAACAGGCAGTGGTCCCGAATGATCAAACACGGCAGATTTCCCGCACAGGCCAACCACTCCCGCCCCACCAATCCCGTCGTTCGAACCACCATGGTCATAATCATACACACATCCATCACACACACAAACACCGTAAGGTCATGCCACCCCCTCCAATTCCAAGAAGTCGCCGCGAGGAGACGCCGCGCCCGTCTACGATGCTCCCTCCTTCGGTTTCTGCCTTTTCATCTGTGCTTCCTGTCCCCGCGCCCTTTGTTCATCCCGGCGGCCTACCCTTTCAACGATCTGCTCCAGCGACTCCAGCAAACGCATCTCAGAGATTTATAGCTCCTTCTTCGGTCTCGAAGCTAAATACTGCTGCTAACCGACAAAATGCTGGACAAGGTCACAGGATGCCTTTCATACCAAACGGTGCTTGAAGCTCGAAGCTCTAGGAATGCTGGAATGCTGAATCCCTATTCCGCGACGGCTGGCTTGCACTTTTCTATTGTACACAGTTTGGCACTACGTAATTTTTGCACCGGAAATGCTATTTCTTCGAATCTATATACAATACATCCATCGGAAAGGGCAACGGCTGGGTTGCTGACCCGCGTGGTCCCAGTCAGTGGACGGACCAAGTGCTGCGGCGGTAGCATCTGGCAGCCTGACTCACTGAGCCTTTGATTCCGGTGCTGTGCCGATCAAACTGGAGCGCAGTTGCCTGGAGCAACGATACCCACACCCCCTCGTACCTTCCCCTCTCACCCTTCTTTCATCGTTGCCCTCTAGTATCAAGCTCCGATGGCATACCGAAAAAACTCACAACTTCGTAATCCGTACAGCGAGAATCAGTACGGAGGCCCTCCTCAACAACAACAGCAGTACCGTAACGAGTTCGACGAGGGGTATGGCGGTCACTCCAATACTCGATACAACGACTCTTACAATGATGCTCCGTACGATGCGTATGGCGGTTACAATGCTTACAACGACCAGCAACCACACCAAACCTACGAGCAGGGGAGATACAATCAGTACGCCGGGGCCACAGGATATCCAGATGATGTGGATGGAAGCACCACGAGTCCGGAGGGTGAACCACCGGTCCCGCCGTCCAAGGAGAATCTCGCGGTAACAGCGCCATATGAGCACGATGATCAGATGGCTAACGCGAGACCCAGAGGGAACCTCGTCAACTCGTGAGTTGCTCCTTTGCGCATCTCATCGGCCGAGCTTTGACGCTTGATACAGGCATAAAAGTTTCAGGAGCTGGAAAGCTGAGGGACATGAGAATCTATGGACTAGGGGGAGCCGGGCCAGAACCTGTGGACGCTTTTTCTGTTGCACAGTCATGACTACTGTGTTTCTGATAATCAGCATTCTCCTTTCTCTCGCTTTGGTAAGTCCTTTCATCCAGGGGCTCACCTCCGGTTCCTCCGATCTGATCATCGTGACATCGCTAGTGGGTCAGGCCCCCTAATGTCACCATCGCCAGTCCTGTCCAGAACGGCACCCAATCTGTAAGCCCCATACAGAGATCTGCGTCTGTGTGTGTCATGAGTTTATCCCCAGTTTACCTTCCAAAACGGCGAACTTTCCTTCAATCTTGGTGTGAACATAACGTGCGTCTGGCCGACACATGGGCTGAACCTTGACCTTGATATCCCAACAGTGTGGACAACCCCAACTACTTCAGCGTAGCTTTAAATAAGGTCGAGTTGGATGTAAGCAGGTCCACAGTTTGCCGGGCCTCGAATGCTAAAGGCGATAACTCACAGCTCACCTATCCAATCGACAACTTCCCTGTGGGGGGTGGAGTCCAAAAAAACATCGACATCAAGTCCAACACCCAAACGAACTTCACCTTCCCCTTCTCGTTAAATTACAACACCTCGGACACTTCTGGCACGGCTGTGCTGCAGGACATCGTAAATAAATGCCAAGCCAATCAGGACCTGACGGTCAAGTACGACCTCAAGGTCAGCTGCTAGATCCTTACACTCTCCAACCTGTTGACTGATACCATCTCCCTAAGCTATCCCTACGGATCATTCTCGTCTCGGTCAGCCCATCGATCTCAAACTCGTTCACCTTCAGTTGTCCCGTAGACGCTAGTGAACTTCAGGTAAGTCTAGCTATCTGTGCCAACACCACGTTTTTGTGCTGGTTCGCAGGCTGACATCTCATCACTCCAGAAAATACTCGGTGGCACCCTGGGAAGCTCGTCATAAACACTCAACACATAATTGCTTGAGCTTAAGCACTGACATCTATCCATCGTTTCCGCCTTTTTCGCTTATGCTTTCGACATACGGACTAGAACTCCTCACGATGTTATTTATCACACGTACAGTACCGCAATATACAGTAAACTCCATTTAATGTCGAGAGTTGCCCGTTTTTACCTTTCGGAATTGAAGAACCCGAAGGCGCTGGCCCAGAACGGATCAGCGATCGCGGCCCGTGGCTCGATCCTGGCCATCTCCCACTCCACTGCATCGTCAAAGTATGCCTATCCTAGTCTTTCTCTCCACAACCACATCTAACTATGGTCTCGCTGAACCTCTTTTCCAACAATGCCCCATGCGATACCGTTTGCGGTAGGCCAGATACACAGGAAGAGCAATCAACTGCAAATGTATTCGAGCACGCCTATAGGCACCTCGCAGATTACAGGAACATATGCCAAGTATACTACGTACGGGCATACGAGAAACAGAATCCTGAAATCGACGCTTGGGCAAATGATTTATTGAAAACCTTGTGGACTGCAACAACCGTTAGAGATCCAGGTTTGTACCGATTGCTCTCAGGCTCCAGCCTGAACCGGTCTTGTCTGACGAACCGTTGTAGAGCAATGTCCAAAGATCGAATACGATAACGACACCACGACGTCCTCCCTCCCAGCTCTCCCACCTAAGCCAGAGTTGGATAAGATCTTGACCGCGGTCATCCTCATCCATATTGCCTCAGCGAAGGGTTATTCCGCGCGCACACGTGCATTCCTCCCACGTATCGGTACCGTGGACGAGAGTGCAATCGTTCACACCTTAAAGAACCCCGACGATGTGCTGAAAAAGGCGCAGAAAGAGGCAGACGCCGCAAAGGATCAGCAAGCTGAGGCTGGAGCTGCTTGGAGGACGGCTGGCATGGCAGCTGGTGCGGTTGCGGGTGGGGTCTTGATTGGGGTGACTGGAGGCTTGGGTATGATGTCCTCACGCACCTTAGCCTTTCTCAGCGCCTGACCGATCTTGTTCCAGCTGCTCCATTAGTTGGAGCGGGGTTTTCAGCCATTCTCGGAGCCGTTGGCCTTGGGGGGACTGCTGCAGGCATTCTGGTAACAGCCTTGGCTGGTTCATCCGTCGTCTGTGGTTCCCTATTCGGGGCGTATGGGGCCCATCGGACGTCCACAATGATCGGGAGACACACGAAGGACGTGCATGATCTCGCGATTGTCCCGGTTTATCCGCCAAAAGATACCCTAGCCATCCGGCTCTGTGTGAGCGGGTGGCTGAACGTCAAGGATGATGTGGTTAACCCGTGGAAATTCTTTGACGAGAGCCAAGACACGTTCGCTCTGCAGTGGGAGGTGGACGCTTTGCTCGAGCTCTCAGATGCGCTGGTTGCGCTTCTCAAGGATAAGGCGGTAGGCTATATCAAGAAAGAGATCATCAGGCGAACCGTTCTCGCGAGTTTGTTTGCATCCCTTTCTCCTGTGGCATATCTACAAATAGGAAAGATCATTGGTGGGTAAACGAACGGCATCTTTCTGAGGGACCGAAAACTGACTTATTTAAACTATAAAGACAATCCCTGGTCCAACGCCCAAGCATTAGCAGTAAAGGCAGGCCGAGTGCTAGGAATCCTGCTATCTCAGCGGGTTCTTGGAACTCGACCTGTTACCTTGACGGGTTATTCCCTCGGCTCTCTCGTCATCTTCGAAGCCCTCAAATACCTTTCCTCCCTCCCTTCATCACAAACCACACACTTAATCGACAGCGCTTATCTGTTTGGACTACCGACATCGACACGAGACGTTGCATCCTGGAAGAAGGTTCGATCCGTAGTCTCGGGTAGGCTTGTCAATGGGTGGGTGGAACCGGAGGAAGATTACGTCTTGGCTATCCTCAGTCGGGCGACGATGCTGGCCGAAGGATCTTGGGGTGTGGCCGGTCTAGCACCGGTGCAGGTGATGGGCATCGAGAACGTCAAGTGCGAAGGTGTTGAGGGTCATCTCAAGTGGATCGGGATGGTGGGTAAATGCTTAGAAAAGTCCGGCGCCAATGGCATCGTGAAGCAGGAAGTCGAAAACAAGGCTACCGATGTTGGGAAACAGCTTGAGATGATTCGTGATGAAGCTGAGAAGGTTCCAGAGAGTGCGACGGCGAAAGAGGTCCTTGGGGCTGAGGATAAGTGAAAACATTATATCCTTTATATCTGTGGTATACACAAAACCCAAATCCATACGGACATCTATAACACGTACTCTGCTAAATTCGCGTGTCGGACTAGTTCGGTACAACTTTTGGAACCAAGAGGTTCACACGGATCTTTTCAATATCTATGTCGGATAGCCCGACCTGGTTCTTGACGTAGCCTTCAACCGTTCCGTATTTCTCACGGAACTGACCGAGGAAGGCGATTATCCACTCGGGCCTTTGTAGGGTGTCTTCATAAGCAATTGAGTTCCAAGCCAACCATTCTATGAACTCACTTCGAGCTACTCATGTTCATCGTACCCTCCCAGTCGTCGCGGTAGACGTCGTGCGCTTTGAATCTCTCAACGAGGGCAGGCAGGGCGGGTTCAAGTCCAATCGTCGTGAGCGTGTAGTCTTTGACGATCTCTTCATCCTCGACTCCCAGGAGCTAGTGTGCGATTGTCAGATCTTTGGAACCGAGTATTAGGCCCCAGAGCGCGCGCACCATGTGGATTATGGCAACGATTGTTCCTGTTCTGTCCTTCCCGGCTGTCGCTGTGTCAGACGCCCGTCCTTTGAATGTGATCTAGAGTGGACTCGAACCTGTGCAATGAACCAAACAAGGCTCGTCTGGGTGATCCCGAATGTGGGTCAAGATTTTATGAACCGAGTCCGATCCCTTCTCGATGATCTCCATGTAGAGAGAAAGGAAAGCCTGGTAGCAACCTGCGTCAGGTTCCCCTCCCTGCGACTAGAGAGAGAGTATTGTACCTCCAACGGATCGTCTCGGAACCTCTGAACCCTCTTCGCGAGAGTAAACGGATCGTAAGCCTCCGCAGACGAAACCGGGGCCTTGACGACTCCGACGCCTTCGATGATCAACGAATCCGCTTTGTATCCCTTGACTTCCATGTCGCTCCGCAGATCAAAAACCTTCCTAACGCCGAGTTCATCTCTCAGCTGGGTTTTTCCCTTCGGCGTGATCCTCGACGGTTCGCCGGCGCGGTACAGGTAACGAGGTTTGACGATGTGGTCGGTGTGGGAAGGGAGGTGGGACGGTTGTCCGCCGGCGTCGCGTATGTTGATCACGCCCTCTGCTTGGACGAACGGCGGTTCGTTTAACTTGGGGTTCATAGGTCTCAAAGGCGGCACCGACAGAGGCTTGTTTGGTTCGAATGTTGGCGCTGGGTATAGATCGCGATTTGGGCGCTGCTGCAACCATCCGGTTTTTGTGATCCAACAACGGCAACTTAAATTCGGTCCCCGCTGTCTTGAATCTTCAAAACCGAGAACAGGGCCAAGTTGCCCTTTGGCTATCTTGTCGCCGGACATCCACTTAGGAGACATGTGTCCTCGCTTTCATTTCGATCTCTTGGTTTTTGTAAAAGCCTTCCACCGACGCGAATGCATTCACTTGGACACTCAATCATACTCCCAATTTTACCCCATTTGGAAACAGTCTCGTTGCTGGAGTGGGCGGACTCAAGGGAACTCTCGCCCTGGTTTGCAGAATACCAATTGTGGTGTTTCACTACGAAGGTGGATAAAAAGGACGAGGAGAGAAGTTGTTCACTCCACCCTCGCAGATGGTTTACACTTCCCGCTCGTTGCACCTTCGACGGAAGCGGTACGGATGTGGAATGAATTCCCGTCGTGCACGAGTTGTGCTCAGGAACGTATCGTCCCGGAAGATCTACGCATCTATTATTGGGAAAATACTTTTTGAAGTTGCAACTAATCTACATCGTGACTATGGCGGTCGCAGCGGCAGAACTCCTGCAGTGAGTATTTCACCTGGATTCATTTTCCACATGCTGAATTTGTGAGGCAAGGGTCCTCAGCCACAGTATTTTCTTTGGAGACGGGTTTTATATCTTTTCATCTTCGTTCTTAGCTTCATTGCCGCCGCCAGTGAGTCCGCATGCTGTGGTTGGCCCTCTGTTATAACCTACTTTTCTAGCAACCTTCGCCGTGGTTGTGTTGAAAGTCTCTCAGACTAGATCTAAGTCCTTACTCTCCGGTGGAACCCAAGCAATCGTCCTGGCAATATTCTCCACCCCGTCTTCAACCAATGTCTTTGCTACGGTCGTGCTCATTTTTCGGGCCTTCTATGATGCGCGAGCGGAAGATCAATCGGACCCTCAAGCATGTTTGGAGACCCACCGTATACTGATAATGAATGTAATCGAAGCTTGCGTGCTTTACCCAGCAATTGTCTTCAACTTCATCGAGGCGCGCGTTCATCTTGACCCGCAACAAAACACGGTGAGCGGTTATTGGTAGCATCCGAGAGCCTCCGCTCACGTCGACCGCATCCAGCTTGACATCGTATACGACGGTATCCCCCGTTCTCCTATCTCATATAATACTTGTCTAACCATCTGCCAGTCACGATGGTCGTTTTCGCCCTTGGATGGATCACGCTTTGGTTCAGCGGCACCCCGGCAGAACGCGCCAGAAAATGGCTCGCTGCCGTTCGATCCAAGCGTAATAATAATGTTGGCGCAAGAGGAACAAACTGCAAGGAACCCCGGGAAGACACCTGTCCCACATCTGATTCGTTCAGAGACAACTATGACGTGGAAGCGGTTACTTCGGATATGGTAGCTAACTAAGAACTGGTTTTGGGCACCCCTTTGGGTTTATCCTCGTTGGGACTGGTTCTCGTAAGCGTCTTAAACTCACCTGGGAGCCTCACCATGTTTCCTTGATTTCTTGCTTTTCACTACTTGGTTCGGGTTATTGTTGAGAATGCGACGGCGCAATAAACGAAATGATAAAGTCATAAAGGACCACTCCATAATGCTTCCTTGGCTCAGTCGGTAGAGCGTCGGTCTCATATTTAGTCTGTGAGCCTGGATTTCCAGGAGCAATCCGAAGATCGCCAGTTCGAACCTGGCAGGGAGCAGCTCATTTTTGCACTGCAACCCGCGAGGGCAAAAGTTAGTGTCTGGAGGTCTGGGAGCAACTTTGACGGGATAAAGTGGAAGTGGAGGAGGCATTGGAACAGCGACGGAACGCAGAGTCTGCACGATCATTGGATCGCAGGGGCTATGTTTGCACGAGATGTGCCATGAGAGAATCACCGCCCATTTAGTATTACGACGTGTTAGGGCTATGTAGGTTCCTTCCTCGCGGCTTCCTCGTTCTGTACCACTTTCTCGCACCCACCTCCAGCTTCGACGATGGCCACAAACCCCCAACAACCAAAAGAGCGGGACGGCGTTGTCACGACCTTGAATGTCTTCATCGAAGCTTTCACACTTGCGAAGGAGATCTCGAGCATCACACCCGCCAAGGCTGTTTTTGGCTCAGCCGCAGTAATCCTGACGACGATTAAAGTACGTTGCTTCCTATTCCACGCGACAGCGAGCTTACGGCTCGCCTTTGTCATCCAGGAATTCTTCGCAAATCAGCAGGACTACGTCGAGCTCGGGCAGAACTGCGTCGAGATCTGTTGTGTCCTGGACCGAGGAACGAAGGGGAAAGAAGCTGAACACCTCAGCCAGCTTGTGCGGGATGCGATAAACCGGCTCGAAACGTGGGTTGAACCAACGGTGCACGGGTTAGATAGCTGACTGATGATGCTCGCCATGTTAGAACTGTGGCGGAGATCGAGAGGAAGGTCAAGGAAGAGAGCAAGCGCAATGCAGCCCTTCGCCTTCTCCACGCGAAGAGCGACAAGGACAAGATCGCGGGCTGGGCGTCGGATATCAACAAGATCCTCCAGATCTTCAACGTATGTTGTGTCGCTCCCCTGCTTGCGTCGCTGACAATCTGTTTTCAGACTGAACTTGCAATCGATACCAATGTCGCGGTTTCCGGCACTTACAACATCGTTTCCGGCGTTCAAAACATCGTTTCTGGTACTCACAACGTTGTTTTGGATACCCACAATGTCGCTTTAGAAACCCAAAATGTCGTTTCAAAATCTCATAACCTCCTCTCCGACATCCACCAGACCATAGCGAAACAGCAAGAAGCGTCCAATGGTCAGAATCTACCGGTGAGCAACTGATATGTTCCGTTTGTCACTAGCTAATATATCCTTAACTTTTCCTAGGCTCACGCAAGGTTCGTTTCAATTACATTGCTGATGCACCCGGTGCTTAATGTTTGCATCTAGTGCACGCGGAGAATCCCCCCCTCGACCCCCAAGGGCGTGTTTTGGACGGGATGAACTAATCGAGAAAGTTGTCAATCTCGCTGGAAACTTCGAACCGGTCGCGCTCATAGGTGCCGGAGGGATTGGCAAGACGTCCATCGCGCTGAGGGTCCTCCATCACGATCGGATCAAGGAACGGTTTGGCGACAACCGTCGATTCATTCGCTGCGACAAGTTTCCAGCGTCTCTCCCCCACTTTCTCAATCGACTCTCGAAGGTCATCGGTGCAGGAATCGAAAACCCTGAGGATTTGACTCCCCTAGAGCCGTTTCTGTCCTCGAGGGAGATGATCCTGTTTCTCGACAACGCCGAGTCGGTCCTTGACCCGCAGGGGACGGACGCGCGGGAGATTTACGAGACGGTGCAGGAGTTGAGTCGGTTCAACAACATCTGCCTCGGCATCACCTCCCGCATCACCACCGTTCCCCCACATTTCAAGCATCCGACCATCTCCACGTTATCAGCAGAGGCGGCGTGCGACATCTTCTATACCATCTACGAAAACGGTGGACGGTCCGAGGTGATTAGTGACCTTATCAGACAGCTAGACTTCCATGCGCTTTCGATCACGCTGCTCGCAACCACGGCGTCTCACAACTTGTGGGATTACAACCGGTTGGCCGAGGAGTGGAACGTCCAACGGGCGCAGGTGCTCCAGACGGATTACAACGAGAGCCTGGCAGCGGCCATCGAACTCTCCCTTGCTTCGCCAACATTCCGCGACCTTGGCCCCCACGCACGTGACCTCCTCGGAGTCGTCGCTTTCCTCCCACAAGGGATCAACGAGAAAAACCTGGACTGGCTGTTTCCCACCATCCCTAATAGGAAGAACATATTCAACAAATTCTGTGTTCTTTCTTTGACATCCCGAAGCAACAACTTCATCACCATGTTGGCGCCGATCAGAGACCATCTTCGTCCTCAAGACCCATCGCTATCCCCACTCCTCTGCACAACCAAGGATCACTACTTCACCCGGTTGTCAGTCTTTGTTGATCCCGGGGAGCCTGGTTTCGAAGAAGCGCGATGGGTTGTTTCAGAGGACGTGAACGCTGAGCACCTGCTCGATGTCTTCACATCCATCGACACGAGCTCGGATTCAGTTTGGGGTGCTTGCATTGGCTTTTTAAGGCATCTACATTGGCACAAATGCCGGCATACTGTGCTTGGGCCAAGAGTCGAAGGGCTTGTGGATGGCCATCACTCCAAACCGGCATGTCTGATTCAGCTCTCACTATTGTCATATGCACTTGGGAATTTTTCGGAACAGAAGCGGAGTCTTTCGCAGGCCTTGAAGCTTGCGAGGGAGCGGGGGGATGACTCTCAGGTTGCTTACACATTGTTCCTCCTGTCCAATGCAAACCAGGTACTAGGCCTCCACGACGAAGGAATACAACAAACAAAGGAAGCATTGGTAATTTATGAACGGCTCGGTAACGAAAGTTTCCAAGCAAGTTGTTGGAAAGACCTTTCCCGGTTGTTCCATTTGGAGGGACAACTTGACGACGCAGAAGAAGCGGGATTACACGCGATTGAACTCCTCCCGGAGAAAGGAGAAGAATACCTTCTCTGTCAATCTCATCAAAATCTCGGAGTAATATATGGTGCCAAGAGGGAGAAGGAGAAGGCGATTGACCATTTCGAGAAAGCTCTTCGACTCGCGTCTGCTTACGGATGGCGCGATCAACTATCTTTTATTCATTATTCCCTCGCAGGTCTCTTCACAAATGAAGACGAGTTCGACGAAGCACATTCTCACATCGATCAAGCCAAGTCGCATGCAGCTGACAACGCACTCTACCTCGGTCGCGCGATGGAGTGGAAGGCTGATATTTTGTATCGAGAAAACCAGCTTGAAGAGGCAGTCTCTGAAGCTTTGGGTGCCCTTGGGATCTTCGAGAAGCTTGGGGCATCAACGGACACAGTGCGCTGCAAAGGTTTTCTCGAGCAGATACAACAAACAATTGTCGGTGAGCTTCTGAATGTTGCACTGTTTCTTATTCCGATTAACCAACCTTCTCAGTGCGCGATGTACCATCCAGCGGTCCACCAGCTACATGTCCAAGTCACTGACCCCATTTCCCGTTCATGGACACAACGTCCTTTATCCTCGTCCTGTCTCTTGTTTTCCCCAATGTGATTTCGATTGTACGGCAGACCCCCTGCACACCTTTCCCCCTGCTTTGTCGTTTCATAGCTTGCCTTCTGTAACGGCCAATTCTATGTCTTTACCATTATATCTTGTCTGCTTTTTACATTTGCTGTCGACTGCCTGTAATTTGTTGAGGATCTGGCTCTTTGGCATTCTTATCGATGAATAATTTGGGATTTCGTGAATTCGGCTTTTGTGGATCCTCCCGCCGTCCGTATCAAGTTTCGACAAAGCCTTTGTCAACATACACAAACAACGCGTCCCACTCGGCTTCATTGATCGTCCCCATAGCCTGGCTTATTACCTGAGAGGAGAGGGGGGGATCGAAATGGTCAGATTCAGACCCCATTAGATATTTGTTGCTTACAGGTGGACATCTGATAATCAGAAGAATTTGGGACCTCGTCCGAGGTTTTTCAGGATCGTGAGGTCCGATGTGCTTAGAATTAGTTAGGTTTCGTCAGAGGCACCCAAGGCGCTCCCCAATCGACACAACAGGTGTGTATGTGGTGGCAGACGACGGTAGATTTCCATGGTTGCTACAGAATATCCGGGAACCTTCTAAGCGCGAACACCCATTGCCACCTCTGCATCTCTTTCCCGATCATCAACCGCCCTCGGGACGTCCGCAGGTACCTTTACCTCCCCAAGCCTTCCCTCAAGCTCCTTCACGTCTTCCAACGCTGCCCGCTCCTGAGCCGCAAGCTTCTCGTTCTCAGCGTCTTGCACCAAAGCGCGCAACTCGCGTTCGATCTCGTCATCATCGATAGTCGCCGCCTGTTCCGCCTCGCCAGCCAAGCGAATCGTCAAATCCACGTCCTTCGCATCCTCAGTCGCGCTGTGTAACGCGTCCATCGTTTCGTCGATCTTGTTGCGTTGGAGAGATGGGTGGGAGAGGATCGTGCGGAGGGTTACGGTGGAAGATTCGTAGAGTTTCATGAGCTTCAAGAAAGTGTTTAGAACTTGCGTGTCAAAGGAGTTCGAGCAAGGGTGTGGAATTACCTCAACATCTCCGGCGGCGTGCTCGACGGTCCAGAGCGTGGACTCTAGGTTTTCCAGAGCCTTGGAACGTTTGACCAGCATGTCTTCGAGTTGTTTCCTAGCCCTGAGATGACCCAATGCAATCTCTTTACGGTTTTGTTTCAACGCAGAAGACGCCTTCTCTGTCCGCCTAACGAGAGGGTCAGCGGTAAGCGCGACTGAGTCAAATTCAGCCTACTCTTTTATCTGGGCTTGTATCGATTCGATCTGAATATTCAGATTCTGCACAGCGTTCTTGAGCTCCAACAAGCCGCTATCGACAGCAGTAATCGTTTGATTATCCGTATCTTCATAAACGAATTTGATCACCTAAAAGGCTGTCGTTAGTATAGGACAGTTGTGTAAGAGGTTGTGTCGCCACCTTCCCGTCAACAACGACGACCCTCATATCACGCTCCAAGTGTTTCACCAAGACCTTCAAATCCAGGTCGGAAAGAACGACATCGGGGAGAGCAGCGCTCGAGAACTCTCTCTTAAAGGATTCGACGGTGTAGAGCTTTTCGGCGTACGCCCCGCTCTCTTTCGTCCGTTGGTGGGCCAAGATGCCTTGGGCTGCGGACTCGACCAAATCTCGCAAGACGTAGTCACCCTTCACCCTTTTCCACCTCTGTGTATCACTCTCGATAACATCACCTGATCCCACTGCGCCAGTTTGTTGAAGAGCCCACAAAAGGGGCTTTCCAATGACGTAGCTTGCGATTCGATACGGCAGCCACCCAGGGTCGTATATCGACTGTGTCGCGGTCAAGAACTGATTGAGGGGAATGTACGCTTTCTCTTCATGAAGTTCAGACTTTACTAGGTCCGCATTAGCGTTTGGGATCGAGAATACTGTGGCGCGCGGAACTCACGATCACTGTGGCCAGACAGAGCGGCTTTCCCGCCCCTTCGTATCGGAACGAGTCAGCTAGAGTAGGAAGTGCGTGGAGGACCAAGGTGTCGGAGGATTGTGGCAACCAGTGCTTCAATACAACCGCCTGCAGGACTTCGCGCCACCAGTGGACCGTCGACCGGTACGAAGTAGGATTTGAGTGCTTCTGGCGAGAGACATCGGAGTAGAGGGACTTGAGTCGGGATGTAGAAGATATGTTGTATGCCGGTAGGGAGTGGAGATCCGTGTACTTGATGCCAGTGGACATGAGCGGAAGTGGAATGGGGGCGCGTCGTGGTCGTGAAACTGGCTCGGAGGGAAATGTGCGAGTCGATCGTGGCGGTTAACGGGGTCTAAGTCATAGACGCGCGCGTGGTAAGCATCGGCTTGGTCCAGGATTGGTCACACCACTCGTTGTGTTCGCAGGCCTGCACAGGAAGCGGTGAACGCCAAACTCAAGGGGCAAACGTTTGGAGGAATAGACGAGATCCCGAAAGAACTTGATGGGCTAGGAATTCGGTTGCGGCTCAATATCACTCAAGAGAAATGCCGATTTGGCTCTCGGCCTCCTTCACACACGATCAATAGGCCACCGGTCAAGGGCGTACAACATGGGAGACTCATATTCGAGATCCAAGCTACGGTTCTGAAAGATCCTAAACCAGAAATACATGTAAGCACGCTAGGTGACTGCACAGTCCAACAGGTCAGGAAAAGCAGCCAAAGGCGCGCCGGTCCATCTGAGGCACAAACGATGAGAGTTCGACCACCACTCTTCGCAGAGACGACCAGCCCCCATGTGGAAGTTGTGCCTGCGTAGTTGTTAAAAGATGAGGAAAATCTTCGGGCATGCGTTTTCGTGCACCATTCACTTTAGGGCAGGCTGCCGCTCCGCTCGAGGGCGGAAGCGAAATTACGGGCCCCCAATGACCATTCACTAGAGACCCCATAACACACGCAAAAACATACAGACGAGAGAAGTATCAACTACTAGCACAGAAGTCAGCCTCTCCAACAGTGACCAGGGAAGCCCTGGTCTGCGGATAGTTAGCGGACTCCGACGAATTTCCTTCCTAAGAGCGGCGATGCTGCCAGTCTCGCAGATGTCAAGAATCCGACAGACACGTCCCTCCAACGTGCCCCCGGCTTTCTTCGGTCCGGAATACACAGCTGGCAGACATGTCAAGGACCGTCTTCTTCCTACTCCGAGCGATCTCCTTCGCGACCAACTCCAACTGTCTCTGAACCTGAGGCCTGAGGTGTTGATTAACTCCTCGCACATGAATTTTGAGTTTCAGGGTACCCCGCCGGCGGAACGAATTCGCCCCACTTGCAGACACTATGCGGACCAAGGCTAGCTGCCTCCTACCTCTCCTCCTGGAAGCGAGAAAGAAAGACGGGAGCATACATGATGACATCGGAGAGGGAGTAAACCCCGTAGCGATATTTCCTTGATACTGTTGGGGATCGGGTCATGCATCCTGGTCGGTTTAACTTTCAGCGAAAGCCCTGTAGGCTGTCGACGGGGAACGATCAGGCACCCGGTGAGACTCCGGATCGGCATCTTCGGGGACTCGGAATCACAAAACTGAGGGCTTCCGAAAGGTTGGACCCACTTGGCTCGAACGCGAGATGGTGCAAAAAAAAAACGAACAAACGAATGGGAAAGATGCGATGTCTACGGTACCCAATATACGAAGGCGAGTATCAGGATTTGGAGTCCGGGGAGAAAACGCTCGACGAATTCTTCGGAATCTAATGAAAGCGGTAAAAATGCAAAGAAGACGGAAAGCCACGACTACAACGAGGTAACGAGCATACAACAACCCTTGGGGGGGAGTCCCATCATCCCGAAATCTGGTCAATCGCAGTATGCAACTCCGACACCAGCCTCGTCAGTAGCCTCTCCGTCCATCTCCGTCGAACTCATCGAATATTCGGCAGGAAGGGTCCCACTACTGTCCGTCGAACTTGCTTGACTTGCGAAATGAAGCGAGCCGGTCACCCCAGAGGCAATCGTATCGCTCGTCAACGCGCTCCGGTTAGCAACTCGCAGAATGACGAGGTATGGTGCGATAACCTGTTTGCCACGATTAGATGATAACGACGTCCTACGGAGCGTCAGGGAAATGTAAAAATAGCACTGACCTGGTTTGCGGCGAGCATTGGGAAAAATACATCACAAACGGGACTACTGGACGCCCACGGGCCAAGAAATAGCAGATAGCTGACGGTGTAAAGGGCACAAGACTCGACAAGTATGGTGACAACGGTCTTGTACAATCTATCCGGGTTTGCCAAGGAGCCCATGGTCTTTCGGAAACCCCTGCTATGTAGGATGATTCTTGCCACGATCATGAGCGTGAGGAGGACATCGAGCGAAAGGGACATCGAATAATACGCCGTCCCGAAGTCGGCAAAGGTGAAGTAGCGCGCCAAGAGTAAGGTTTGCGGCACTGAGCCCAGGTAGACGAAACCAATACCCATCGCTGTACCAATCACGTTAACCGAAGATGTCACCGTCGGATTGTGGAGGAGTCGAGCACGTACCCAAAGAGGCGAGGTACATCAAGCATGGGAAGACGATGACCCAGTAGTTCATGGCATAAAGGATAAAACAGCGATAGAGCTAAAGGCGCATATTAGGCAGCTGGGCGACTGGATTTGGAAAAGGACTTACCAAGAGGCCATCGGCTAGCCAGAAATTCAAGATGAACATGATGGAGGGAATGAAAGAGATTGGCTTATTTATGATGGCAAACTCGTAAGCAAAAGGTCCAGGGAAACCGCCATTGTCACCAGGATATTCTCGGTTATCAACGTAGGAAAGGGATTGAAGGCTAAGGTTGGCCCCATTGTACACCGTTACAGCCAAGAGCATGACCGTAGTGTGGACCACGAATCCCCATTTGATGCCCCCTCTCGTGCGACCGACGGGATTGAGCAACGTCCCCAGACATCGGAAGAACAGCACTATGACGAACCCTTGAATGGCAGATCAGAGAGAGAGGTTGAGCACAGTTGCGTGGGTCGGCATACCGTAGAATATTGAGCCCAAGACGTATCCGACAAAAATCATCTTCTCATCTGAGTGGATTCGGGATGAGATATGTGGAGCATACGAATCATTGGACCAGAAATTTTGCGAGTTGTCAGACATGAGTCAGATTTGTTGGGCCGGAGGGGGGGATCTCGAGGGCTAGCGTAAGGAGGGGAGAAAAAATAAGGAGTCCACCTCTTATAAGCACTGAGTACTGAGTACTGATTGACGAAGTTCCGCGTCATACACACGGGTTTGTGCAACAGACCCGGGCCATGAATTTAAATCCGTTGATGACATAGGCTGGCTGCTGATCGTCTCTAGTTCGTTGTTTGATTCCATGTGTCCAGAAGAGTTTGTTTAAGAGAGGGTTCGGGCGACACTGATGAGCTTGAGGTGGTTTCAAACAAAAGCCTCGTGATAAATGTAGCGTTTCCCAGACCGCGACATGTTCGAGGATAGATCCGGCGGCACACATGTGAGGGAAATGAAGGAGCCGTAGAACTGGACTCAGAGTTTGCCCCAGAATCGGGTCGATGTAGGCGAGCGAGTTCGCCTGCTAATGAAGAATGGCAATATACGCGAAGCGTAACACGAGATGCCAACAGCAACTTTTACGAGTAGGGTGGAAGAAAACGGAGAAACCGGGTTTTTCCCACGTCGTGACCGGGGACTTCGCCCTGTTCAGGCTTCGTAAGTCACTTTCCATGTTCGGAGACAGTATTTCCGGTGTCGTTCGAGCACTGTCCAGATGGGGCAAATCCATTTCCATGACCTAATATTCGAGCCAGGGCCTAGGACGGATAGGTATTTTGTACACCCCGACGGTCACCGCGTAGGAAGGACTCTTGTTTGTTCGCGCACAAGACCTTGTGGGAGGGCATTCCGGGGGTCACCGGTCATGCTCGAGCGGGCACGAAACGCGCAAATGCAATCACCATCGGGATAAGCGCGGGTGCACTGCTTCCCAGGTCACGATCGCACTAGTAGCTTCCCCGAACGAACGCGATCGCTACATAGCAAGACGGTATGGAAGCGATGACGATGTGAATGGTGAAGACGCCCCCTTCGATGCCATGAGGTGGCTATCCCATGACGCGGGCTGCGGGAGGCTCCACACCCAGACCAAAAGCCGGAGGATAGGCGAGAACATGTAGAACCAAAGAGTTGACAAGGGAGGAAAGACACTGGTCAGTCCTATCAATAAAGGCGACGCCGACGCATGCTATCCCGAAGGTAAGTTAGAAGCGTACGAAAGGGGCAGTGGGATGACCTACGCAGGTGGAAGGTGAAATTTGAAACGTTGGATGTTATCAAGAATACGATGGCCTTTGCTGATGGAGAAATAGGTGGAATGTTTTCACTTGCGAATGCGATAAGTACGCGGGGAACACATTAAAAAGCGATGCGCCGAGGCCCACGAGTCATGGCGGTGGAGGGGGGTGATTTCCTTGTCGATGAGTTTGTTAATTGAGCGGCAGTCGGGTCATCCGGTGTAGCGATCTATTAGATAGCGGTAGCGACGCTAACACCCGGTAACCCGGTGAAATTCAGGAGGCACTCAATGTACATTCCAGGAGACCTAAAGGAAATGCGGGAAACGCACATGGGGACCGCGATGTCCGCTTCCTTGCAAGTAGGCATACTGCACTTCGGGACAGCGAGAGGAGCTGTGATCGACAAGGATCGTGGACACGCACCGAGGCGAGCCACTTGACATGCGTGACCGTTCATTGAATATCGTCTGGGCCCACGTAGTCCGCCAATTCCACCCGGCGCGAGTCCCACACGGCCACATGGTCGGAAGTCTTTTCGGAACCTGGCGGGGCTCGGCAATCGGCAACATCCGTGATCGTAGCGGTGGCATGTTTATAAGTTAGCAGGCGGTTCTGGCGACGAAGACCAGCGAAGGCCCCTGGTATGACCTACGCCACGCCGCTCTGGTGGCTCCTCGGGCGCATCAGGGCCAATGGGTTCTCCAATGCGAATTGCCTCCATAGTCGCTCATTTTTCCTACGTCGAAAGGAGTTTCCACAAATCCCTCTCAACTCGTCCATCCTTTCACCCACTTATGATAGAGACGCAGACCCCTAGGACGTGGAGCCACCGAGGACTACTGGAACTGCTAGATCTGATGGCAAGCGCTCTCGTACGCCTGACCCCGACGCAACCTTTGAATTCCTTGTGTCGGAGAACCTCCCTGCTCATGGTCTCGTTCCGCCGATTCTCCTCGTTCACCGCTTTCGTGACGGGATCAACGTCGATGACGCCTGGAGAGAAACGCTTCCGAAATTTCTATGTGTGCTGTGGAGGACGGGTTTTTCGGGGTTGAGTATCACCAAGGGCAGGAGGTGGTTTGTGGCGGTAGCTGGTGTTACAATTAGTAAGATGTCGCAGGAAACACCGGCAGATACTGACCAACTGGACTCCACTATGCGTGTTCTGTACCGACACCCTTTTTCGCATGGACTTCCTAGCCCGGTCGCGACTTGGCAAGTACAATGTTTTCGTTCGTCGAACGGGGTGGATTGGATGCGAGCCCTTCGCTTTGTTCGCCCTGAGGCTCCCAATTCAAGTCTCCCGACATGACAAGCGAGTGGTTGTAGATCCCCCCTGGCTCAGGTTCAGCTTTCTTCGTTCTGCGAGCTGATGCAGCTTGAGGTTTCCGCGTACATGTGACGTCGAATCTGAACACAAGCGTGTGGCGATCTGCTGCTTGGTCTTGCAAGGCAGATTGAAATTCGAGGTACGAAGAATCCACGTCCAGTGGTACCAAACCGATTCGCTGAGCAAGGACCTCGTCTTGGATTACGGACGTGTTGTCCCAGGCGTATACGTGTTTGATAGCAATTGTCGAGACCTGGTATACGACGAGGAAATAAATAAATTCCGTTCGGAGAAGTGGGGTGGACGTACCTTACCTCAGCTATGAGTATCCGTCGGAAAGCATTCGCAATGGAGGCATCGACACCAACAAGGTAAAACTGAGTAGACCGCTGCTTGACATGTAGTTTCTTCGGGGACAGCCCGTCAGTCTGGGTGACAGAGCTTGCAAGAGAGGGATAGAATTTTGGCTTTACAAAAGATGTCAAGATTCCAGGAATTATCTTCGTCTGGGTAGTGTCCGGGAAAAACGCAGTGCCACACCTGATATAATGTTTTATTGAAAGTTGAAGTGAACGTCTCGGAGGCAGGTCGTTTAGCAGATGGTAGAGGTGCCATTGTTTAATTAAAAGATACGGGGCGATGAAGCCAAGAGGGACGTGTTGTTTGTGTATGTTGACCAAGGGCTTTGTCGAATCTTGATATGGACGGCAGGAGGATCCACAAAGGCTGGATTCACGAAACACAAATCAACCTTTGATAATTAAGTTAAAGAGCCAGATCCTCGAAAAATTACAGGCAGTTAAATCACAAACGTAAAAAGCAAACAAGATACAGCGGGGAAGACATAGAATTGGCCGTTACAGAAGGCAAGCTATGAAACGACAAAGCAGGGGGAAATGTGTGCAGGGGGTCGGCCATACAATCGAAAATCGCATTGGGGAAAACAAGGGACAGAAACGGGGATGGAGAATGTTGTGTCCATGAACAGGAAATGGGGTCAGTGACTTGGAGAGGCAGTTGTTAGACCACTGGATGGCGCATCGCGCGCTGAGAATGTTGTTTAATCGGAACAAGAAACAGTGCAACGTTCGGAAACTCACCGGCAATTGCTCGTTCTATCTCCTTGAGTCTATTTTTGCAATCCACTATGTCCGTTGATGCCCCAAGCTTCTCGTAGATCTCGAGAGCACCCGAAGCTTCAGAGAGCGCATCATCAAGATGGCGCTGTCGACAGAAGATATAAGCCTTCAACTCCATCGCGCGACCGAGGTTGTGTGCGTCGTCAGCTGCGTGCGACTTGGCTTGATCAATGTGAGAATGTGATTCGTCGAACTCGCCTTCATTTGTGAAGAGAGCTGCGAGGGAGTAATGAATCCAAAATAGTTCATCACGCCATCCGAAAGTAGACGCGATTCCGAGGGCTTTCTCAAAATGGTCAATTGCCTTCTCCTTCTCCCTCTTGGCACCATATATTGAACCGAGACTTCGATGAGTTTGACAGAGATAGAATTCTTGGCCTTTCTCCGGGAGGAGATCAATCGCGTGTAATCCCGCTTCTTCTGCCTCGTCGAGTCGTCCCTCCAAACGGAACAACCGGGAAAGATCATCCCAACAACTTGCTTGGTAGATTGTGTGACCGAGCCGTTCGTAAATTGCCAATGCTTCCTTCGTTTGTTGTATTCCTTCTTCGTGGCGGCCTAGTGCCTTATTTGCATCGGACAGGAGGTATAACACGTAAGCAACCTGAGGGTCATCCTCCCGCTCCCTCACGAGGTTTAGGGCCTGGGAAAGAAGCCGCTTCTGTTCCGAGTAATTCCCAAGCGAGTAAGACAATCGAGCGAGCTGAATCAAACATCTCGGTTTGGAGTGATGGTCATCCGCAAGCCCTTCAACTCTTGGCCCAAGCACAGTATGCCGGATTTTGTGCCAATACAGATGCCTCATAAATCCAATAAAGGCAACCCAAACAGTGTCCGAGTTTGTGTCGATAGATGTAAAGACATCGAGCAAGTGCTCAGCATTCACGTCCTCTGACGAAATCCATTGTGCTTCTTCAAAACCAGGCTCCCCGGTTTTAACAAAGACTGACAACCGGGTGAAGTAGTGATCCCTGGTCGCGCAGAGGAGCGGGGATAGTTTTGGGTCTTGGGGACGAAGATGGTCTCTGATCGGCGCCAACATAGTGATGAAGTTGTTGCTTCGGGATGTCAAAGAAAGGATGCAGAATTTGTCGAATATGTTCTTCCTATTAGGGATGGTGGGAAACAGCCAGTCCAGGTTTTTCTCGTTGATGCCTTGCGGGAGGAAAGCGACGACTCCGAGGAGGTCACGTGCGTGGGGGCCAAGCTTGCGGAATGTTGGCGAAGCAAGGGAGAGTTCTATGGTCGCTGCCAGGCTCTCATTGTAATCCGTCTGGAGCACCTGCGCCCGTTGGACGTTCCACTCCTCGGCCAACCGGGTGTAATCCCACATGTTGTGAGATGCGGTGGTTGCGAGCAGCGTGATCGAGAGCGCGTGGAAGTCCAGCTGTCTGATGAGGTCACTAATCACCTCGGACCGTCCACCGTTTTCGTAGATGGTGTAAAAGATGTCGCACGCCGCCTCTGCTGATAACGTGGAGATAGTCGGACGCTTGATGTGTGGGGGAACGGTGGTGATGCGGGAGGTAATGCCAAGGCAGATGTTGCTGAATCGACTCAACTCCTGCACCGTTTCGTAAATTTCCCGCGCGTCCGTCCCTTGCGGGTCAAGGACCGACTCGGCGTTGTCGAGAAAGAGGATCATCTCCTTCGAAGACAGAAACGGTTCTAGGGGAGTCAAATCCTCAGCGTTTTCGATCCCCGCGCCGATGACCTTTGAGAGTCGATTGAGAAAGTGGGGGAGAGACGCTGGAAACTTGTCGCAGCGAATGAATCGACGGTTGTCGCCAAACCGTTTCTTGATCCGATCGTGATGGAGGACCTTTAACGCGATGGACGTCTTGCCAATCCCCCCGGCACCTACGAGCGCCACCGGTTCGAGGTTTTCAGCGAGACCGACGACTTTGTCGATTAGTTCATCGCGTCCAAAACACGCCCTCGGGGGTCGCGGGGGGGATTCTCCGCGTGCACTAAATGCAAACGTTAAACACCGGGTGTCTTAGTGATGAAATTGGAACTAACCTTCTGTGAGTCTAGGCAATGTTAAGGGTATATATCAGCTAGTGACGAAAAGAATATCACGGTTGCTTACCAGTGGATCCTGACCATCGGACGCTTCTTGCTGTTTTGCCACTATCCGACGGATGTCGGACACGACGTTGTGGGTGTCCGAAACGACATTTTGGGTGTCCGAAACGACATTTTGGGTGTCCGAAACGATGTTGTGAGTACCAGAAACAATATTGTGAGTGCCTGAAACGATGTTGTAAGTGCCAGAAACCGCGACATTGGTATCGATTGCAAGTTCAGTCTGGAAACCGATGGTCAGCGAAGCAAGCGGGGGAGCGACACAGCGTACGTTGAAGATCTGGAGGATCTTGTTGAGATCCGACGCCCAGCCCGCGATCTTGTCCTTGTCGCTCTTCGCGTGGAGAAGGCGAAGGGCTACATTGCGCTTGCTCTCTTCCTTGACCTTCCTCTCGATCTCCGCCACAGTTCTGAGATAGCGAGCATCATCAGTCAACTATCTAACCCGTGCACCGTTGGTTCAACCCACGTTTCGAGCCGGTTTATCGCATCTCGCACAAGCTGGCTTAGCTGCTCAGTTCCTTTCCCCTTCGTTCCCCGGTCCAGGACACAACAGATCTCGACGCAGTTCTGCCCGAGATCGATGTAGTCCTGCTGATTTGCGAAGAATTCCTGGATGACAAAGGCGAGCCGTAAGCTCGCTGTCGCGTGGAATAGGAAGCAACGCACTTTGATCGTCGTCAGGATTACTGCGGCCGAGCCAAAAACAGCCTTGGCGGGTGTGATGCTCGAGATCTCCTTCGCAAGAGTGAAAGCTTCGATGAACACATTTAAGGTGGTAACAACACCGTCCCGCTCTCTCGGTTGTTGTGGGTTTGTGGCCATCGTACAAGCTGGAGGTGGTTGCGGGAAAGTGGTACGGGACGAGGGGGCTGTAAGGAAGAACCCTAGCCCCAACACGTTGTAGATGGGCGGTGATTCTCTCGTGGCACGCCCGTGCAAGCGCTTATCATGCGCAGGAAGATATGGGCGTCGACGATTCGTTCTAGACGCCACTATCCGATATACTTCCGATATCCAACCAGAGGACAGACAAGATATGCCACTGTGCCAGCATTTGCAGCCGCGTAACCCGGCGTATGTGTAGTTCACGAATTGGTGGGAACAGAGCGAGTATCCGGTAGAAGACGATCCACTCCGGCCTACGAGACCTTCCAGCTTAAGGATAGAGAGATAGAGCCTATGGCCCGTTGCCAAAGCCTACCTCTGAATGGGGGAACGATCAAGGACAACCGCACGGCACGGTCACTCAGTGGTATGTTCCTGCACGGTTCGGTATGCACCACACACCACAACCGTGGTGAAGGCCCTGCACTTAACCCCAATTGACATGACACCGGGCAAGCAGGTCCTTGCGTTCCAACGGTCATGTCGTCGATCCCACAAAAGATTGTCGCTCATGCACATGTCTTGTTCCAGAGGCTCTGCACCGTGGCGTTGTCTTTTCTCTCCGGTTGATCAAAAGGAACAGCCATGTACTCAGCGATCCCTTTATTTCCATGGTCGCGGGGCACCCACCTCTGGATTTCTATAAATACTGCGCTGTTTTGGGCGTAGAAATCCTCACCAAACGTCGCCTCTCAAACGCTTTCCGTATCGAGTCTTCTGTCTATCACATCTCTGCACTCACCATGGTCTCCTCATCCTCACCTCCTCTCTGCGAGTCGTCGACTCAGGACCGAGGTCTCACGCAACGCTGCCTTGCTCAACACGGGGAGTAAACACGGCCTGAGCTTCCGCGAAGTCGCCTGTTCTCGTGCCACACGCGATCTTCCAGTGCGTTCTGCGGGTTTTGGTTGCTCGTATCCAGTTATTGACTATTGGCCCCCAGGAGCGTCGACTCGGTTCTTCCTTTATTGGATTCCCGATGGCACGGGGTCATCGCAGGCCAACCTGCGCTACCGCTCAACCGGACCCCCCCTGCCATAGGGGGCTACCTACGGGAGCATAGATGACTGGGGGGCTGGAGTCGGAGGCTGGTTTCGTCGTGCTCATCAGATCTTTGATTCCCAGCTCAAGACCGAGTGCAATCCGAAGAGTTTATTCTGGCACGATTGGGGGGCGGCACCTGCCTTGTACAACAGCGCCTCGACGGTCTAGAATGCAAAATCGACAAGCTAAACAAAAAGCTAGATTTGCTATTACCACAATTCGGCGTAGGGAACTATGGTTTTTATTCTTCTACTCCATGTCTGCCTCCTGCTTTCTCGGCGTGTCCCACCGATGTTTGTTACTTTATCCGTTTGCCGTGGGGGTTCCCAGAAAAGCGATACAGTAACCAACGTCAAATGTCGTGACCTATTTACAATATAAACTAGTTGTGATCGTTACCCTGGAATGTACTAGTAAAACTTCGAGTTTGTGACCGCCGAGGCAGAACCCCGAGGGTGAACCTCTTCTGGAGGTCTTCAAATCTAGTCAACGAACTCCATCGCGCTGTCCAGAACTGGAGCATCTGCGAGGTATACGAAAACGTCCGGAATGGCGTTGTCAATGACAAACGCTGGGCCTCCATATGTGTGATATAGCAGTCTGCCAAGTGCGACTCTATCTACTACGAAACCGATGTGTTTCTATCTAAAGTACATACACGCGCAACCCCTACATCGCTCTCCCCTGTTTCAGTACAGTGAGGCAAATCCATTACCGTACACATCCTCTTTGTGGGTCGCAGTGGTATGGTGAGCCTAGTGTCGTCGAAATCGTTCCCGATGATATGGGTGTTTACGCCGGTCGGGATTGTGAATCTACCCGGAATTCTTCGTGTCGTTGTCTGTCGACGATCCATTCTCTAATGAAAGTGCTGCTCAGCTTTGTCTTCTTCAACAACTCTGGGTCATCGCTATCCAGCGCGACGTGGTTTGCAGAGATGACGTCGATCACAAAAGTCTCTAGTGGCGGGAAACCGAGCTCTTTACGTTTTCTATCAACTTTACGCACACTTCGAGTCAGAATAGATGAAGGGGAGGGAGGATGAGATGAACCGACTCGCTGCGGCGCCGCTCAGGGTCTCTTTGCTGACCACTAGCGCCTGGATCTCCGGATCCGGTGGCCCGTAGACGTCATGGATTGGGACGATTTCGTACTCTAGGCTGGGCTTGAACGAAGTGAGGAAAGACCGCACACGGTCGATCCGGTGTGTTAATGATTCGAGGACATGCTTGTTAGCCTTGTTCACGAGCAAGTTTTCATCTTAGGTTCGTCGACGTCAGCGATTGTGACGGCAGATCAGAGCCCAGGATTTGTTACTGAACCTGTAACACCGACAATAACCTTCCTTCGAGAGAGCCATACTGCCATGCTCAGCAGAATCTTGTGCCCCGCGTGAAGGTGGTCGAAAGTCCCTCCCAGCGCGACGACGAGTAAGACTGCGTTCGCGTCAGGTGGAGGTGGAAGGGATATGTGTGGGGCGCTCCAAGATGCGGGTTTGGAGATGAAGACAGGGTTAGAAGTCCTCGAAACCCACCACAAGAACGTGTCCGACTCTGCAGTCCGAAGCGTTAGGACGACAGTAGTACCTTCCGAAGAGGACCTGGGGCTTACCATCCCTAAACACGTACAATGCATCCGCTTTCTTGACCAGCTCTTCGTCATCTGCGTTTTTTTCCACAGCTGGTGCGCTTGGCGGACGCAGTAGGACGTCAATGTCCATAAGAACTTTACCCATGTCCTGAGCCACGGCCGTACCCTCGACATAGGTCCAGGTCAAGAGTCTCTGAATCTCGAACCATTTCGCTCGTGGGTCCTGGTCGTCAACAAAAGCCGACGAGTACAGGATGATAACGAGACGGTCTGACGTGCTCCGCGTTGCATTCCGAATCGCCGATTCGAGAACGTGGTAGTCCGAAGGCGATGAGAGATTGGCGAGAAGGATCGAAGTAGAGTAAACGTTGGCTTCAGGCGTCTCTAATTCATGTGTGGAAGGGGTAACAGGAGGCATTCAGATTTCCAGGCGAGTTTCTAGTCGAGTGGAGGATGGAGTTGCCGGAGCAACACGATGCCAGATTGATCGATTGCATTGACCGTTTGACGGGCGAAAGCTGACGAGATCCGCGTCTGGCAAACCTGGGGACGCAGCACGCACGGAGACTCGTAAAAATAACTCAAGTTGGTTACAATTACTAGTACAACGCAAGCGTAGTCTATGGGATCCGCAAGAGGTTTGTTCGATCCAAGGAATTGTCTGGAGGTTGAGCCCGTTTCGGCTTCATGCTAGGATATCTAAAAGGTGCAGACGATGATCAGGAGTGGATTCAATCATCCAGGCGACCAAGAACTTCACCTTGCACGACGAAGGTTGTATTATCGGCCGGAGGGTCCTCAGATGGAGGAAAATATTCACCAAACTCCCATGTGGGGCAGTCCTGACCGCGGGGGACACGTTAACACTTCCCAATCGTGCTGGCATTGACTCTTACCACGCAATCTTCCTCAGCTCTTGCTCTAGGTACGTGCCTGCCAAATTCCCACCAAATGTCCTGGTCCAAAATTCTATTGATCAACTCCTTTACCGGATGCGTCCGGATATCGACACTCCACTTGAGCCTTCCGACAGTATCGTACACGATGCTCGTACCCAAATGACACCTCGTTTCAAGAGCATATCCTGCTTGTGCACATGGAGAAGCTCGGCCGGTGCATCTGCCCTGGGGGATCGGATCCGCAGTGTGGTACACGTGTGTCACAGGCGCGAGAGTGTAGTTTCCGGTGATGGCTATTTCTGGTGGGATAGGTATACCAAGACGAGTTGAGGCGAGAAGTTCGCCCGGAGACTCGAAAGCGACAGCAGGTAAGCCGTAGGTCGTACCCAAAAGGGAGGCCAACGCCCCTCCGAGCGAGTGGCCGACTAGCCAAATGTCGGAGGTGGGGAAGAGGGTCGTGATGTTGTTTATGAGGTCCTGTCAGAATATGTCAACCTCGCAAGAATGATAACAAAAAGCTTGAAGAGCATACAACACCGATGTTATAGAACAGACTTTCTCTGACCAATGATTCCGATAGGCAAGTGTTATCGCATCGGGAGTGTTTGGCATAGCAGTCACACACAGTTCGGAATATCCAGGTAACGTCTACTCGGGCACAACAGCAGGAGAACATGAGGTTGTCGTTCAGTTTATCAGCCTTTGATGTGGGTCCGTTGAGTGTGGTACCCTTGATCGAGAGGACGACGGTAGAGTTATCCGGATGGACAAAAACGTGGCCGCGGAAGCCATCTATTGGGTTCTCCCATCCTATTGGAAACGACTGTGAACCGAAGTGTAAGACTGTGTCGTATTATGGGTTGATGATAGAATACCACGCACAGGTGTCCACACTGGGTCCAAATCCCACCAATTCGGAGCACCCGGTAACGCATATGCATTTGCTGCCATCCTCGCTAGTTGACCGAGGGTATATTGGTCGGTTATGTCCGGGGCCAGGACTGCAAGCCTGTCCCACTGTAAGCCATGGCACTTCTGCTGGATTGCCGAAACCGTCCGAACTTCGTTCACGGCGGTGTAATTCCTCGCCCTCCAGACATCGATGGACCTGGTCTTGAAGGCTTCATTAGTCGCAAACGTCGAATGCAGAGAGAGAAGTAAGGAGATAAATAAGAGAGAGCGCATCGGGCACGAGAATCGTTGGTCAAGTTCAGCGGGAACCGGCTACGGTGCGCATTCCTCAGCGATCACAAAGCGCAGCCTCGGTTGATGTAGCGTTTCTCTTTTGGATTTCTCTCACTTTCTCCGGCGGCGACTTCGGCGACAGGAACGACCCCGACGTTTTCACTAACGTCGTTGGCGACGAAGACAACGTTCTGGCCATCGTTGTCGATTTTTTTGTACCCTGTCATCGACGCAATCTAATCCTGCCACCAAAAGTACACGATGGACTCGGACACAGGACTCGACTCACCGCCACCTCCTTCAAAGTTTCGACGGCCCTGGTCACCAGACCCTCTGGGCTCCTCCAATCCTTCGAGCCGTAATCGCAGAAGAGAGCCCTCAGATGTTTCGGTTGAAGCTTTGGATCTCGCAGACTATGCCATGAGCCTGCCCCGACGTGCCACCCGACCCTACGACAACCAATGCAACTTCATGCCGAACGACCCTCATCCGCTGTCACCTCGGGGCATCAGACCAGTTGTTCAGAGCAGGGATTCGTTACCTCCTCCATCGCTTGCTTCCCCTGGTGGTACCCTCTCAACCACAACTTCCGCCCCTGGTTCTCCCCGAGACCGGCCCCGGTCGCTGCCCTCTCGTTCGAATGACCCTCATACCTCTTCAGAGAGGTCTGCTCCAAGAATCGTGGATCACGACACTCATCTTCTCTCCGATGGGCCTTTCAATTACCAGGATCATGAACCCGAAATAGACACCGGCCGCTTCCCATCGTTCGCAAGGCACTGGTATTCCGATCATCGACTAACCACGAGGCCTCCTCTGAGCGCTTACCACTCTGTCCCCAATATCGAAAACGCCTTTTCTTTTGACCCCGTTTATCCTGCCCACAAACACAACTCCTTCGACTCGTTTCAAAAGCAATCGTTTTCCGATTTCGGTTACTCCCTTCCGCCCTCTCGTGATAGTCACTCCCGCAATGTTCTACCCTGGGTGAATGAGGCGCGAGATCCTTTTGCTGAACAACTTGACCCCGAGGTCAAGCAAGAGCGGATTCGGATGCTTGAACGGGAGTTCATCAGAAAGGGTGGGGAGAAGGGTGCTGACTATGATGAGAACTTGGTTGGGGGTGCAGACCGTCGAGGGAAGTTAATTACCCAGGGACCGAAGAAGCGACTCGCGACCCGATGTTCACAGGCATTGTTGACCCTAGGAGCGGCCGTTTCCCTCATTTACATTGCTGTGGTAACTACCCCCGACCTGAAATACCAGTTCTATCGCTAACTTCAGACCTTAGGCAATCAAACCGCAGAAAGTCCCCCCGCCGCAAGGAACAGTGCCTTTCTATCTTCTCTATGTGCTGTCTATCGTTACCTTCCTCCTTGTCACCTACCTCTTCCTTATCTTCCCGTATTGCTGCCTCGGTCGGGAAAAAGATTCGAAGCTTACGGGACCATTGGGTCCCGAAGGTTTGGCAGTCCTACCGGTTCAACACCTGCCAGGCGGGAGTAAACACAAAGGCTTCAAGGGAGATAAGAAGAAAAACAAGAAGGGGGGAAGTGGCGACGTTCAGGTCAACCTCATTGTCGATCCCAATATGTTCGGGGGTAGCCGTCGTGGTAGGGACGAGGAAGAAGAGTACGACGAGGACCTTTCGAGTTGGTTTGGTACCAGCAGCGGGAGATCGAGCGGGGGCAACGCTAGGCGACTGAGAACTCCGAAGAGACGAAGCGTCTTTGAGGGTTTGGCATTGGAGGCAAGGTGGAAGCAGGCTAGGAAGAGGTTAAAATGGGCTATGGCGGCGGATGTGGTATGCCTTATCCTGTGGGGAGGAGAGTTTGTGATTATCCTTGCGGGACAGAGGTGCCCGCCGGGTGGATTCAATGGGTGGTGGGTCCATCTTTTTTCTTGGCCACTATTTCTCTCTGATTCATGCTAATAGGTGCGATGGGTATAACCTAGCCACTGCTTTTGGGTGTCTGACTTGCGTTTTGTTCGGATTCTCGGTGTTTTTTGACATCAAGGATCTGCACGGGAGTCGGGTCTCCCCGCGGACACGTACCTAAAACGTCCCCTGGCTCCCTCCCCTATCCTTGTTCCTCACCCTCTGGTTTGCACCATCATATACCACTCATGCTTGCCATTCGTCTTCAGCATAAACCTACTGCCTCAGTTGCGCCTATCCGTCGCCTACCTGGACGTCCCTCGTGCTCGTTGCGATCTTATCTTTACAGTCACGCACTCATTCTTTTTGACTTGCCTATCCTTTCTTGTGTTTGTGTTTGTGCTTTTGTTTCCATCATCTCGTCATTTACGCATTTTACGACCTGTTACGATCCCAGTCGCCCATGCGATTGCTTTACGACTGTATCCTTCTTTTGCGGGCTTTAAGTACCAACTGTATTGATGAAATCCTGGCGTCTTCGAACGCCTTTGACACACCTACGAGAGTAATTCAGTGTGCAAGAGCTGATGGTTAGTGAAGGCAGCAATATGTCTCCCGGGCCCGCTTGGTAAATTTCGTCGCACGCACCTCGCGGAGGATGGACACAACTTAGATGGGGGCTGGAGGAAACTTGCCTCCACGGATTTATGTCTGATCGCCGGTGGTAATGCACCAGATCAACGAACCCACGAGAGGCGAAAAGTATGAATTCAATTCGAAAATTCGCCAGAATCCAGGTGGCGTCGATATTGGTCGAAGCCACACAATCACCTCTCTGGACCCGCCAAAGAGTCTCCAAGAACTTCATGAGTCATACAAAGGGATAGATAGTTACATCAGGGCCGTCCATTAATATCCACCCAACCAAAGTAACCTCTTCACCCCATACTCCATCTTAGCGTACATCGTCGTATTCCGGTTCGCCTCGGTCAAACTATTCCAATCAGTCAGTTACGATGCACGAGGAGGGGGGGGGGGGAGGGAAACAGAAGCAGAAGAACGAGAATCACCTGAGGATGGGTTCTTCTACGACAAAGTTGGGTTGACGCCCCCCACCGACATCTTCACAAGCATTGACGATGGATTCCACCATGAGGTCAGCCGCTTCTTTGCAGTCCTTCGCTCCGCTGAGATCGTCTGCGGGCTCTACGATGCTCCCGGTCTCCCGCCTCGACCGGGTAGGGTCGATCGGCAAAACTTTGAAAGCGGCAAAAACCTTGTCACCCGCCTGAGCGGGTTCCGCAGCCCTAGAAAGTAGGCCCGATAGCGTGTTCCTTCTTTGCGGACCCGTGGAAAGGGGCGAGGAGAAGCTTGTACGCTTCGTGGGGGTGAGAGGCGGTGATCTACTCAAGTCTAGGCTATTTCGCATCGAATATGAGGTGATTCGTGCAGTTTGCTTCGCTCGGCTCCACGAGAGCGTAAACCCCGCGTTCTGTAGTGGGTCTTTGCTCGCCTCTTCAAGCGGAGACAGGATATATGCGCCTGTGGCGCACTCAATACATGCTGATAAAGACACGAAGACGAATTTACCTTTCGTAATCTGGATGATGTCTCTCAAAGGAACGCGGGTATATGACTTAACCTTCTCCAGGTTGTAATCGTAGCTCTGCTTCTATTCAGCATCTATGGGTTTTGTAGAGATATGTGGGCACCTACAACAATGTATATCGCAGTGCGGGTCTGGGAAAATGCTCAGTTTTGTTCACAACGCCAGAGATAGTGGAAAACCAACCAGCAGGAGAACCTTCTCCTCGAACTTGTCGGAAAACTTGAGGCTCAGTTCCGACGGGGAGATTACAGTCCACCCGCATAATAAGCTTTCACCCTCGGTCAGCACGCGGGACACGGAAGTGGCGATAGCTTCCGCGCGTATGCGCGACAAGCGGATAAGATCTCGAGGGTCGCTGGACTGGAGTTTGAGCAAGAATTCGGAGAATACCGAGAGGTTACGGTTTCCGAGGACGTAGTCGATGACCGCTTGGGAAAACCAATCACTGAACGTAGAAGTATACATCCTGTTCGTAACAATGTCAGCACTGGGATTGGCTATCAGACGAAGCCGCAAAGCACCTCGCCAGAGAGTTGACTCCGTCGTTCAACATTCCCGTGAGATCGCGTCTACCAGTCCTATGGCACAGAGAGGGTAAATTCAAGTTCGATCTGGTTTAGGTCTCAGCTGACCGAGTGAAATCTCCCTACATAGCGGACAGTCAAGTCAAACTCCGCACGCAAGAAAAGAATAAGGAACGAACCTTCAGTGCTGAGGTTCCAGCACTGAGACTAATCAGCACGCGTAGATGCTAATGTTGTAACGGCCACGTACTACGCACGACTAATGGCGTCACCATTGTTTGCCCATACTATTTCACGGAATCAGCTGTGAGCTTACGGTGGGCAAGCAATGTCTACCATCATTGAACACTGTATCACAATCGTGATGGGTTTCCTCTGGGTTGTACAACGCCAAGGCTCCAAGCTGTCGGTTCAAGACATAGCGAGCAAATGCGGACTGCGCATCCGCCGTTATCACCGCCGAATTACCAGACCTGGTATATCACGCACCTGAACGACATTGGTACGATCCAAACAGTCGATGCAATTCACCCTGAAGACGCCTTTTTGTTCGGACATCAGATTGTTGTTGGAGATCCACAGATATCTGCACGGGGCATCAATTTTCTCCAGGGTCGAACCCACAGGACACTTACGCTTGTCGCTCGAACGTCTTTTCCTGCTTAGCAACGAGCTTGCTAATGTTCTCATATCTAAGGCGAGCGCGAGTGTGTGGGTGCCGAGCTGTAAGGTTAGAGATAGAGCCACTCACTTCATGCCCTTCGTCTCCGCGTGAAAATCATAATCACAGTAGCTGCCGGCAAAGAAATCAGACGAGTCAACGTAAATAGACACCTCAAGTACCTGACATCCGGTGAGTTCAACTCTGTGGCTCGTTGATTGTAGGCCTGCGAGAGCACTCCTTCTCTACCGCCCAGCTCGGCAAGATTGACGATCGACTGAGAAGTGCGATTTGAGCGGAAATAAAGTTATAAGCCAAAGAAAGGCATTTCACCTGGGGGCCGTATTGTGATACAATCTTGTTAAAGTGCTTACGCAAGGCCTCTGCGTGTTGCGCATGTGTCCGTTCCGTTGAGAGTAGGGGCGGAGGTTTGAGCCCAGACCCCGATTGGGTCCAGTAAAGTGGAACTGAGGTGATGACAAGTCAGTGCTGGAATCAGATCGCAAAGTCGCGACATACTCGAGCCCCTGAGCTGGACATAACTGAAAACGTTCGTCAGGCCTTCCCGCTGCGACATAGAACTCAGTGGGACAAGCAGAATAAATCGATAAAGACCGACTAACCTGAACCCTCATAATACTCTCAGTCTCAACGAAGTTCGCGACATTTCCCTCTTCACCGACACCTCTTCTCTGATACCTCAGGCCAGCTCGGTCCCTGGAACGTCTGGAAACGACTATGTAGTCGACCGAAGCCAGCTCGTTCGGCTCGCCGTTCACCGGCGGGACATCGAAAGAGGCGATCTGGAAGTAACCCTGCATGACGGGG
Source organism: Thelephora terrestris (assembly GCA_015956445.1). Classification (NCBI taxonomy): domain Eukaryota; kingdom Fungi; phylum Basidiomycota; class Agaricomycetes; order Thelephorales; family Thelephoraceae; genus Thelephora; species Thelephora terrestris. The sequence goes on along the minus strand of WIUZ02000002.1, from coordinate 3,052,962 downwards.
AGGATGTATCCATCTAGCTGAACAATACGTAGTGGTAAGTCAACTGATGGATCCGGCCGAAATAAGACCGCACCCCGGCGTCGATAAGCGGTTTTGAAAGCCACTCGTTCCACCAAAACTGCTTATCTACCCTCCTCCAAAGGGGAAGCATGGGTGAAGGCTCTGCGAGTGGGTCAATTCCGTCCTTCGATGATGGAAACTGCGGACCACTCTCAGATATTCTCAGGTCTGCGAGTAAGACATCGTGCCTCTTCGCCTTGCAGACCTGATCCCGTTTGTGTTGCAAACACCGGGTGATATCTGCCCTCAGTAACAGAGTCAGCGGGCTTAGGAGATGCAGATGTCGAAACGCTGACCAAAGCTGTAGGCGAAGTACATCCCACCCTTCGAAAACTCTCTTATGGTTTCGCTGACGATCTTCCCTTCGAGTTGATTATGTGTCTCCTCCTGAGTGCCAGGAGCGGGGGCAGTAGTGGCGATGATATTTCTAAGTACGTCCGTGGGTTCTTGGTGACTACCTGCCATGATAATGTCCAGTGACGGTTCCGGATCGTCTACGGGGTATGACTCGCTGGGATCGTGGGGTTGGGTCCTTCTGCTAAACCTGTTCCAGAATGCCAGACGGCCGGCGACAGTTCGTTCGACCGGTCCAGTCTGTGATATCTGAGAGCTGGGAGAGGAGCGTCCCGAGGAAGACGAGGGCGATATATTATCCGGGGGATCTGCGAAGTTCTCTAGTGCTGCGACGGGTGTCATCACCTTGATTTGATCATCGTCGGCAAATTTCACCGCGCGAGCAGGAGCTTCGGGTTGAACCAGGGAGTCCTGGGATTCAAGATCGTCATCGACCGGAGGGAGAAACGAGGACCGAAGGTTGCGGGTATTGCGCACTAAGAGGGCGTTTACCGCAACGCTTGCACGCTCTTCACTGAGGGGTATGGCATGAACAGTTTTGATAGCATAAACCGGATGGCTTCTCTCCAGGACTATACCCATGGAGCGCACGATCAACGAAAGCAATCTGCAGTTTACTCCTCAAACTCACAATTTCCCAGCTCCATTCTCGAAGAAATGACCAGCAGGTAGGAAGCTAAAGTCGTACGCTTAGACGAAAAACGCTCATAACTTGATAGCGTGACCAATGATCGATGCACGTTACATACCGGTGAACAGATCAAGTGAGCCCAAGACACCATACACCACCGCCGCCTTCGACCAATCCAGCTCCAGGTCCTTCGAAGCCGTATCTTCGACGAGTTCGACGTTTCCCGCCAAACCCCAGCTTATCCTCACGTAAGATACCGTGTGGCTGGACCCCGGTATGTGCGGTCTCAGCAACAGTCCTTTGCTTGACACTAAGATTTCGAGGTGTTGATAAGGAATTGGATGGTGAACAGGCGGTACAGTGTACATTGGATCAAGCCCAGTCCTGTTGGGAAAAGGTCCTGGGTGAACAGGCGCCATGGGTGGTTCTGACTTGGCGGGCGCCGGCCTTGGACTGGGGGTCCCGGTGAACTTGAAAAACCGCTTCATTGTAAAGATACAGATGACAGTCGTATCGCTGGGCAGGAAGAGGCCCTCAAAGAACCATCAGGTGGTGCGAAGTAGAAGAGGTGAAGGTAAGGGGAGACGATCACGAGAGGAATCCGGAAATGATCACCCGGCTGCAATCCACCTTCCGTCTTCTATGACGTTCGATACGACGGAACTATGATTACAGCTCGGCGCTCCGCTTGCTCGCTGGAACGACCGGCAAGGACCTGCGATAGGCAAACGACGAGTACGATAGGGTGACCTAGCCAAACCGTGGCCAGCCTACGTGCCGAGTGGTATATGCGCTTCCAATCACCTCCAACTCGCTCATTCTTCTAACGCGCCATGTCAACAGAAGTGTTCGCCAAGGGTGGGTAGAAATCAGGAAGTTCAACCCCGGTCGCTATCATTAAGACGTAACCAGAATACAGGGAAGCTTGTTTCTTTCGCGAGGCTGACGAGCGAGAATCTTATGATACGCCAGAGGTCTACATCCACAGAAGGTTCGTGATGGGACGTATGGCATTTTACCCATACCTGTACTTTTACAAACACAACATACGCGGAGGGTCGTCATCACGGGGACGGAGGATCAGCAGACGATTTGCCCGCAGTCCGGATATCATAACCATACCCGTGACCAGGGGCCCCAGGAACATCCCCAGGACCGTCGTAATGCATCTTGGAGACGTCGTAGTTCGCTGCGATCCCGTGTTAACGTCAGCTGGTATACACAACGGAACCTGAGGAGAATCGTACCGATGAACGTCCAACCATCCTCTTTGATGTGATAGAGGTTGATCGTGTTACCTGAGAAGGCATCACGATGACCAGCAGCATATATACTCCTCCTCCCCAGTTCCTGGGCGTCTTCGTCTGAGATATCCCAGTGGTATCCTTGGTCCAGAACACCATATGCAAACGTGCTACCTGATCCAACGGAGAACAGATCACCTTTTAGCCTCGTACCATCGGAATCGACATAGTATACTTGTGGGCCCTAAGTGAACATATGCATTAGCGAGAGGCTCCGTATCACCGTGGGATCACCTACGGTCTTGTCCCAACCGCAGATCATCGTACCCTGGGATTTCGTGAAATTATTTCCTATGCGCGAGCAACGGCAGTCACGCACCATACTCAGCCCCATTCCTTTATAACCATAAACCAAGTTACTGAGATACTTGCTCGCAGCAGCGACAGAGATCCGCTCCTTGTTTCTCAGCTCATGAAGTCGGCACTGGATGCCAAGATACGTTTCCCAGTACTGGCAATCAGCTAAATAGCATCGGAACCGTCAAATCGGCGCTCGAAGAACACAAGGTAGCTAACAAAAAAGTACTCACCGGCACCGCCGGCCATCGTCCCAAGTAGGTACGGATTAATCTCAATAACCTTCTTCACGGTACCGGAAGCTGATCTGGTGTCAGCGATCTAAAAGAACCTCTAGACTCCTCCACGCACCGATATAGCTCCCAGCAGTCGCTCGGGAGTCAACAGCAACAATAACCCCTCCCTTGAATCGAAAGGCAAGCGTTGTCGTACCGTGCTGAATCTTGATTCTGCACGACGGGTCAACGTGATCGTCCGTATGCAATCGCAGGAATGCGCTGGGCTATACAACGTGAAACATCAATCATTCAATCCACGCATATGCTTCCAAGAATACAAGGCGACGGACTCACATCTGGGACAGCAGGCATGTTGAACTTTGGGTTCCCAGTGGCAAGATTTCCAAAGCCTCCGTACGATCCCCACATCAATTCTGACACATTATCGCCATCCTCCTCAATGATAGCCTTGGCCCGTTTAATTTCCGAGGATGCACTGTTCGTATCGAACCGCTGGACCAAAGAATTCATCGTTGTCGCCGCGGGGATTTATGGTAGAGGGGCGAAGGTTTAGATAACCAGGTGTCTCGAGGCGTGACGCGTCCCTCCATCGGATTCTCACGCTCGCTACGCCTCTGGCCTTCACTCTGGTTAACCTTGAGCGCAAATAGATTGTAACGAGTGTGGGTATCGTATTGCATATTTGACCTAATTAGCTTCAAATTTAAAGGAGAGTTCCTGGTGTAAAACAACGACAGATGACGAGCGGCAGAGAAACGCTTGAATATGGATCAGAATCGACAACCCTCTCGAATAACTTACCGACCATTCCAAACCCGAATTAAAATGAGAGAAAATAGTCCGGGGAAGATATGCTGTCCGATTAAAAAAGTAAGCTTACATCCAAGCAGTTGGACGAAGGGATACGAATGGACGACGACTGATAGTTGGATATTCCCAACCACGACGCAAAGTAGAGCAATATGCAGATAACAAAAGGTGGGAAGGGGTTTCGCAAAGAGATTCGAACAAAAAAGCCTAGAGATGTGCAAGTTGCAAAGAAGGGTATACTACACATGGCAAAAGTTCCGCGAAGAATGAAAGAAAACGAATGAGAACAAAATTATCGCACTCCCAATCCGGCAATATCGATGAACCTCGTCGTTCGTTTCATCGCCATCGTAGTTAGCTTGGGAGTCTCCTGGCGTAGGACAGCACCGTCCTCATCGCTGTCCTGGTCACTATCCTCGTGGAGGGCCACCTGTTCAGCGATGCTTGCGTGTCGCTCACAGAACATCTTACCGTCGGCCTCGTAGTATTCATCGAGGGGTAGCGTACAGCGAGGGAACTCGCAGGTGAAGTGCTCTGGGTGATATTTAGCACCCGAGTGCGCCACCGCACACGGTCCTTCGATAGGCTGCCCACACGACGAGGCGGCACATAACGAACCGTTCACTTCATGATAATGGTAGTCACAGTAAGGCTGACCATCGTGGACGTAGAACGTCTTGTCGGGGAACGGTTTCTGTAAACAATCATCGTCAGTGGTGATGAAGGTGCGAAGGCGAATGGGCTTACTTGGCAACTGTGGCAGTTGAAACAATCACGATGATATTTGCCTTTCAGCTGACCGTCAGAGGATGATACCGCATGCTTCTCTATCGGAAGATCACAACGCCGACACTGAAATTGACAGTTATCAGATCAAGCCGTCGGGTTTTCCGCACGCTAGTACACATACCTTGGGTAAATACATGTTCTTCCAGCATTTATCACAAAGCACCTTGCCGCCGTCCATCGGAATCCACCGACCGTCGTCGACAATCTTGTCACAGCTCGCACACTGTTTTACCCTGCGCGACCTGTTTGAAGAGGCGGACGAATTGCTCGTAACACTCTTCGAGGGTTTCAAGACGTCTAACTCCCGGTGTTTGGCTATCGTGGGACTCGTGTGCGAGCGTGTAGGGAGTTTGGGCGGCTTGGACGAGCTATCCCTAACCGAGCTGTGGTTTTCCGCTCCTGTGGGAAAGATGGGTCTCGTGGGAGAAAGTGGGGAGAAGCTCGCATTAGTTGTGGGTGATAGAGGGGCATCTTCGAACAGTGTCTCCATAGCCTTATCGAGAGCACCAACTGATCTTGCGGTACTCCTGGCACCATATCCGGAGTGTGAAGATGAAGCGGCCGAGAGACTCCGTATTGGTATCCGAGGCGAATACGCGGAACCAGATGACCTGGAAGTTCGAGGTGACAGAGCAGGGAACTGTACCCGGTCCTTTTTCGGCGCGTCATACAGGTCGTCGTAATCCGATTCCGAATCAGCGTAAGCAAGACCGCCAAAGGCAGAGCCATCAGAAGACCTAGGCCCTTTGTCCCTCGAGTTGTCCTCCAACTTGACAACGGTTGCAATAGGGTCAGAGTCGCGAGCGAGGGGCGACCGAATTTCGTCGACCGGTGTGTGCAGAAGTCCGTAGTCTGCATCGGGAAGTTTGTCTTGGACCGGCGGGAATTGGGAAAGCGTAGGAGTAGCAGGTGGAAATGTGGGCGAAGCGATTGACGGGTTGCTCCGTGGTGTTAGAGAGCGTTCAGATTCCGAGTTGATATCGATGGGAGAGTGCGCAGAGTAGGGAGAGTTCGGCGAGTTGCCCGAAGGAGATAAGGGAGGAGTGTGCGTTCCTGCGATAAGTCAGCCTCCTGGGAATGTGTGATTGGGCATCAGAAGAACACGTACCAATCGCTTTCTGGATATCAAGGAACCCAGGGGAGGGCCTTCCAACCAGATGCATTGTATGTGTCGTAAAGATTGCAGCACGTGCAGCTGCATGGAAGCCTCTCCTCCCCACGCCGGCCATACCTGCTTCACCGCCGATCTTGGTATCGGGTTCTGGCATCTGCCGGAACATTGGCTGCTCCGTTATCATCAACGGTGGCGTGCTAGATGACGGTACGAGGCCATTGGTCCGAGGTCGGGAATTATTTTGAGGGGAAGGAATGCGGTGTATGTCGGATCCGGGGGGTTGGAGGCTCGGGGTATATACAGAAGGTGGAATAGAGGACGGGATAGGGGGCGGCTGATTATAAGAGGCGTTGGGTCGGGAATTATCAGACGGTGTCATTGTCCGTGGGATATCATAAGGTGGTCTACCGGTGCTGGGGCTAGTAGTGTCGTTTGAAGATTTGCGGGAGCGATTAGAATCAAAGGATGGTCTGAGTTGGGATGCATTGGACAGCCCTCGATCCCTGGTACCGATCGATGGGTGGGAAGATGCGCTGCGATTGCTTGCGACTGACGGTGCACGGATCTGCGAGGGGCTGACCGAGATATTAGGGGTGTTTGAACGAGATGTCGGGAAAGGAATGTGATGGGGTGGTACAGAATCAGGGGTTCGTGGGGAGATAGGGCTCTTTGGCTTTGGCAGAGGCTCTGTCGGAACAGGTTTCATCGGTGGAATTGAGATGGATATAGGTCCAGGACTGGGTGAACTCTTTTTCCGAGAGCTGACCGACAACGCGCGCGACCTCCTGGCAGATACCTCGGCCTGACGAGAAGCGAGCGACGGAGCGGGGGATGGCGTTTTCGGAGGTGGTGTCTTCGAGAGTTTAGAGCGAGCTGAAGTTGAAGAGACCATTTCCTGGACGCGTTGGGCTAGGAGGTTTGATAAAGATGGTCCGGGAGTTGAAGGCGAAGGAGGCGGAGGGCAGACATGTTCACCCAGTTCGTGGATTGGCACCGGCCTGCTGCAGTCCGAGCATTTGACAGTGGGCAAGACCTGGGATATCCTCCCTTCTGCAAGGGTAGGTGGTGGAAGGAGGGAAGCCATTGACGAAGGTCCTCGCGTACGGGTGGCCAGAGTTGGAGACTTATTTGTTGGTAGGCGGAGGCGAACAAGCGGACGGGACAACGGGGTGCGGCTAGGGGATTAGAGAGAGTTCATGTGGGTTGTGTGTTGGGATCCCTGCGCACAATAGTACCAGGGTACGCTGGACGTCGTTGTCGCCTGAGCTGCTGCTGATGCCCTACCAGAGGGAAGGGAAGCGAGACAACGACATCTCGTGGAAGAAGAATGATTGTCGACGGAAGCGCCCGACATTTCCAGGCGTCCAACTACTGCTAACCTCATTTATCGTTCGATTTGAATTTTCACCCTGAGCTACACGCACAATCCTTACGACGTCTTGGACTTTATCTGGACGTTTTCTTTCGGCCACAGGTGGGACACTGTTTTGCGCAATGGCGAGGGTGACGAGCCACATGGCCACGGGTCCGGACCTGGCCAGGGTCAGCATTTGATCGTGCTAAAAGTGCAGCACTTGTCGATCACCAGCCAATCAACGTGCTTTCCTCTTTATCTTTCAGTTCCCCATATATGCATTGAGCCGTCGTTCACATGATGGTGGTCCTTATAATAACTCAGCCAGCGGGCTACGGTCGACTCTTTTTCTCTTTGCAAGCACTTCTAGCAGTTGTGCGCTTCGTGTATCTGTGGTTGCTAGGCTCGTCTCCATTCCACTTTCTCGCCGTTGCATTTCAGAAGCCGAATTTCGACGCCATTCATCGGGAGCGCCCACTCGTTTCAAGTAAACTGCCTGCGATAATACAATCCTTATTCGCGACCACGGTTTAGCCATCTCCCATCGTGAAGCTCGTTGTTTCATTTCGCGAGGTCACCCGTTCCTGTGTGATGAGATGGAAAGACATCGTGGAATGCACTGAACATCATATGAAGATCTGCCCTCCCTAGGTGATGTAATCGAGGCTTGGCTGGAAGAGACCAAAGCAACACGATGGGTAAGTGCGGATTGTGATCTCCGCCGTCATATCGCATCACTCGCAACCGACCGGTCTCTTTACAAATGAAAGGTGCCTGGTGTCAGCTTCACCATCCTCAGCCTGGACCCTGTATCACCTACAGCCGGCTTACGTCCTTCGTTCCAATCGTCAACAAGCCCTTCCGGTATTGTGTTGGATGCTGACTGGGATCGTTGTGCGGTGTCGGAATAAAAACCGGAGACTGACCAATTCTCCCGAGATCAAGATGTCCGTGGGGGAAAAAGAACTCGCGTAAGCTTTAGCGATAAAGGCTTTTCGTTATTCGCTCTCCACATGAGACTACGTCGAAAGAAGCGTTTCAGACACTGGCTGGACATCAGCTCACGCGCCGAGTTGGGTGAGCCTTACAGGTGTAATCATGTGGGCCAACTCCTTCAGGGCGGACAATGAGTTGCGGCTCAAGCCAAGCGACTCTATATATGCACGAACGGGTTCGCCCGGTTCCCGAGCTTTTCGCCCAGCCCCGTCAACTAAGCTAGTATAGATTGCCTCCGAAGTCAGATTTACATCTCCCCGCACATAGTGCACCCTACTTGAATTGGAGTGTGTGTGCGCCTTACAAAAGGTTTCACATCGACCAGAAAGTGATCCTGCCTCGCACGAGCACAAGGCTGGTCGACTGAGATGGTTGTCGGTCACGTCACGCCTCTGATGTCACAGCGTCCCCTCCACAAACACTGCTGTAGCACGATCAGGCGTAGAGGTGTCTTCAACACCGTCCCAAACGACGAAACCGACCCCGGATCCTGTTTTTTGTTCGGCCTCTCGACTCCTCGACGGTGCTCACCCTTAGCGGGGTTTAGTCCTAAATTATCAATAGTTGAGCCACCCAACACAAGCACGATTACGGCCAAGACACCGCCGCTCAAGATACCATATACCTCAACTCAAGATGAGCTGGCTAGTGTCACTGTTTTCCTCCTCGCGAAGCGACAAGCTGTCAAGGGGCGGCGCATTATCATCAACGAGCGAGGCGTTTTCGCTTCCAGTATCGTCACCAGTCACCGCGACGCACCCAGATGCTTTTAACAGCGACGCTCTAGTCCTGAACGACCCCGACTCCGCGACTGCTCCACCGACGTATTCATACCCACCTGGGAGAGGCGGAGCTTACGGTTATGTTTCAGCGAGGCGCGTCCTAGTTCTCATTACCGTTCCCACTTTCTCAGGGCTCATGTTATCTTTGTTCCAACGTTCTACAGTTCTCACCGACAATCAACACTACTCCCACTCCACAACACCCCGCTCTCCCCTTCTACCCCATACCCGCCACTGTCTCACACATGGGCCCGATTGCGTGCTTGGCTAGGCAAGGAATACCCTGAACTCGGTGATACTCTCAACTGGGGTATTACCCCGGAAGATCTCGCACAGATTGAAATGCAATTCGGCTTTGCGCTTCCCGCAACTGTGAGAGAGTCGTATCTACTTGCAGACGGTCAAGAGCCCGAGTCGTCCGCTGGTTGCTCGGAGGGATTGTTTTTCGGCCTACAGTTGCTGCCTTTGGAAGATGTTCTGGACGAATGGAGATTTTGGAGGGATGTGGACGAGGACCCGAATACCGGAGCAAATGCCCAACTGCGGGAGCTCATGCAGTCGATTCCCCCCGGGTACGTGAGAAAAGAATATTCGCTACGTGGCTGGATTCCCCTCGTCAGCGACAAGGCGGGAAATTACCTTGGAGTTGATATGAACCCTGGCGAAAACGGCTCAGCTGGTCAAGTGATCGTGTTCGGCCGAGATTTTGACACGAAAGTCGTTCTCTGGAAGGGCGACGGACCAGGCGGGTGGGGCAAGTGGCTGGCTAGCTTCGTCGATGACCTGGAAAATGGAGATGGGTTTGAGATGGGGCAAGGGGTCCATATGGGAAGTGATGACAGCGAGGATGACCTTGGTTACGAGAGCTATTTCTATGATGGCTCGGGAAGGGGACAAGGTGATGGGGGTGGAGACGGTGGTCCTGCTTCAATGCGACTGAGTGGGGAGTATCGGGGCTGGAGCACACTGGAGGCTTTTGCACACCGGAGTCTTCGCAAGTGGCACGAACAGGGTCTGATACCTGACGCGACCGTCGAAGAAAAGTCAAAGGTAATGCGTCCATATGCGTCCTCTTCAAATGTTGGCTGACTGGTCTAACTACTCCAGTACTCTGAGAAGCTTCCACTGGCGACCTTTGACTACTCTGCAACTGGACACGGTTCTGGCGCCGAGGTACCGATACCCGTGCTTACCTCTGAATCGGAAGAAATCCAGACGAACGCCACGGCCGAAGGCGTTCCTATTCCCACCATTTCTGTCACCAAACCTCCCGCTCCTCTACCAGTGGACTTACCGACGGAACACGACATCGTCCCTGTTGACTCAGTATATACCCGCGGTGACAGGGAACGAGATCTAGAAGCCGGAGAGGGCATGATGATGCAGGAAATTGAACACAAAGCGGAGGTCGTCACCGCTAGCAGGTCACCACCCTCATGCACATCTCCGATGTTGGCCAACTCTGAGTTCGCGGAGGACGCTGTGCTGGTGCCTCTGCCAGATCAGGGGGAGCCGTCGTCTCCTAGGTCATCTGTCGATCATGTTGGAGATGTCGACCTGTTGTCGGATGAGGGCGTCCTTCTACAAACACCCGGACCCTCGGGCGAGTTGCACGAACACGAGCACTCAGAACCCGGGCAGTCATCATCAGGTCCCTCTCCGTTGATGAAGGGCTCCGAAAGTGACGAAGAGGATGCACCTCCGGATACGACCATTCGGCTAATCGGTGGGGGAGGAACGCAGGGTAAAGCTGAGGAAGCTACGCCGGAAGCCCCGCCAGAAACGGAGGAGGATAACGACCTTGTTGAGATCCAGTCTGTCAAGTCGGTAACTTCGATAGACTCCAAGAAGGACTCCAAGAAGGCGAAGAAGGTAAAGCACAAGAAAGACAAGAGCAGCATCGCGAAGGTTTTGGGAGGAAAGCGGAAGAAAGACTCTGTGGCCTCATGAAATGTTCTTCGGTGAACAAGTTAACGACGGGCATGGAGCTTCATCCGAACATCCGTTTTCTCCGCCCCACAAACCCCGTTCGTTCCTCCTTCTCTCCCTCGAACCATCCTTTCTGTGTTATCGTCGTATCTCACTTCACCCCTCTCGTTTCCGTTCGTTCATTTTTTTTTCATTAATTCCTGACCACACGCATCACCGTTTACTCACCTACTTTCCTCACTTTTCACACTCTCTGCCCTCGCTCCGCTTGTCGCTGCTTTGTAATAATCCAATCACGTCATACGCGAATACAATTTCCCAAATTTCAATGCTGTGTGTCCCGTGCGAAGCTTTGGCTGGGGGGGCAAACTTTGAGCTCGACAAAGACTTGATACAGTACGTATGTTCAATATAGAATATGTTACAGTTAATTTTAGCTACAGCCCGACTTCACACAACCAGTCTAACACATCCCTCGTCACCGCCTCTTTCTTCTCGAACATCAACCAGTGTGCAGCATCCTCATATGTGATGATTCTTGCCGTGGGGTACAACCTGCGAGTTTCGCGCATCCCAGCCTTGGTGCTCGTCCCGTCCTTGCCTCCTCTGAGGAAAAGAACGGGCGTGCCAGGTCTGTATGTCTCCGGAAGACCACCCTCTGCGAGAAAGAAAAGGAGGGGCTGAGACCGATTGCGAACGGTTCCGTTGAAATAAACAAACAAAAAACCAAGAGTTCACGAACCTTTCTCCTCGTTGAACCGGATGTCCCACGTGCGGTAATAGTTGGTCGGACCCCGCATGGAGTCGTTTTGAAACGCGATGTATTGGAGTTCCTTTTTTTTTTGTTGCGGTTTAGTAACACGCGGGAGGGTTTTCGTGGGACCACTGCCCGCCCCCCCAGAGGTCTTACCTTTCTGTCTAGGAGGTACCTCCCCGTTCTCGTGTTCGCGCAGGTTCTCCCCGTGACCACGTCTCCAAAGTTGTCCGGAATACCATCTGGCCCCGAGAAAACGTTCGTGTGGAACGAATATTTGAAGAAGTTCAGGATCTGAAGGGTTCCGTCAGCGTTACTGCCGTTCAATTCCAAAATGTAGGGCGATACGCACGTTCCTCTCGAGTTCCATGGTGCAGGCTGGGCTTCCGAAGTAAAGTTGATATTTGTAAATCGGGAACTTCTTTATGAATTCTTCCAACGGTTCGTACGTTTGACTCGGAGGGAAGTAACCTATACTGACGCTACCACACACAAAGGGGGTTAGACACACACCCACAAAAACAAACAACCACCCACTGTATCACGGCCATAACCCGCTCAGGGTACCACAGGGCGAACCTCGCGGCGATGTGCGATCCCCAATCATGTCCGATCACGATCTAAGAAAGTCGATTGTTCACTGCTCCCTTCCCGCTCCCTTCTGTAATCATCACGGGCGGAGGGTTCCCCCTCGCGCGCCCCGATCGAGGAACTTACCACTTTACGGACCCGAATAAGGTCCAAAAGGGAGGCCAGGTCATCCGAGATCCTTCGCAAGGAGTACTCCTCCGGATCGTACGGTTTATCGGTTTCTCCGTACCCGAGCATATCGGGCGCCACCACGCGATACCCGGCTCTGACCCAAGGTCCAATTTGATATTTCCAGCCGGCCCTTGCAAAATAAGGCACCGAAGATCGACAAAAAAAACGAGATGGGAGGGGTGGTTATTATCGCAAAGAGCAGCGATAAGTAAAGGCTCACCAGAGATCAGGGAACCCGTGAATGCACAAGATGGTCAAGTCACGCTGTGGGTCGTAGGCGTGAGGAACCTCGTCGACATAATGGTATCTCCTGCCGGTTTCCAGAAGTGACCGTTTGTGAGTGAAAGATTCCGGCCTCGAGGGGTCCATAGCCGACGCCCTTGTTTTCTCAATAGAGGGAATTCAATAGAGGGTCGTTCCACGCCGTTCGAGAGAAACCTGGTCTTCGGCATCAAGCTCTTGAATTTATATGATCTCACCCTCCCCTCCCCCCCTCCCCCCCCTCCCTCCCCAACAGCACCCGGGACGGGTCACATGCCCCAACCACCATTCTTCTAACCGTCCGTCCCGTCCCCCGAGAAAATCATACCCAAGAATGGTGAGATGGACATACTGTGTGGAACGTGGGGTCGCCACACGACTTGCTCCGATCGGGCAAAGGGCGGCGGCGGTGCTTGCGATCATGAGGTTTGCAGTGGATTCAGCCACGATTCCGGTTGTCGAACGGGTGCGATCGCGGGACGATGTGAGCGGCCTTCGTGGTGCGGACCACGCGGAACACTTTATTTTTATAGGACAAAGACGGAGTACGTGGAGCGGTTAGCTTTGCCATAGAGCGCCCAAGGTTCAAGCGCTCCACGAATGGGATTGAAAGTACTTGGGAAGGATGGGAGGAGCGCCGCCACGATGGACTGCAACGCGAAGATGGGTTTCCTTGGCGAGGCTGCATCGACTGCGTGCACCCTCCGATTCGCACCTTGAGTAGCGCTCAGACACTCGAGCAGAGCGTTTTACGTAGCGTACACACTAAAAGTGGGTAATCAGTACTTCAGCGAACCGGGCTGACGGCGGGAATAGATGAGATTCCCCGGAGTAGCGCCAGGCCCGCATCGGAGGTCGCCTCGACGTCCCTTGGGGTAGAATTGAAATATCGATTATGAATCCCCCGGATGTTATGTCAAGGCTCAAACGTTCAAACGTCAAAACGCGTTCAGCCTCGAGGCTTTCTGTACGGTAATCGCATCTCGTACTTCAGGCGCTACCTTGTTTCTGAAGACCATGTGCCATCTTAGCTTTCAGCCACTGCTTGAATGTTGGACCCAGGGTAAGATCGGATCATTGAAGCTCTTTATTCGCGACCCGAGTGGATCCATATTGGAGAATGTACGATGCGTATGTTGGCTTCTATAAGTGAATTGAGTGCCTTTGGATATCAACTCCTGCCAACGGAGCTCGATCTGCTTCTTTTCTAACATAGAACGCTCGAGCCTACGAGCGAGACCCTGGCGCCAGCCACAATCGTATCTCGGCGATGGTGGAAACCGGGTTTGAGTTGTTGAAGAGCGTGTCCATGAGCTCGTGAAAACCTCATTGGGTGCAACTACAGTACTTTCGCCTGCAGAGATTGCGAACCTATAAATCAATGCGGGACGAACGAGGCCACATTTCACACGAATTCGGGATGGAGATCATCGATCGGGAGGAGGTCTTCCGTGAACACCGAGGAGGGCGCCCACTTCGTTCCTTGCCCTCTCGCCCCTTTCAAACCGCCGATTCGGTCCGAAATCTCCGTCCTCGTTGTGCAATCAACATCCCTGTGTGTGAAAACACCCTTCGGCGTCGGCCGCGGTAACGCAAACTCTTTGATCATGAGCCAAGGTCGTTTCCGCAGGCCATCCCCAGACAACTACAGACCTCTCTCCTAACTCCGTCACCGGACATAAACCGAGCCCGTGACCCTACAAAGGATCGGCAGATGCAGAATCCAGACTCCATATAGGTGCGCTGATCGGGCAACAGGGAGGCTGAGATGCAAGAAGGGCCCCACCCGCAAAGAATCAGAACAGCAATCATTGGCCCGGCTTGCCAACCACTCCGGTCACACGAGCTGAAGATTAAATGAGATCACAAGGCCGATGAACATACTATCATGTCGGCAGACGAGGCAATGAAATCGATCGCCCCCTCCGGAGAAACTCCTTGTGGCCCACACCTCGTTTTGTAACATGAAAAAAAATGGGAGCACAAGAAAACTGCGACCTCGCCCTTCCCCCTCAAAAGTACTCACGGTTCGGAATGGCCAAATACTGCGGTTGCGCTTGGAGAGGTCATATGGCAGCCCGTCACATGGAAGAGTCGACGGAATGCCCCGCTGCACTTCTCATCCTTCCGTACCGCTGGGGGGCTGGGCGACATTAAAACGTCCACAAGCTGTTCCATCTTTTTAGGGTTATCGTCGGAGCTTACTTTCGGTCCGACCCTATGAGTTCCACGCGCCCAGGCAATAAACATTCAATCCGAAGCACCCTATGTCGCAAAAGCGTATGTTATGACACAAAATAGAGGCTCACTATCGCTCACGAACGTAATCAACGATTACCTCTTCTGCCCGCACGATAGTGGGATGGACGATGAGGCGGAAACGCTTGGATCGTTACGTGTAACGACCGTATATACAAAGCATGTGTCGACATTGGCGCTACGTCTCGTCCGTTTCATCAGTTTGTGTCTAATTCAATGACTCGTGCAGAAGGGCAAAACAAGAAACGCGCGCAATAGTACAACACCCCGTAGCGAGTCACCAACAGACCCAAAGGACAACAGGAAAAAGACTACATACAACCCAGACAAGATATGATAGCAAATAACGACAGATGAAAACAAGGCGGAAAGGGTAATAAACAATGAACAGGTGATATAATACGTCTAAAAGACATGAGATTGAGATCGTATCGAGAGTCATATCGACGTCAAGAGAACGGGACCAGCCAGGTGGGAGAAGCCTCGGCCGGAGCACGGTGGATCCACCTCCAACTTGGGTTCCGTGGATATTTTTCAATACTTCCTTGCGCAGCTTTCCTTCACGAGCCTAGCTGAGGCAAGAGATCCCAAGCAAGCGATTCCGGCAAGGATCACGACCCACAGGTTGCCGCCGAGAACATTGCTCTCCAGCGAAGCTGCGAAAGTGGAGTTGGAGAACGCGGGGCTGATCGCCCTCGCGAGAGACATGGACATTTGTACCAAACCGTTTGTCGCCCCCAAGGAGGACGGGTTAGGAGCTCCCTCCTTCGCAAGAATGATACCGAAACTAAGTAGAACCGCAAAACAGAGGATTAGAAGTTCGAGACCCTGGGAAACATAAATAACTCACCCAAAAGCGAGACACGTCAACCGGGAGATAAACATGACCAAAATTATTCCGGACCAGACCATTGCATGCGCATGCGGCAAGATTTCACCAAATTCGTCCCTTCCATTCCTCAAGACGAGGTTCAAGAACGGAAGGATGACGAACGGGACGGGCCAGAACGACATGCAGATGTGGTACATCTTCGCACAGCTAAATCTCTGGAGGAGGATGGGAGTAATGAAAAGCTGGACGATGCATGAAAGGCAGCCGGAAACGGATAGGGAGTAACCAATCTGGGAAGCCTGGAATTGATGGCGGGGTCAGGCTAAGGTCCGGGTTTTCCGAGATTAGATATACGTACGTTAAAGGCTAGTCCGCCGACTTCGATAGGAGTGTAAGCGAACAGTACAAAGACGGTATCAAAGGCGGCAGAAACGAAAGAGAGAGCGAATCCGGAGATTATCAACGAGCGCAAGGATGGAATCGCCAGTAGTTGCCAGGCGGACAGCGGAGCCGCAGCTGAGGTGATGGGTATAGATCCGTAGGACTTGGCCTCCTTAGATCGCTTTCGGAGCTTTTTCCCCTCTGATGGAAGAGTCTATTTGATGGGTCGATGAGCGAAACAGATGATAGGAATTTGGTGGCGAAAAACTCCTGACCTCCTCCATAAAGAAATAAGCCAGCGCAATTCCGAACACAGAGAACACAGAAGTGATCAGACAAGGCATGGCATACGGATACTGACGCAAAAGAGGGACATCAAAGAGCGGGAATTTATCAGCAGGGTTGCTAAAAGTTCCTCCGACCATGGGGCCAATGATGGTGCCCAGTGGCCAACTGAGCCCGTATATCGGCAGCATGACGGCTTGGTTCGTCGGATCGGAAAGCTCTCCAAGAACGCTCTGTACGACCGCGATGTTTCCTAGTTGCGATTGCGTGATCTTTAGTAAGGTCGATGAGCCAGAACGCACCGCTGCACTGACCGGCGAAGAAACCATGTAAACTTCTAGTAATAAGGATGGAGGTTAAATTGCGGGAAAATCCGAAGAGAAATGTCATGAGACCCATGCCGGTAGCACCGAGAAGGAGAACCGGACGTCGGCCAATAGCATCCGACGCTTTAGCCCAATGGTAAATAGAAATCAGCTGAAAGGCGGCAAAAACGCTCTCCTGCCGATGATCGGATGAGATAATATCACCAAAAACCGTCCGGAGACGATCCCTCACTCACCACCAGCCCACTGACGAAACCGACTTTGGACGGGTCGTCGAGTATGTTAAGCTTGATCACCATCTCGTTGATGTATGGGAATAGCTGGGTAAAACCGATGGGCTCGAGCAACCGAACGAGACAGACGATCGCTAGCTGGAGTTTGGGAATAGGGGTCATTTTTCCAGGCATGGGCATCTGGCTCTCGACGACAGCTTCGTCTGCGTTGGACAGCAGAGCTGCGGACTCGTCGAAGGCCGTAATACAGTCGTCTACGCACCCTGTACCAGACATCCCTTGTGCTAAGCTGTCATCTTCGAGGGCTACTGGCAAGGCGGACGAAGCACGAAGCCTGTACATGGAGGCTCAAGCTGGAGGAGGAGGGAGTCTAGCGGAGTGATGACCAAGTTCCGGAGAATTTATAGGTAAGTGGAAAATTGCGAACGTTCGAGAAAATTTACGCCGAAGAAGAGTGAACATCCGGGGGAACTTTCTGTGGAGTATTACGAGCCAGGGATCACTTGACGTTTTAGAAAGCAAGATGCTAAGTTGGTCGGTCTAGACACCGGCCCATTCATAGCAGAGGGAGAGCCGAGTACGTAATGATCCAACGATAAACATATGCGCTCGTCCTGAGGTTTATACCCGCACCCAACCCCGATCACTTCATTTCCGAGCACTTTCAAGCAGATCGCCTACAGGGCCACCGCGAAATTAACTGTTCAATGCCCTGTCTTTCTTTCGCAACGTCTGGACTCGAAGGGTTCCAAAGACCTTGTGGGTCAAACTTCGTGTTGGTGGCACAACAACGAGTGAATAGAATTCGAACAATAATCCGAAGCTCTCGGCCGTACTAATGCTCGGAAGTCTGCAGATGACAAGCAGAATACCAAAGATGGTTAACCGGAGAAGACAGCTGCAGTCTGCAGGTCCCATGCCCCGTCGGCAAGTTCCTGACAGGATCTACATGTCGGAACGAGCCTAGCGCCCGCTACCGATATTAAATATTCACAGTGCGGACCTCCCTTCTAAGATGAACTGTTATCATTCTCCCTCATTCCTTTATCCATCTCCTACATCACTGGTCTTGCATCGCTGGAATGAGGCCACGATTTCACTGTAACTGATACCAAATTACACGAGGGATTCAAGAGACCGAGTGTTTTCGCTTTCTCCCCCTAGTCTAAAAAAGTTCGCCGTCGGACTCCGTTAGTTCCTCATCGACATCCTTGATGGTTTCGCCTCCGCGAAACGCATTGATTCATATCACGACGTAAGCTGCATCACCCCTAACGCCACTTCTTCTCCTCCACGTAAATCGCCTACATATTTATCCGCTTCATTATGTTCCAAGTACCGTCTTCCCAACGTGCTTCCATCCGTCTCGCATCAGGCGCCTATGCGACTCTTTCTTGCCACCGGTTACTTGTTTACCTCAATATCGTCAAATCGTTTACTCACTACCGGATTTTTATTCTCCTGTGAGCCCGGCTCACAAGTCCATAAGTTGTGTGTTCTCAGGACAGTGACATTCTCAGTAAGCGATCGCACCAAAAACCGATACACTGGTGGGGATATACAGTTGTCAGCTCGGAACATTCAAACGAGCCATCATGTCACCGCTGAAGTTTCTGCCTCTGCCTCCTTCGGGTTTTCGAGCCACCATGACGGCGCCCGCGCTCCGACGTACCGCTAGTATCGGCCGCCTCCGAGAGCGCCAGCAACGTTGTGATGGATACTGAGTAGGTCCCCGGTGCAATCCGTGGATGACATGCAACAAGGGGTGGGTAGTTGAATGGCTGAATGCGCTATGCTATAAAGTGCGGAGGGTGTAGTCCCGGCGCGGCAGCCCACAAGGGTCGGATCGCCGTCCCTTCGCGTTCATGGTGAGAGCATAAGGACTACTTAGCTCGGACCTAGGACAGATTGCGGAACAGGATCTTTTCACAACCACGCACCGCACATGGAGGAGAATGTCTGGAAAACGCTGGAAGATGCGGTAAGTACCTCAAGCCCCGCTCCGCCTTCGTCTTCCAAAGCATACCCCTCTACGTATGGCTTGGAGAAGCAGGTGACACTGAGCTTCTATGGAGGCCTATCAGCAACATAACAAAGGTGCCTCCAAAGCCTCGAAATTGACTCGGGGCACTAAATCAACCTTGACTTTGCAGTCGAATGGTAGACAGACCGAATAGAGCTTCGCGCCGGTGATTATCTCTCAAGCGAGGGCCCCAGGTTCCTCCGGTTCAAACGCCATGTCGACGTCGGCGCATTGAGCCATTGTCCAGCGCGCACTCAGAGGGATGCCATGTGGAGCCGCTTCGATCGGATCTGGGTTCGTTATACACCTCTACGCACATGCGGAGAATTTGAACTTACCTTGCTGCTCTGTCCCAATGAGGACAGATTCCAAGATATCATCGCACCCATATAAACAGATGATTGATTCAGAACGAGGTGGAGAGAGGACAGGAGACATAGCCATGCAAGCCCACAGCGGCTGCTTCGCGTTGTCCCGAGCCAAATGTCGGCGTACTTACATATCTGTGCGGTTTGCCCGTGGCTTTCGGAGCTTCCATCTCTTTCTCGCCGTCTCCGAGGGCCGAAGGGATGTTATCTTTATGACTCTCTAAAAAGCCAGACCTTTCAAGGGTTCCCATTAGCACGGCGGCTGCCATCGGGCAAGATCGAACGGTCAGCGGACGTTTTACGACATTGCCGAGGGGTACCGGTTGACGGGTAAGGGTAAAAAGTAGCCCCGTCCTGAGGGTGGTCTGCTTTGACGAGTGATGAAGTAAATAAGACCTGCTGAACTTGACCCGAAAGTGGAGAGCATCCTAGAGCATCGTGTGCTCAGTCAACTTCGTCGGCGGCCCGAAAGTTATCTTTCCGAGTCTCTATAGTGTGGTAGTTCCGACATTCGATAGTTCGATCGTTTCGGGAACATCGATGTCAGGTCGACATGATCCTAACGGACGGCCTGCGGGGTAAAAGCGCCCGCGGTGGACGTACCCACAAATCTCCGAGCTTAATGCGCTCGTAGTTGCGATTAGGTACGGGCTACCTGGGGTGCTTACCGTTTCAGAGGACGAAGGACACGCGATTCACAGAGAAAGCGCACCATAAAGTTTGTTCGTTGTGCAACAAGCCCATTTGCTTAGAGCGGTGTCTTGATGGAGTGCACAGAGATAGACAAGAAGAATCACCCCCCACGTATCATCCATCCAGGTCGGGTGAAGATCACCGTGAGGCCTCAAAGGCGCGAGGGGATTAAGATGCAGGAAGGATCCGAACGGTATCAGGTGCATGTATTGTATGATATGACCAGGAGGCAGCCTCGATGAACTCGAGGCGGATTCCAGCCCAATCCATCAAAATGCGAGTGCAGCCACCCAAATTTCGTCATCGTGTACGAACTTCGGCCTCACTAGCGGATCTTGTGTGAGGCTTGAAGATTAATGAGGGTCGGGTGGTGTGTCTGGAGCTTATACGCAAGGTGGCCACCAACATTGCATCATCTTAGGAGGACTGCGATGAGTCGCGTCCGCGCCGAGCGGAAACAGCCCTGCCGATCGTTTCGGAGTCCAAGGTACAGGGTGCCGCACACGACCTACTAGCCCGCCAATGCGGATGGTGAAACGCCCGAATTGCGTCTCAAGGCCAGGGATTTCCGAAAGTCTCCTGGAATGGAGGGGGCTGCAACCCGACAGAAGGATGCGGAGACTCGCGGTGAAGCATTGACATCATCAAGTCGAGAAAAGTCTGACACCGGAATGGCTCTTGTGGTCGGAATTGCGACGTTAGTGATATGAGGGAAGCTAGCAGCACAACACCAATGAAGAGGGCTTCATTGAAGAGCACATAAGAGAACCGAGAACAATTAGTACCAACTACGAAGGTAAGTAAAGGTCTATCATAGCAACTCCCACCAGCCTCAATCGATCAGATCTATAGAAAATACGATCAGAAAGTCGTATTCACATACAGAAAGGGAAGACACGCACATATTGGGAGAGCCAGCGGAAACCTTCACCGTAACCCTGCCTCTGAACGACGGAAACCATGAAGAGTTCGATGGGGCGAATGTCAGTGAGGGGGACCTTTCCCTGGTGTGACGCGTGTGATCAACGTTGCTATGCGGGCAATTACAGAAGGGAAGTTTATACCTTTCCGGTGGTTTGGTAAAGGCCGAGGTGGTGTCTCAACTCTTCCTCACTGACGGCACCGGGGGCATCAATCTTGTTGCCCAAAATGAGGAAAGGAACCTTGGCGAGTTCTTCGATTGAGAGGAGGGCATCGAGTTCGGCTTTTGATTCTGGAAGGCGCTCGAAATCAGCGCTGTCGACGAGGAAGACAATTCCGTCGACTTCGGGGAAGTAGTCACGCCAGAGTCGACGAGCTGGGATCAAGGTTTTGAGTTATGCGCTAACGTTAGGTCGCTGACGCGGCGCACCTTGCTGGTGACCACCAAGGTCGTAGGTCGTGAATTTCACGTTGCCAATGGCAAGCTCCTCAGATGCTATTAAGCCACGTCAGCTACAGGAGGCATTGTGGGTCGCACATGGACTGACTTGGGTGGAGGGTTGGCTGAAGGGTGGCAAGCCGGTCGTTCTTGAGCATGTGTAAGAGCGTCTTTTGGGAATCCAATTAGCGTGCGGTTTGTGGGTTTCTGAAACCCCGATGAGCTCACGGTCTTGCCGGCGTTATCGAGGCCGAGGAAAAGGATCTTTGCATTCTTGTGTAACAGACCTGTTGAGAGTGGCCCAAGTGTTGGAATCTCAAAATCCGACGGAAAGAAACGGCTACATACCTAGTTGGGCAAGGATATCCCAGAACCAGTTAAGAATGAACATCGTTGCGATGAAGTAAGGTGGGGAGGGCGAGGTGAGCTGGATGTCGTGTCGAACTGTGAATGAATCTCGGGACAGGTGAACAGCACTGCCACGTGGAGCCTGTGCGTAGAACCTCGGCAAAAAAAATTGAATAAATTATGTAGGGAGGGTCTGACACTCATATATCTACGCAAGAGACGATATCCAAGTTCTTATACCCAGCCAAGCTTCCCTCTCCGCAATCCTTATCGCCTCGAATGCGCACTGAGCAAGCACACCGGGCACTGTCTATGTGGTTGCGTAGAGAAAGAAAAAAACAGTTGAATTCGAATTTACGATGACACGTGGCGTGTGTCATGTGATGACACGATCTCCTGCCACACCTCGCTGTCTCGTTTTTGACTCGCGGCGAAAACGTTTCAAGCGAATCAGTCCCTGAGACTCCAAGTTTGTTCCCCGTGAAGCATCTATGCTATAAGCGCAATGGGCGGTGTGACCCTGAATCGCCGCGTCGAGATAGGTAACTGGCGAAGATGCGATAACTGGGAGTGGGTATGGGTCTGGATCCGCCCCACGAAGACTGGTCTGGGCCATCTGATGCAGGTGGTCACCGGTCATCGATGGAACGCTGGTGATGATCACAGTAGAGTTTGCGGTATGCCATAATGCCAGCAGGAAGCCACGTAGAGTTGCACCAGGGAAATTTTCGGCCTATTGTTGACCGAGGACCTGATCATATGTGGGGTCGTTGAATAGGTTGTGGCTGAAAGTCATTTTACGACTTACGAGTCAGCTGAGAGAGAAAGATGGTCACGGCGGTCGTCTTGCGTACCCTCTCTCGTTGTCAGCGTGAGAAAATATGTGCGTCGCTTTTGGCTCGGTGTGGCCGCAAGGATGTGAACGACACATCCAACAACATCAGTCCAGCATCGAGCGGGATATGACACTCGGCCCCCTGCTAATTCGCCTTTGGCGCCGTCTCCCTCAAAGGGCCCGACTCGTCTTCTGGCGTATGATGTGTTGGATCGGCAGACATCTGTATGGGACAAGGGAACTCCGTTCCCAGCGACTCCCCTTTGGCCTGTGGTGCAAGTTTCCGTCAGAAGGTGCCCGTGAAGCGGCGACGATGCGATTCATATCATCGAGAACTTCCATCCCGATGCCAACCGTCGTGGACTTTGTACCCGGAATCGAATTGACCGGCGGTGGGGAGGATTACCTGATCCTCACCACCATCTCCGGCACTCACCCTCGTCTCTCTGAATACAGCGAGTCACAACGGGTATCCCTTGGAAAGCAGATCCGCGAATGCGTCGACCAGCTCCGTGCCATCCCTGCGCCTGGGCCCGAGATTTGCAGTTTTGGTGGTGGAAGTTTCGACAACCTTCGTTTGGGATGGAACTCGAACGGGCCGTTTGCTGATCTGGACGCGTTCAACGCTCACCTCCTGAGTCTGGTCCCTCCTCGCGTTAGAAAAAACCCGACGGTCACCGAAGCACTAGCCAAGCGCCACCGTATCGTTTTCTCACACAACGATCTTCTCCCAAGAAATATCCTCGTTGACCCGCGGGGCCAACTCGTCGGGATTTTGGATTGGGAGATGGCCGGGTGGTTCCCAGAGTACTGGGAGTACACCACAGCTCTGGCCGGGTCCATGTCCCAACCGTGGATTGAGATGCTCAAGGGGATGTTCGGGGAGTACGAGCTAGAGCGACAGGCCGAGTCCATCTTATCTAAAAATGTGACCCACATATAAATCCCCTCCCACGACACAACCCCACCACGCTACCGCCCTACATACCCTCCGAATAACAACTCGTCCGGCATGATTCGCAGGCCGTTCGAGGGTTCCTGTTCTAGATCCCGGTTGGTGAGTAACGCACGCTCCCTTTTTTGTCTGGGGTGTCACCCTCCTGGCGCTAGTACGCTGATCAAATTCAGTAGACCTAGATCCACCCCCGTTTCTTGCCTGACATTTCAGAAGACGCGAAGGCTCCCTCTCGTTATCAGATCAGCCTTCGCCTAATATATCCAACTACTTATATAACGTTCCAGCCCCAGTTCGACCCCCCTCCTCCCTACAACGTTACTTCAAGACGATTTCTACGACACGAGTTTCTGCTCCCCTTTACCTCCCTCTACCTGTACCTTGTCCCCTCCCATCCGTCAGGCATCTTTCGTGCCCGATGGAGAGCGGAGGAATTTACATCGCTCTTTGGCGCCGCCCCGCTGAAGCTGGAAACACTTCCGTCCATCAAACATTCCACTGGGGTCTCGTCATCGCCAGGAACCCGACCGGCCGTGATTCTACCTGCTGTCACGTCGTAGGCGGGCTATCGACGTGGGCCTACGAAACCAAGGAACCCTACAACGCTCTCCAATCCCTTCTCGCTCTTCGGTTCTGTCGCATCGGATGCACGGACGATATCGGTCGGGCCGTACGAATCATCGAGCGTGTCCCGATTTCGGTCGACTCCAAGACGTTCACGTGCAGAACGTGGACGATGGGCGCAGTGGCGGAGCTAAACAAGGCCGGAATCGTGCTCTGCCGGAACATCGCTGGTCTCGAGCGTGAGATGTGGCAATTAGGGTAAATCTTCTTTCTTTGCAGGCTGGACCGTTGAGAATGAAGCCTGCAGGCCCACTCTAACAATGATACCCCATTTCTTTCTTTCTAACAGTGCTTCAGCCATCCTCGCTGAACAGCAGGACAGGTGGAGCATAACGGACATCCGATGGGCTGATTCTTGTCGCCATCCACCGTATAGCTGAGTGTCACAGTGTCGGTAAGTCATCAACGCTATCCCAGTTTTGAGAACACCGCCCTGATAAATTCAAAAGCACTCGTCGGCGTTCAACTGATTCTGTAACTATTATCGGATGATTCAGTACAGGTCACTCAGCCTTTGCCGTAAGCTCTCCAATCCGCCTATGTTGCCGGCCTTCTCGTCTTGGTCCTTCTCTCTCGGCGCGGATGTGCCAAGGAACGTGACCTCTCCACCCTCCCAGTCTGAGAATTTGAACACGCCGCCGCCCACGCCGCTACACTCCAGCCCGGAAATTTCCGTGTTGTCACCTTCGCCTCCGCCGAGGCTCTCAATACCCATCCCACCCGATTGGGATTGTCTACGCTTCTCAAGCTCTCGCTCGAGGATCGTACGAACTCTGTTGACGGCCAGCTGGTCCGCTGGCGTATTGGATGAGGATGTGGTAGATGCGAGGAGGTCGGACTTGTGCGCTAGGATGATAAGCGCAGGAGTGGATTGGGAGGGTGGGATTGACATGAACGAGCGTAGTATTTCATGCAAATATCTGTGGAAAACGATAATCGAAGTGTGCGCCGATCAGGCCCCAGTTGAAAATGGAAGATTGTGCTCAAAAAGAGAGAACAAACCGTACTCGGCAACTGTGGACCCGTTTCTCGAAACGGTGCTGGCATCGACGACAAATATAACCGCCTTTGCGTCATTGAAATAGTCTCGGTATTGGACCCTGATACGTGGATGTCCGGGGATGTCCACAGCTTGGACGGGCTGTTTCACGTTTGGGAGTGTGATTAAACTCGAGTTCGTCTGTAGTGAGGCGTGTGTAGGTAACGGTTGATGAAACGCTAGCTGTACGATTTCAACAAATTTGGGTTTTCATTCATTTCGTCGGGGTGTCTGGGTGAGTTGGCAACTCACTGAAGAAAGGATAGCTGTCTTGCCAGCATCGGAGGCCCCGACAAACAGCACAGTATTCTTGGAAGACTTTGATTTCCTCCGCGCAAGGAAAGTCATCACTGTCGTGAAAAGCGGATTAGTGGTGAGATACAGGCGAGACGGATCGGACACGCACAAGAGAGCAGCAAGACCGCTAGTACGCATGACACATAAAACGTCTGTGTAGAGTCGAGTCCGGTCATTTGAAAGGTAGAGAAAGGGATCCACCCGTTAGTTTCGTGTTGTTCAGTTGGCATCACACTTAGCAGGTGAAGGTGAAGGTGACGAGGTAATTGAAGCACGTGATGCAAACCGATCGCGGATTGCGTCAAGGTTCCCGCACGAATTTACATCGTTGAAGTAGAGTAGATTGGAGTCTCTATCTTAAAGCCGTAATGGTACATAAGATGTTGTATGCAATGCGCGAGCAAAAGAACAGTGGGAGATGCGTGAATAATGAAAAAACTCGGAGAAGTCCGCGAACACAATTAATCAACCTCTTCGACGCTGGGACCGTCGTCTCCACCGGCGCCGCCAGGACCTGGGAAGCCACCAGGAGCACCGCCGGGGCTAGGGAAGGCACCGGGGGCGCCACCAGCGCTGGCGTAAAGCTTCTGCATGATGGGGTTGGCAATGGCCTCAAGCTCCTTTTGTCTCTCCTCGTATTCCTCCTTCGAAGCCTCTTGCGAGGCATCGAGCCACTGGATGGCCTCGTTGACAGAATCCTCGAGCTTCTTCTTGTCTGCGGCATCAAACTTCCCGGAGAGCTTCTCGTCGTTGATCGAATTTCGGAGGTTGTATGCGTAGGATTCGAGACCATTCTTTGCGGCGATACGTGCAGTTGCGGCCTCGTCCTCGGACTTGTACTTCTCAGCCTCAGAAACCATGCGTTCGATCTCCTCCTTGGACAGACGGCCCTTGTCGTTGGTGATGGTGATGCGGTTTGACTTTCCGGTAGTTTTGTCCGAGGCGGAGACGTTCAAGATACCGTTGGCGTCAATGTCAAAGGTGACCTCGATCTGAGGGACACCACGAGGGGCAGGGGGTATACCGGAAAGCTCGAATTTTCCAAGAAGGTTGTTGTCCTTGGTACGGGCACGCTCACCCTCGTAAACCTGGATGAGTACACCCGGCTGGTTGTCGGCGTAGGTAGAGAAGATCTCCGACTTCTTCGTTGGAACGGTCGTGTTTCGCTTGATAAGAGCAGTCATGACACCACCGGCAGTCTCGATACCAAGGGAGAGAGGAGCAACGTCGAGGAGGAGCAGGTCTTGAGTCTTCTCAGAGGTGTCACCGGATAGGATGGCGGCCTGGACGGCGGCACCGTAAGCGACGGCCTCATCGGGGTTGATGCTCTTGTTGGGCTCCTTGCCGTTGAAGAAGTCGGAGACGAGCTTGACGATACGTGGGATACGGGTGGAACCACCAACCAAGACGATCTCGTGGACGTTGGCCTTGTCGATCTTGGAGTCACGGAGGACCTTCTCAACGGGGTCGAGGGTGCTTCGGAAAAGATCCTGGCACAACTCTTCGAAACGGGCACGAGTGAGGGAGGTGTAGAAATCGATCCCCTCAAAGAGAGAATCAATTTCGATAGAAGTGGAGGCGGCGGAGGAGAGAGTTCGCTTGGCACGTTCGCAGGCGGTACGGAGACGACGGAGAGCGCGAGGGTTGGAGGAGAGGTCCTTCTTGTTCTTGCGCTTGAACTCCTGAACGAAGTGGTTGACGAGCCTGTTGTCGAAATCCTCGCCACCCAAGTGGGTGTCTCCGGCAGTAGCCTTGACCTCAAAGATACCCTCTTCGATGGTCAGGAGCGAAACATCGAAAGTGCCTCCACCCAGATCGAAAATAAGGACGTTGCGTTCACCCTGGGTTTTCTTGTCAAGACCGTAGGCGATGGCAGCAGCGGTGGGTTCGTTGATAATTCGAAGGACGTTCAGGCCGCAGATAGTACCTGCGTCCTTAGTAGCTTGACGCTGAGAATCATTGAAGTAGGCGGGGACGGTAACGACGGCGTTGGTGATGGCAGTCCCGAGGTAGGACTCTGCGGTTTCCCTCATTTTGGTCAATACCATGGAGGAAATCTCCTCGGGGGACTACACACAGAGTTAGTACAGATAAAAATCAAGTGAGAAACGATGAAACGTACGAATTCCTTGTCCTCGCCACGGTACTGTACCCTGATGTAAGGCTTGCCGCTCTTGTCGATGACAGTGAAGGGGAAGTGCTTGATGTCGGATTGCACTTCGGCATCAGAGAACTTGCGACCGATGAGACGCTTTGCATCGAACACGCTGTGAAAGAAATCATCACTATGTCGATCGGATATGACGACAGAGAAAAAGAACCCACGTGTTAATCGGGTTCATCGCGACCTGATTTTTTGCGGCATCGCCGATGAGACGCTCGGTATCCGAAAAGGAGACGTAGGAGGGAGTAGTCCTGTTACCCTGATCGTTGGCGATAATCTCCACGCGGTCGTTCTGCCAAACGCCGACACAGCTGTGTGGACATAGTCAGTCTTGGTGGATGAACGAGACAAGCGAGAAGCAACTTACGAGTAAGTGGTACCCAAGTCAATTCCGATTGCTTTACCAGCAGCCATTGTATAGAGTTTTTGTCGGTGGAAGGAAGAGAGTGCGAAGTAAGGATCACAGAAAAACTTGGCCTATATTTATGTTAGGACGTCATGGCTTTATCGGGGATAAATTTCCCACGAAGAAGCTTCGTGAAGGTGGTAGAAACTTCGAGAGGGTTCGAAAACGACGTGACCTGGACCCACTCGACCTCCGCTTCGACTCAGTCAGGATCCTTCGAACCGTTTCGACGTTGATCTTGGTGAACGCGAGAACCTCCCCGAATATTCCGGGGGATTCTCGGAGGTTCTTATAACAGTTACGCAGTGCGGCAGAGTTTCCGCTCCTCTTCGAAGCAAAGCACAAAGGGAATTGAGGTCTACCATGCTCACCCGAGGATAGCAGGCGCAATTCTTATTTGTATACTAAGTTGAAGGCCTTGATTCAGGATACTTTCTCCGACCGAATCATAATAAGCAGGATCCACCCATTCCAGCCCAATTGAAATCGATCAACAACTTGAAGGCTTTTCCGTTTGGATACAGTTGGATACACGATGTCCTGTGGGCGCAGGTCGCCGAAACTGTAATCAAATTCTTTCAGCTTATAATCGACCCTCCCTTTGACATTGGCCCAGTTTTTCCTGGACTTAAAAGAGCCGCAGTTTCGGCTTTCGCGTTCCAAGTCAGCTCGGACAGGCGACGGGGCGGTTCGTCCCATTCTGACCGACTGGCAATTCAACCACTCTCCGGTCGACCAGGGGTGTCCATTCAGTCGACATCGTCGCGTTGGTTGGAATGGGACAGAGGTTCTACTCTGTTAGAACCAAGTCCAGGCTTGCGATCTGTTTTCCACAGCTCGGAAGCGCCGATAGCCACATCTAAGGGAGGGGGAGACGAGCTCCTGGACAAACTGGTGGTGAATGGAACGCAGCCGTTGTACGCTGCGTGCCTCTCCAAACGCGAATAGTGTCCTCAGAGCTTGTCCGGAGAGATAAACGAGGGCGACTCGAGGCGGATCATGGTGTCGTTTCGCTCGCAGCCGCCGATGAACTGAAAGCGCTGACAACCTGGTCGGCGTGAGGACACACGACCGGTAGCAGGCAGCCATGTAAAAGCGTCCCCCCCCCACAGCAGTCCCCCCCTCGCATCCTCCCCCGCTCTAAATTTGAGGCTGGATTCCAGCCTAAGCATGTAGTCGTGTGACTTCCGGTGATTCGGCGAGAAGACAATCAGTTGTGCAGGCTCCAGTGAATCGTGTACAGATAACAATGCCGTGCAACTCTTTGGAGAAAATATGCGGTTAATACACGGAGAGAGTCGTCCGGTGTAACTCCCGCCACCGCCAACGACGTCAAGCGGAAGTTCAAACAGATATGTGCCGTGTGAACCAGTATCTGGCAGCTTTGACGGAAAACTCGATGTCGACCACCCTGCCACCGGAAATCCTTGATCTCATCGTCGACCATCTGCACGATGAACCGGATACGCTCGAAGCGTGCTGCCTCGTCTCAAAATCATGGGTTCCACGGGCTCGACGCCACCTTTTCGCTGATGTCGAATTCAGCTCACCTACATCCGTCCAATCGTGGATGAGAGCCTTCCTACATCCTTCCAACTCACCCGCTCACCAAACGCGCAGTCTCTCAATTTACGGATTCCTGGCTATCGCTTCCGCGGAAAGTACCGTCGTGCGTGCCTGGGTTCACTCCTTTCGCCATATCGAAACTCTGGTCGTGAACCTTTCGTGGAATGACGGGGACTCCCTCTCTCAATTACATGGATTATCACCCATCCTCAAATCCCTCAAGGTGGACGAATCCGTCATTTCTCCCCCGGAGCTCATCGACCTTATCTGTTCCTTTCCCCTTCTCGAAGACGTTTGGTTGCGCTGCATTGCCACTGTCACCTGGGGCGACACCGATGGGTGGGACATTCCTTCGACCTCGCCAAAACTCACTGGATCCCTTTACCTGAGTGGCGATATTCACCCCGTCGTGCGCAGAATGTTAGACCTCCCAGGTGGTCTCCACTTCGCCAAAATCTCAACGTTCTGTCCCGTCGAAGCAGCCGGCGCAACAATTGATTTGGTATCCAGCTGTTCTGGCACCCTTGAATCCCTCTGCGTTGGTTATACCTTTTTTAGTAAGATTCCTTCAATTTCTGTGGTGATCAAGCTCTTACCGCTACATCCGGACCAGGGCCGGATAGGTTTCCGCCTCCACTTGACCTTTCCGAGGCAACAAAACTCAAAGACATCGAGTTTTGGTTTACCAGACCGGAAATCAGGTGGAACACTACGGCACTGCTAAGCGCTAAATCCGAGTACCTCCAGCAGATTACCATCCACTCGCTCGCAATATTTGCCGACCCTGTCGGGGAAGGTGTCTCTCAGGAATGGCAAGACCTTGACCACCTGTTGGTTCGCTTGTGGACTGAACGTTCGATTCTTCCGAAGTTCCAATACACGAAAGGGCGGGTGAAGGGTGGCCGGGGAGAGATCGTGCCATTCTTGTTGCCGGAGCTTACGAGGATGGGAGCTGTCGAGGACAAGATAATTAGGACATTGTCGATGCCATGGTCTACATTGTGAATCAGACGTGGAATGCATACCCGTTGCGTTTGCGTGAGGCTTCTTAATTTTCGAACCCCATACTGTGCATGTATCACATTCGTACGCGGTGCGAGACATCTACGTAACCCAGCGAGGGAGGATGCCCCAAGTTTTCTGAGCCGGAACAGGTTTGTTGGCTCAAGGGTGCCCCAGGCGGGTGATCCCTCGATAAATAAAGTTGCTCCTTTTAATGTAACTTATCCAAGCGCCTTTTTAATCTCCTGGTTTCATTAGTGCCTAACGAAAGCCAAGGCCTGTAATTTTTCTGTAGATAGGTGAAAAACCGTTCTTTGTCTTCGCTTTCGCAGATCTTTGGTGAATTTAGTAGGACTCCGGAGCTTGAATCGATGCGAGCGCCTCCTCAAATATTGGGCCACTGTCCGAAGTTCCGAAGCGATAGAACGTTCCCTGAACGGTATTTCTGCTATCTCGAGGCAGTAGTCGTAGACCTTCAAGCTCAGCTTCAGCCACACAGACTCGGAAGGCCGTGTAAGGACTTGGTATTGCACGTCGAATCGCTCTGGACGTGTCCTCAGATACCCCTTTGTGGACTTCGACATCGTTTCCATTCACGGGACGTCCTCGCATAACTACTGCTGATGGTGTGTCTCTTGTTCGCAAAGACCGTGGTGCGGCGGACAGTTCAGGGCTAGTCCGCCCTTCATCAGTGATCACCATGACCACCATGACCACCAGGTCCACGGCGGGGCGGCCTTCAAGTCACTCACTCACTCTACACTTGACAATCCTGCAAACGACACTCGACAATGGGGAGCTCGTCCTTCAGGTCAGGTTCGCCTCATCGCTTTGGCCACCGCACGGCCAAAAACTCGTCCCGCTTTGACCCAATGGCAGTGGTGCCTTCGTTTATCGTGCGCGTCCACTGTGGCGGGGGGCAGTATTTATGCTCAACTTGGCGTCGCTATAATCCTCACCACAATCCTCCATCCTCACTGGGATAACGTCCTCTCATCTGGTTATAATTTCGTTATCAAGCACGATGACTGGTGATTCATCTACAGGAGTCTCTAAAGCTGCTCGCGCGAAGGGCAAGGTTTGTACCCTTCTTTTAAAAGAACTCGGATCCCAGACTTACTCCTAACAGGTGAAGAAATCTTGGATCTCCGTCACATCCAAGTTAAAGCGCGCCCTCCACATCAAGCAACCCACAGAGGCGCCGGTTGAAGTTACTTCTTCGCTTCAGGGTGAAAACCCCGCTGCCCACCTAGCTGCCCCCGAAGATAACGATAACCGCACATGTACCAGTCTCTCGATCTTCTCCGGACTCCACAAGTTTGGGGATGGCCACATTTCTCCCTCTTCTCCGAAGGGCGCGAATTTGCACAATCAAGTAACCGAAGTCAATTACCCAGGGTCCGCCCCTCGACGTCAGGAGACTGGCCCAAACGATTCGGTCAGATCAGACGCAGCCGTCTCTGGAAGTGTTGGGAGCGATGCCGGCAACACCCAGGAGGCACGGGAACAGAAACCCCTTCCTGATCTTCCCAGTCGGATCGTGCATGCTCCTGTTCAGAACGTGATTGCTCGGGACTATCAATGCCCGCCTGCGATTCGGATTGAAATTCCCAATCCCATCCCTGAATCAACCGTTGCCCACCCTAAGGAAACGCCCGCCCGTACTCCTGGGATTCCCCTGCTTAACGCTTTTTTCACCCCCCACCGGCCAACTATACTTCTTGACGCCCAGAATGCCCCAAAGAAGGCCACTGTGAAGCCCGCATCTCCTAGCTCTGCTATGGTAATTTCACCTATTGGTGCATCCCCCACACCAAAGCGAAATGTTCCGACGACCATGCTAGATACTCCGGAGATGCCACCCTCTCCTCTCAAGCGCCGGGGTAGAATACCGGAAGTATTTGACTCGCCGACGACAATCCCGGACAACCAGTCTTCTGTGCTCTCGCCTCGGTCTCCTAGACGACCACCGTCACCCAGCGTTGATCCCCCTTTACCTGAAAATGAAGAGAAGAAGGATTTCGGTGTCATTGGGGATCGCCGGGTTGTCAAGAATCGACCACGATCTCAGTTAGTTGGGAACGGCTCGCGAAATCAGGAGAATACCGCGCCTGTACCGAGTGTCGCTTCTAGGCCAATCTATGTCGGGCGGCAAGGGCAGCAGAAATACTACGTGGGGAAGTTCTTGGGAGGTGGTGGAATGGGGAAAGTTTACTCTGCGCTCAAATGGCAGGATATGACATATGTTGCTCTGAAGGTTGTGAAGAGGAAGAAATTTGGTGACCCTTCCTGGTTCAAGGACGAATTGACCACCATGAGGGCGATTGCGGAAACCAGATTCTTCCATTCGAGATCAGAACGAGGGCTCAGGTTTGCCAACTTTCTCATAGAGTCCTGGTATGATAAGGACAGGGTATATCTTGTCATGGTATGTTCAGTGGGCTTCACCTTGAGTCTGAGCATTGATCTTTGTTTTTGTAGCCGCTCTGCGTGGGTACCCTCACCGACCAATTGCAGAGGATCAGGCTCGACCGTTTGACCGTGAGGGTCTATGCAGCACAATTGGTAAGAGACTGGACTTCAGCATTTGAATGAAATCAACTTACACTTCCACAGATGTGCGGCTTGGAAGCCCTGCACGACTTGAAAATCATGCATTGTGATCTCAAGCCGGACAATATCCTAATTCACCCAACGGGTCACTTGGTGATCACTGATTTCGGCCTCTCTATATCTTGGCTCGATGCGCGATACCGTGGTGATCCTCCACGATCCTTCAGAGGCCGTAGAATCGCGGGAACTGATGGGTACATGGCGCCTGAACTTGCTTCCGCATTTTCGGACCCCAATAAGCCTCGTCGAGCAAACTTTGGTTTTGCTGCTGATATTTGGAGTTTGGGTGTTGTCATCGCGGAGTTGGGGATGGGCGGACGTCGTTTGGTGTCGTTCGAGAATGAGGAGGAGAAGAAGCATTGGAGGGGTGATTTCAGTCGTTTCTCTTTGAACATGGTGTCGTCGCGTGAGATGCTGATGAAGAGGGTTCGGAAGAATTTGCGAGGCCATCATAAGATGTTGGTCGAACGGGTGAGTATCATTCATTTCACAGTGGATGCTCAGCGAGGGTGATGCTGATCGTTAACTCTTTAAAGATGGTTGATGTCAATGAAGCGTCTAGGGCAACCTTTGATGAAATGGCATCACACCCGTTCTTCTCGGAACTGGACATGAACAGGGTGTTGATTAACGATTATAAGGGTACGAGCCTCCCTCAGATATTGCCGGAGAATTCTCACCGATGCAATGTGCGTATAGGCCCAACCCCTCCGCTGGAAGAAGTATTACCTTGCAAGCACGAACCAGTAGAGAAGGCCTGGTTCTCCATGCACAGCCGCACGGGAGGAGGGGGCGAGCCCCTATCTGAAGATTCGGAACAGTCGCAGT
This sequence comes from Thelephora terrestris, assembly GCA_015956445.1. Classification (NCBI taxonomy): domain Eukaryota; kingdom Fungi; phylum Basidiomycota; class Agaricomycetes; order Thelephorales; family Thelephoraceae; genus Thelephora; species Thelephora terrestris. The sequence goes on along the minus strand of WIUZ02000002.1, from coordinate 3,019,089 downwards.
TTGTCATGCAAGATCTCGACCGAGTCGTTATTCCGGAAGACTTTGTCTGGGAAATCAATGAGGCGAGACAGAAGTTGGTGCAAGAGTATGAGGCCTCAAACAATCCCGCTCGCAGATCTGGCAAGGCTGTCGACTATAAACCGCCATCCCGCAACAGCAGCTACTACCCCTCCTCCCCCTCCATGTCCCTCCCAGGACGAGTCTCTGTCGCAGCACCATAATTTTATCCCTTTTCCCAATGAACTCCCTCTCGGACTTTACTCACGTCTAACATACCCATTTCTTTTATTTTCACGGCTTGTACTTACGACAATGATGAATATATCAGGAGAAGTTAATGATCTTTTTTGCCGTTCCGTTACGATCACGGGTCGGATATGTGCGGCTTGAAAATAGACGCCTAACAACGCGCCGCGTCTTCCCAATTTCCGTCACCGTCACCCTCTTCCAAAATGGCCTCGGCTTCGTCGTCCTCTCCTTTTACCTCCGTAGTCTCTCCTCTGACTAACGTCTACGGCCGATTCTCGAAATGGAGGGCAGCTTTTGGTCTCCCGAACCCAGGAACCGTCGAGAACCTCACGAAAGAGGTCAAGTGTGAGTTGTGGTTTCCTTGCTTGCATCACCAACCCCGCCCCGCCCCGTTGCTTCCACGCGACGCCTCCTTTCACACCCCCGTTCACGTTGGCGTTTCGTGCAACCCGCGACTGAACACCCTCCTCAGCCACCCACCTCACAAACTTCTTCTTTGACGGTGCAAGGGCCGATCTCGCGAAAAACCTCTCGGTTTCACCGTTGTTCCAAGTTACCCACTCTTTCTCGCTGGCTTCACAGACAGCACCCCCGACATATAACTTTGGGGCTGTGTTTGCGAACAACTCGGTCAGTTACGCTTTGTTATTGCTGGCTTTAGCTGACTCGAGCCCTAGATTTTGTTAACGGGTAACGTCGATAGCGAGGGTAATGTCAACGGCCGTCTCAACCACGGATGGACGCCCGCGAGCGTGACAAAGGTTCAGGCTCAGGTCTGGTTAACCTTGACTCTGTTTATGTGAATGTATGCTTATGCCTCATTTAGCTCAGCCAACAGGCTGGCCACAACATGATTCACTTGGAGCACGATTACCAGGGATCAGACTACTCTGCCAACTTCAAGGCTCTCAATCCTTCGCCAACAGACTTTGGGGGAATGTATTTCGCAAGTTATCTACAGTCCGTCACCAAGAACTTGGCAGTTGGCTTCGAGTCACTCCACCAACGGGCTAGTGGCATGACGGATACCTCTACCTCGTACCTTGCCAAGTACACGGGGTCAGAAAGGGACTGGATTGCAACTGCCCAGCTTCAGCCATCTGGTGCACTTCAAGCGACCTACTGGCAGAAGCTGGGTGAGAAGGTGGAGGCTGCTGCGGATTTGCATCTAGTGAATGCTCCGCAGAGGAGAGATGCCGTGGCCACCCTTGGGCTAAAGTACGACTTGCGGATGTCGACTTTTCGTGCCCAGCTGGATTCAACTGGCAAAGTGTCAGCATTACTTGAACAACGTTTTGCTCCCACGTTTGCTTTCCTCGTCAGCGGGGAGATCGACCACTTCAAGGTATGGAGCCTATGATTTCCAAATCGAACTGTCGCTGAGCGGTGTCTCATAGAATGCTGCCCGAATTGGTATGGGCGTAATGATTGAGAGCGGTTCGATGTCACCAGAAGAGATGGGAATGCAACCTCCTCCCCAACCACCAGTGTAGAGAGTCAACCCTCCGCTCGTTGCGACACATCTCGAAAGTATAACACTACATTTAGATTAATGGATCAGTTGTTATCCCCTCCTACTTTCGTAAAAGTTCCTCACAGCATCGATTTAACAATTTGACTGTTTTCCGCATTTGCTTGAAGTTCAAGTCGAACCTGTCGCGAGTTCCCCTCACAAGTCACGTGACCGTCGATCGCTTACCGCAGCGGCTCGCAGCGGCAGCCCGGCGAACTATGGGGGACATATTCTGCCCTCTCGTTCCTCTTTCTTAAATGTCTCCCATTCTAGAAGTCAGAGATCTCACGTGTAGCAAGGGAGACGGACAGCCTATCATATCAGGGGCTACTTTCACCGTCAACGAAGGCGACGTCGTTGTGCTGAAGGGTGTAAGCGGCTCAGGGTATGTTTGAAACCTGCTTTATACTTTTACCGCACCACGATCAGAATGCAAAATCTTTGTTGATTGCTAGAAAATCTACGCTGCTGAAGTGCGTCGCGCACCTCGAGCTTTATTCTGGCCACGTCTTGTTCAAGGGAAAACCTCCAACGCATTACGGTAAGCAAAGGCTCACTCACGCTCGTTCTCTCCCTGGATGTAACGCATGTTGGTCACCCCTCAGGCGTCCCAACGTTTAGGACAAAGGTCCTTTACATCCCTCAACGACCGTCGCTACTCCCTCTGACGCCTAGGGATTTCGTATCTGCGGTAATGTCATTCTCGGCTCAAAAGCGACAGAACCATGAAGCTGGATTCACTTCCGGAGGACCGTCGGGCGCGTGGATGGACCGCTTTTTGGAGGTCGGTTCTCGGTTTGGCGTCGACCCGATCTTGTGGGATAGGAATTGGGCTGAGCTTAGCGGAGGAGAAGGGCAAAGGGTTATGATGGCTATTGGTGTAGCCTTGGGTACAGCTGAAGTGCTCTTGCTAGACGGTCAGTCCATCCTAACTCCCATCGTCACATTCCCCTTCCCTAATTGAGCGTATTGGATTTATCGCATTCGCCGGAACCTTGCACGCTGACGAATTGCGCCTATTGATCACAACGACCCTTGTTCCCTATCGTGGACATAGAGCCTACATCTGCTCTGGACCCAGAGACTACGCTGGCCGTAGAGAATCATACCCTGTCGATGCTTCGTAAGCCGGAGTGCTCGGTCAAGGCGATCATATGGATCACCCACTCACAAGAGCAGGGGCAGCGGGTTGGAACTCGGTTTGTCACCGTCGCTGGTGGAAAGGCCCGAGAGGAGCCGCCTACCCAGGTCGATTTGGTGTAATGCAAAACAAAGGTCATCCTTATATCTACAGCCCGTGAGCCGTACGCATCTACCCTCCGATTATGTTTCGCAGCAGTTATTGCTCCTTGCTTTCCACGTGTTTTTCGATTTGCAGCCGTACTCCAATAGAGTTTTCTGGGCGTCGTTGGATGTAAACGCATGAGTTCGAGCGTGTGCTTGGAGGCTCAAATTATCGATCCTGCAGGGGGTACTGAGTTGGTTCTCCACATCTCCGGATATATGCAGGACAATTCACGACAATCTGCGCATAAGTCTAAGATCTTTAGCACACGCCTCCCAAGATCTCCATCAAGTATCTCATGCGAAGTGTTACCGTAGGGTTGAAAATTCGGACGACGTGAAATCCGTAGTCCGCAAGTGAGGTAGTACGCGAAGTCAGAGTTACTTTCACACCCCAACATGACCCTGGATACCCTCTCGTCTCTTGCTTGAATTTCTGCCCGTGCGTTGATTTATATTTTCGTTAAAATACTGCTTCATCGAAAGGTCGGTCTGACCTTCCGGGAAATATACGCACGCTTCGTCGTCGGGATACTGATTCAAACTTCGAGATTTAGGATCCGTGATATCTTCAAGAAATAAACAAGTCTATCAAAAAGTAGTCGTTCTCTTGACCTCGGTGTTTGCAACGGCGCGACACCGAGGCCGCTCCTTCTTCCTCGTCACAATCATTGGACAACAGCTGAAGAAGATCTCAAGTTAGCATGGCTCAGAAGGTGCGCTTTTTCAATGCTCACCGTCTTCGCCCACGTTAGTGACCTGGATCAGGCTCACCGCTACTTGGTTCACTCCTTCTTTTCGTCACTCGGCTTAGTCTGGGGCTCTAAAAGTTTCCGAATAAATGCTCAGCCCAGTAGGTGATTTATAGCAGAACGTAGACTCACCGTAAATTGTGCCGCCAGTACGGAGCCATTCAAGCCATGCCTTGCGTTTCGCTTCCTCCATAATCTCCCCGGGCTCGCGGATGACTTTCTCGATTTCTTTGTCGAGGATATGTTCCTTAAACCAATTTTCGGAGGTAGAGTATCCGACCGTGTCGAAAATACTGCCCGTGGCAACCTGCACGCCCAAGTTCCCCCTTTCTAGCGTAAACAACTCCAAGAACGTTGCAGCCGCCTCGGCGTCGCGAAACTGGTATTCCACCGGGGGTTCTCCTCCAAATTGCCCCACGCAGAAGTAGTAGGCAGGATTGCTGGGGATGTTGCGGACGATGACGGATGCGATGTACTTGGCGTTCATGGTGAAGAGGAGTTGGAGAAAGGAGTAGAAAGGTTGTTTGGTTGGAGATCGGGGTGTCCTTGCCCTCTATTTATACCCAGTATGAGGACCGTCCGAAACGCCGGTTGGAGACATATCGAAATCTGGAGAGGCCAGAATATTCGCAGTTTGTCGTCAACATCCCCATGGGCCTATTGTGGCTCACAGGCTTTCGACCCGTATAAAGTCAGACCGTAGTAGAGCCGGTGATCCAGTTGTTAGACTCTTTATCTCCATATGCGGAGTAAGAGGTGGGGCGTTCGGGGAACGAAGCGTTCAATGACCGACACGGTCACAAGGTGGACAGTCGTAATCCGCCCATTCCCCACATCTACATCTAAAATCTTCCATCGAAAGTCCACCCTGTATGCGCAGTTTCCCCACCTGGTGGTCGGAATGCGAGGAACATTATGTACGTCCCTCCGAGATCAAGGAACGAAGACACGCGACCTGAGTCCTCACAATGGGCTCTAGCCTATGGGGTAGATTCTCTGGTGATTCCTTCGGGGAAATGCGACAATATATCGGTCACACGATCGTGCCGCTAGAGAGTATAATCACGAGTGGAGGTATGTAAGGCCGGCGCTTCAGCACTGAGTTCAGGAATCTGATCTCCTATGGTATGACGGTGAGCATTGTCAGGACGTGGCCGATTTTACCGAACAGAGGAACTGGGGCTGAAGGGTTGGTACGGAGCAGGCTGATGCCAAAGGTGTAAAGCCGCACCTTATTCTGCAACTCCGCATTAGCAGTGCTATTGACGACCCCTCTCTGGACCCATAGTGACAGATTGGGTCCAGCCTACTGCGTGAGATCAAACAGGTTTCTGAGTGGTTCGGTCATCTCAAGACGAAACTACGTTTCGTTTACGCGATGGGGAAGGCACGCAGAAAGACGGAGAGTGGGAACATAAACTTTCTCACGACCACTCACAATCGTGGGATCAATTATGAATTGTAGTAGTCTAGAGACACAAGCAAAGGATCATAGGTCATAACAAGGTGCAAGAAAATCACAAAATAAAACTACAAAGTACCAGTTACAAAGAATTCGTGATTCCGCGAGAAGCTCTAGGTAAAAATGGACGCATATATAAACAGTACTCACCCGATCCTCCACCCGTCCCCAATCGGTAAGGGCGTCATAGTGTCTTTCACAGCGAGATCGTGGTAGGTATGCATGCCCTCTAATTTCCCGGTTTGCCTTTCCCTCCACACAAGAATGAACGTCAGCAATACGACGTCCACTGCGTGTGAAATCGCTTCGGAAATCTCGAGGCTCATGTCACGAGGTTTCCGAAAAAAGCTGCTTCGGATTCTGCTGTGGGACTGAGCGACTGTCTCGCCAGTAACTTTGTTGACGAGCTGGGGAAGGAGTATCAGAGGTGTAGGATCGAGTCCCCTTCGACGATAACGCACCACAACTTTAGAGCCCGTCCCTTTGGTTTTCCATCTATACTCGACGTCGTCAATCCGTACAGATCCGCTATTAAAAGGATATAAAAAAGTCCGAAGAGTCAGACGATGGTCAGACATGAAACATACTATGTGGAACCCCCAGGCGCATTCTTCAAAACCTCTCTAACCGGAACCTCCTCCAAAGTCCTGGAATCCAGGACGACCATCACATCCTTCAACGAATTCCTCACTCCCTTCCACACGATTTTGAACGCGAACCTGGCCGAACCATCGACCTGGCTCCGTCTCGTCACGGTGGTGGTTAGCGCCCCTTCAGCATGCTTCGGTGTCCCGACAGTGTACATGACCGAGCCGGTCTCTGAATCTAGGATGGTCGTATCGAGGATGTCGTCTTCCTCGCGTGGAGCGAAGGATAGGCTCATGTTCATGGTTTGGAGGAGCTTTGGGATATATACGTAAAAGGCGGTAAGTGGGGAAGATATTGGGATCTCAGTGACAGATAGAGCCTGTATTTATGACTTCCTAGGAGCTAGGAAGTGTCCGAGGCCTATGCCCAGAGCGGGAAGGCCGCGATGGCTCTCTATTTCACCTCGGGGGCTCTCCAATCAAATCTGGGCGGTCAATCTGCGGAAAGAAAAACTGCCAAGGGCCCAAGCACTCACAGGCGCCCGTAGGCCCTTGCACTCATTACGGCAAAAACACGAGGGGAATTCACCTCATCGGGCTTAGAAGCAACTCAGACAAGTGTGATCTAGGTGGAGCACTGCCCGCGTTGCGACGTCGCCAACCCCGCGAGCGGTAGGTTTCCTTGAAGATGTGGCGGTTTACAAGATGATATGATGCAGAAATTGATGGCGCCACATCATTGTGCAGTAAGCCGGTCGTAGAGTGGCAAAATCACATTAGCCCAAGTGGGCGTACGAACATTGTAATGTGAGTTCCAAGCATCGTTCTACCAAGCCACGAGCCTCGTTCCATGGCAAAGCCACGAGCCTCATAAGCGACTCATCTACATCCAAAACAGTAGCTGGGACCAACATTGTGAGTGCTTCATTGGCCACGCCTCACCATGCAGCTCGTCGCAACCTTGGCCACCGATACCACAGAACAAAACAAAAAGCGGCGCCGGTGGAGGGTGAACACGTCTTCCGAAACTTTTCAAATCTTCCACGTCCCGGATAGCAAGCAATCGACTCGATCTACTTCTCAAGACGAGAAGGGGACAAAAGGGAGTGATGTGATTTGAACAGAGCTGGGGCAGGAGTCGTATCCGCAAGTCGCAGCGTTGGGGCCCGGAAGGCTGCTCTCTTGACACTCCACTTGCACATGGGAGCAAGCTAGATGATACGAGAGGCTTTTATCATACGGAGCCTCGTTCCGGAGAGTAATCACCACACGAAAGGGGAGGCTAAGAGTACACTCATTAACCTTCATTTCGATCCTGATTTTCGGCAGGGGACCCACCGTTCGGTCTCATAACCATTTTCTGTCCCGGGTAACACGGGAACGGCCTGCCCCCCCCCCCCCTCCCCCCCTATCTCTTAACAAGAGGTTAATGTGTCTGGCGCCCACTGGCAGGGAGATGCGCTAAGGAGGCGGTGTCCGCTCACCTGCTACAACTCGAAAATTGGGATCGTGCAACGTTGAGCAAAATAGAGAGGTATTGCTCTCCTGTACATCATCGCGCATCGGACCGAAACCATGTGCGATGCTCGCATTCAAACAATCAAGTTAGATGAAACGGAGGTTTGGATAATCGTCGAATGGCCAGGGAACCTACTAATCAACACTCCCAGGAGCAGACGGGGCCTCCTTCAAAGCCCAAGAATCCTCCACGATCTCTGATTGATGTCGATGGAGGCACTGGGCATGCAGACAGAGTTTGGGAGGCAAGTCTGCACAACGGCCAACCACAGTTGGGATATCATCACGGTAAGCGCCTTTTCACCTTCTAGCGGTTGTGATTGAGAGAACGCCAGATCTGAATGAACGGGGAAGCACTACAAACTAATGCTTTTTTGGGACGCAGAGGCCCAAGCAGCATTGACTGGCGCCAGAGGATCGGTGGATCAACGGGGACAAAAAGTATCGCCTTGATAAGTAACGATCGCAGGACACATACTGGGGTGTCAGATGACCACCGATGCACTCACAAGTCATGATCATCTGAACAAGCTTGATTTAGGTAGAGCACAAAGATTGAGCTACGGCATGGGCGCAGGCTGAAGTGCTGATCCAGCGGCAGTCCTTCGTGATTGTCGTAAACCAGGAATACTACGCCATCCGTCCGGTTTGCCCCCCTCTCCGGTTGGTCAGAATGCCAGGATTGGATCCCTGGTACTTTTTTCTGGGGATTCGTGCCGCACTTCCGTACCAATAAAATAGGCCGAGAAACAGGCGGTCTCGCAGGGTATACTAGGCTGGAATCCAGCCTCAAAACCAGGGGGGGATGGCTCGGGGGTAGACGCGCGATCGAACTCCCCGTGATGGAAAGTAAGATTCTCATCGGAATCTCCCGCAACAACTCTTCCTCAGCGAAAATTCTCTCGTCTTTCTCGCTCCCACAAAAAAACACAAAGCCTTCAGACAAAATTCTATCTCCTTTATTTTCTCTCTCCGTTCTCTATTCTTTTTCTTCCAAACATCCTTTTCTCTCACTCTTATTCTTTCCTGTTCCCAATGCCCCGCAAAAAAGTCCACCGTTCCAAGTCCAAGAGGAATCGGAGGGAGGGTCGAAACTCACACGACGAGCGTACTCAAGGATCGCACGACGAGGCAGCCAGGCGAGCTCGAGACCAAGGATCTGGCGTTGATAATAAATCCGCCAATGCACGCCTCCTCGTCCTACACACGAGTCGTAGAGCTTTAGACCTTGATCAAGCCGCAATGGCCAGTGATCGGTCGAAGGGTAGAAAAACCCTTGATTATGATACCGTCAGAGCACGGTCAAAGAAATCGGCCTATAGGGTCGAGGATCCTGACTCGAGCGACGGCTCGTCTGATACCGGCACTGCCTCGTCCGACACCAGCACTACCTCGTCAGATACCGGGTCCGTCTCGTCCCTATCCAGCATGGAATTGCCGGAACCGTACGACGGAAGGGCTGATCAGATGGCCTTCGACATTTGGGAGTATCAAGTCACCACCTGGGCAAAGTACAGCAAAGTCTCCTATGAACAAGTGATGTACATCTTTCCCCGCCTCGTCAGCGGAAAAGCGGCATCGTGCTTTTTCACGCATTGCACTCCTAGCCGTTATCTGCCCCCAATCGAACCCTCGCTCGAGGGGGTACTCCGAGTCATTCACAAGTATTGTTTCCCTCCAAACTACGAGATGACGTTGCACAAGGAGCTGGTATCATTAACTCAAGGAAACTTGAGGGTCAGAGACTTTGCTCATGGGCTCAAATTTCGTGCAAAGCGCCTCTCCTATGTTAGCAAGAAGTTTCTAGCTGCTTCCTTCTTCTTCGGCGTTCACGGGTACATTCGGGTTCGGCTGATCGAGGAGGGGATGTCGCACGATAATACAGATTTGGACACTCTGTTGAAACATGCATCGAGATATGAGCAAGCTCGGGCCACGTTGCGCGCTTACGAGTAATTTATCTCCCTTGTAACTCATCGCCGGCTTTTCTGACTAGAATTATTTCCAGACGAGGTGGAGAGTACGCATTCAAACTCTTCCCATCAGGGTAGTCGCCCCCTCATAGTTTGTCATGTGCAAAACACGAGATGCCTTTTGACGCTCCCACGGTTACTCGTCCTCGCTTGCTCGATTGTGAAGTAACGAAATGAAACAAAAAATACACGTCACGATAAAGAACACTCATACAAGACCTTAGACTTCCGCTAATCCTCGACTGGCAAGGGGGGCAAATTGGCAACATCGTATGCTGCACTCCAATATCTCTTTGTTCTCTCGCGTTGCCTTTCCATCCACACTAGAATGAATGTCAACAACAGGACATCTATGGCAGGCGAGATCGTTTCTGAGATCTCGAGGCTCATATCGCGAGGTTTCCTGAAGAAGCTGCTTCGAATCCTGCTGTGAGACTCGGCGACTGTCCTGTTCGTGGCCTTATTGACGAGCTGTATGGGGGAGCATATTAGAGATCCGAGATCGCGCGCCCCGCCGCCATAACGCACCACGACTTTTGAACCCGTGCCCTTGGGTTTCCATCTATATTCGACGTCGTTAACATGCACCGACCCGCTATCAAGCGATAAAAACGGTGAAAAGAGACGGAAAGCAGCCAGAGGAGCATACTAAGTGGCACTCCCAGGCGCGCTCTCCAAAACATGTCTAACCGGGACCTCCTCCAAAGTCCGAGAGTCCAACACAACAGACGCATCATCCAACGCCCTCTTCTCACCTCCCCACAAAATCCTGAACGCGAACCTAGTCGATCCGTCGATCTGGTTCTGTCTCGTTACGGTGGTGGTCAGCGTGCCTTCGGCACATTTCGGCGTCTCGACGGTGTACATGATCGAGCCGGTCTCTGAATCTCGGACGGTCGTGTTGAGGATGTCGCCTTCCTCGTCTGGGTTGAAGGTCAGGTTCATATTCATGGCTTAGTAGAGGGCTTTGGGATGTGTACGTGAGGGGGGCGGGGGAGGGGGGTCAGAGATCCTAGGACATCTGGAGCAGATTGAGCCTGTATTAATGACTTCCTCACAGTCGAATCATGCAGGCCGAGCGGTGATTCAGCGAAGACCTCGACGCCCACCATCGGCCACAAATGGAGGCCTTTCCGCGCTTATCAGAGACGAAAAGGCCCAAGCGGCTTCAACGGGCGCTGACTGGGCTTCTCCGCATCGATATGGCCAAGATCACCAGGATACAAAAGAAACCCTGTGGCGATAATCAGGGCACGTCCACCCAATGAGCTAAATCTCTCGAGATCACCTGGCTGCGTACATGTACTAAAGCGCATTGATCGCACGTCCAGCCCTTAGTCTAGTTTGCTTTCCCCGCAGGATGACATCCGGGACCAAGCTAAGCAAGCCCCTGTTGTGCCAGTCGCAGTCGCCAAGTGCCAAGCCTATGGCATTTGACCCTGCGAGCGTACAGAAATGTTGGGCAAGCTTCGAGCGTGGTTTCATCGAGCAAACGAACTCTCCAGTGGCGTTCGTGCGCTTCAAAAGGCGACTGCACCAAACTTTTGGAAAATGTAGTCATAGAATTCAAAGCATCCCCGCTCTGAATTTTAGGCTGAATTCCAGCCTACATGTAGCCGGCCTTTGTCCTTGCACTCGACCAATCGACCGTGATTGAGGCCCATCGGTAGGCTGGGTTGGGCTTGCTGGCGAAACTCTAGCTCGATTCCCAGTGGCCGCCAGGGACACCCATCTGAAACCGCAACATTGAATCCGCCGCCGGTACAGATGCAATTAAAACACGTACGAGGCACAGCCTATGTAGGACATTGGAAGCATACAACATGTTCGTGATGATACATTGGTGCGATGCGATGTGATATAGTAGCAAGCCGCCAACTCGTCAGTCACCAACCGAGAGCTGTATCATGGCGTGAACTCTGCGTCAAATTCCATTCGGGACATCTGTCCTTTCTTCACTTTCTTGGCCATGCGTTCCTCCCGCGCGAGTTCTGCCCAATCGCCCTCGCTGTCATCATCATCATCCACCTCCAGTCCCCGCTTCTGCGGGACCACGAGAGCGGACGATGATGGTTGGGGCTGCTGGGACTTGAGCCACTGCCTCTTTTTCGCCTTTTTCTCCTTCCTCTTATCGCGAGTCTCCTTTCTAAACGTTTGGCTACTCCACGCGGCATTAACCCGCCCCTTCGCAAGCCTGTCAGCCCTGCTCTTCTCGTTCTCCGCAGACGCCTGTGCTCGGTTTTCCACACCTTGCATACGCTTCTTCTCCTGTGCATCATCGGAATAGGCGTAAGTGTCCCACTGTCGACGGAAGCACAGTTGAGTAATAGCATCGGAGAAACTGAGAATTGAGCCCACATCGACGTCTGCATCCTCCCAGCCATCGCGCGACATGTCTTTCAGTTCAGGCATTCTCGGGAGTCTCAGGAGCCCAAATGATCGTGCGACTCCTATGAGATCCAGCTTCTTGATACGGAAGATATACGAAGCCTCATGCTTCGAATAGGCCTTGATGAACGAGACGAACGCCTCCGCGCCCTGCAAACGGAGGGAAAGATGTCAGCAGATCCCTAATGCAAGTGTGTACCGGACATGACAATGGCGATGCTGGGCCAAAGGTCTTACCTGATCATGGAGCGCTCTGTCGGATAGCACCCTTTTCCGGATCAACGTCAACATTTTATGGACGGCAGGATCGGTCGGTTGTTCAGAGGTATCGATACTTTCTTCTGAGGAGGTTTGCCACACCTCTGCCGGTTCTGCCGCGTTATCCATGAGGTAGGGACGTTTTTTCAGTGGTATTTTGCGGACAGCCAAAAAATCTGCATGACAGGGTGAACACGCGGGAGTAATCGTCGGCGTTGTCCGATAAAACGCGAGAAGACCTACCCACGTAGTCAACTTCTTCCTCTGTCAGCAACACAGTCGCGCGTCCAGATTTCCCAGCTCGCGCTGTCCGGCCACATCGGTGAGAAAACGACTTGGGGTCGGAGGGCGGGTCGAATTGAAGCACAACATCAACGTTAGGAATGTCGAGTCCGCGAGCAGCAACATCCGTCGTCAGTAACACAGCCGGAACGGAGGGTGTGGCATGAAAAGACGCAAATGTCGTTAGAGCTTTCGTGCGAGCGGCTGATTGCAGACGGCCGTGGAGGGAGAAAAGTTTTACACGAGGTGGGATTAATGATGGGAGTATCTGTGTGCGCACAAGGAGGTGTTCAGCAACGAAACGAAGATAGTCGGAACATGCGGCGGTCTTACACGATAGAAGTAGTCGACGCACGCACAAGTGGCAAAGTATATCATGAATCGAGAAGAATTGTGATGTTCACATTCGTTGGAAATCAACCGGCTCAGTTGTAGTAGCTTTTCCGACGCCTTGCAGACTAGGTAGAAGTTTCGAAGGCTGCAGTTTGTTTAGGAATCGGCATATATCGAGGTCGGAGTGAGATAGAAGCTACCTTGCAGGAATACGGCGCTCTTCTATCGTTTCGCGCTGTTCCTCAACCAACTTCAAGCCTGTCCTCGTCTTCTTCGATTGAACCTTGACAACCACTCTCGCAGGGTTACGCAGCCCGGCACGAACGAGCTCGGACAGTGCATCAGCATCTGTCATCGTTGCACTGAAAAGACCAGTCCTTCGTTGTTTCGGCAGATGAGTAAGGATTCGTGTGATAACCTTCTGAAATCCTAGGTCAAGGAGACTGTAATGATCATTGAGAAAACATCATGCTTTGTAACCGCGGGAGGACGTACCGATCTGCCTCATCAAGAACCAATATCTCGAGTTCCTTGACATTAACAATGCCCTTCCCCTTGCCCAATAAGAATTCCTCAATTCGTCCCGGAGTACCGATCACAATGTCAGAACCTTGGAACAGGAACCTCTTTATATCTTCGGTGGGGGGAGCATCGGAGGACACTAGGAGTAGAGCTGGAGGGTATTCCGGTGGTGGGTGATCGTCCGAGTCCAAAGATTGTGAGGGCGCCCGGGTGGGCTGCGCTGAAAGAAACTGTGATACGACGGAGTGAATCTGAGTCGCCAACTCTCTAAGCCGCGAAAGAAGATATGTCAGGTTCGGTGAAACTTTGTTTGTAGCGAGCGTGGCGAGTGCAAACCTGGTAGGGCTGATAATGAGGGCACCGATTTGGTTTGGGCCCAGTCTCCGTTCCCTCCTCATCAGTTTCTCGAGAACCGGGATCACGAAGGCCAGTGTCTTTCCTGACCCAGTAACAGCCTCCACCACGACATCTTTATTTTGCATGAACAGCGGTATTGTGGCCGCTTGGACGGGCGTCATTTTGGTGTGGCCCATCGCGTTTATGACATCGAGGCTACAAAAAAGATTTCAGGTATCACCGAATTGGCTGCTTTAGAACACACGGACACCCATGAAGTTAGAGGGACTGGGAGGGAGGACCAAGTGCCTGCGAGGGCGGTGGCTGACATCGAGGGAGAACGAATGATTGGCTTCAAATTTCTGGCCCGATCCGGAGTTTAGGCGCCCGCCGCCCCAAGGTGAGGACAAAGGACGATTTTTGGCCTATCTACGGAAAAATTACAGTAGTTCACAGCCAATTACTAGCTAAGTCAGGAGAATAAAGGTTGCGTATAATCCACAAAATTGGGTAAGGGATCGAGTGCTACTCAACCACTGGTCTAGCCCAGGAAACTTGGGAAGCCGCTCCTACCCAGGCTACGTAGATGTCTCGCGCCGCCTAAAAATGTGGTAAACACACAGTGATGTGTTCGAGGATCGAGGAATCCCCGCGAACGCAGCGAGTATGCGTTCATCTTTGCGCCGCGTCGTTCCAAAGACGAGAATGACCTGAGAACCTTGTCCTCAGATCAAAAACTCCCATGCCCGTGAGGTCCAGCAACAAACTCGGCACAAGGCCCCTTTGGACACTCTTTAAAACCCTCCTGTGGTAGATCTCCGGAAGAATTGAACTCGAGATCTACAGTCGAACCAGCAGGTGGTCAAGGTCCTCTTGCTCTCGAGGAATAGCTTCCCCAACGGGGTAGACGAAGATGACCTGCGAACGGATGGTGATCTGCCGGAGGTTTCGGATTTTACAGCTAGGAGCGCTGTGGCGATCCACTTGATTTACAGCTTGGCACACCAAAAATCCAGGCGTAGCGGCGAGCTGTTGATAAGCACAGAACTTGGAAAAACCCCTTGACATATCATAGCCAATCGAGAGTGATCCGAAAAAGCCAGCATCCCCGGCGTGGCTGTAGGTCGAGATCTTGGTGAAGCGGAGACCACCTGGAAGGTTTGACATTCTACGCAAGATGGGGCGAATATTTCCACTCAGGTTAAGGGATCCAATGGGTTTTGGCGAGGTCACAAGGAGTGTTTCATCCAGCGGGGTCGTCACAGGCGGCAAAAGCACAACGAAACCAAACATTCTCGAGAAAGGAAAAAAGACAGAGAAGGCCAATAACCTCCAAGGGTAAAGCGGAGGGCACATCCAGCTCGAGGGATTTGAGGATGGGAGATGACCCATGTAATTCAGCGAGGTCGGAGAGCATGTCCAAAGGTTTCACCACCAGCCTATAAACGATATGGCGAAAAGAGCGAATCCAGGCACGCACAACAGTAACTTGTACGAGACCAATACCCAAGGGACCCCAAAATGTGAGACTGCGAGTTTGATGAACGGGTGAATTGGAAGGATCTGGAAAGGCCTTCGTTCGTGATTGGCTGGAAGCGGGTGAGCTGGACTCGATATTAGCGAAAAGTTGTCGTCGAGCGCATGAAGCCCATGATTTGGAGACGAGGCAGCACGCTTCGACGTAGTCGGTCCATCGTGCAAATGGTCTACTACGGAACCGACTGTTTCCCATGGCAGGCTGGTCAAGCCGCATCGCGACTGATTCACACGGTCCATCATGATCTCTTTCAAAACTCCCGTCGCGGCGCCAACCTCCGTCGACGGAAACTACACTTGACAAGCGTTCCCCGCGTATCCTCGTGTATCGACCTCCGTGCGTCGCCAAAGAGAGGCTACGTGACACTCATTTCGGCGCACGACCCATCCAGATCTTGAAAAAACTATCACGCTGTCGAACTCCCAACAACCGCATAAGTCACTGCAATGACCCGACTTCAAATATTGTAAGCCATCGGCTATGCCGACGAAAGCTCCTCGTTATCGCCCAAGTGGATCCAAATGGGAAAGCATTTCCATTACACCAAAGACGCCTAACTATAGTGTGACAATTTCAGGGTTCACAAACCAGCCGCACGCATCGGATCGCAAACAAGCCCCAGTAAGGTCGAGATAGCTAGCAGCTGAGCGCTGAGCCGATGTAGTATATGTACAGGTCAACGAAAGAATCATGGTGGTATCCGTTACATAAATTGGCGATAATCACCACTAAGCTCAGAATACATAGGAAGCGCCGCTTCGTCGAGATGCTTTATGCACCCCTTCGTTCGAGAAGAATTCCAGGAGAGTGGGGGGGGGGGATCGCCATAGCTAGGGTGTTTGTCATGACCCACGATTAGAGGAGGTCAGCATGCGACGCCAAGCTCTATGGCGTCCTCGTCCAAGGCTGCGGCGGGAGTCAGCGGGATTTTGTGGAATCTTCCAGGATCCCGTCGCGGTCCGCCCTCCGCCGGTCTTTCCGAGTCTGCATTTGTCATGGTTTCGAGGGACCACAACGCCCCCGGTCGGACGGAGGCTTTTTTCAAAGAGAGCATGAGGCGTGACGCCATGATTGGGACAAGAATCGAGTTTGCCCTATGTCGAGGGCCAACATCAGTCGCCCGAAGACCACCTCGGTGTCAAGGAAAAGCGGGACTTACATCCCAGGAAAGAGCTGAATATTCGCCTGAACGTACGCGGCACGATGAGCACGATGACTCTGGAGCATGATACGTACCACCTACCGGAGTAACGAACAAAAACAGCGTTGCCAGAAAATGGAAGGAAAATATGAGGATGAAGTATTGGGTCGCGTCTCGTACCAGGGTATCCAGGATACTCGGCATTCCCGGAAAAGCGTTCATCCTTGGTCTCCTGGCCGT
Source organism: Thelephora terrestris (assembly GCA_015956445.1). Taxonomy (NCBI): domain Eukaryota; kingdom Fungi; phylum Basidiomycota; class Agaricomycetes; order Thelephorales; family Thelephoraceae; genus Thelephora; species Thelephora terrestris. The sequence goes on along the minus strand of WIUZ02000002.1, from coordinate 3,002,714 downwards.
GAAGATAATAATCAAGAATACAATCACATCTGCGGTTTCAAGATACGTGGAATTGTCGAAAACAAGGTAATCAGATCTCTAGAGGTTGACTGGCCGTGGAGGTTTTAGCGTGAGGACGTGACGTACCAAAGGCCATGGACAAATTGTAGTACATGAGCTCCCCAAGGTTCCACAGTTTGTACAGGCAGATCTTGAATTCATCCAATTCAAGGTCTGGCAACGGTTGCACTGATAGGCGGTAAGTTCACGCGCGAACGGAAAACGATTGAAGTGACTCGCGTGGGCCCAACCCAATCCAGATCATGGAGAAAATTCCAAAAATGACCTCAAAAGCAACTAGAAGGGCGAGGATGCCACCGATAATGTTGTTTTTCCAGGTAATGGCATATACCCTGTGTACAGAGCCGTCATGTTGAGTCTCGGCTTGAGCCCGTACGAATTCGAGAAAATGACCAGACCGTAATGCGACCGCAATTTGGGCGAAGCTCGTGGTGGTGCTTGATTGAAGAACCGGGATCCATTTCGTGTGTTGGCAACTATCCGATCGTTAGATGGGTGAGGATCCGTGGTGGAAGTAGTGAACGCACAACTGCAGGAGAACTCGTGAGCATGATATCGTGATGGTATCGTGGATAGAGACTCACAGGTTCTGAGTAATGAAACATAGTCACGTGGACCCAAATGAGGTGTATCAAGGGGATGTACCTATTCTGAAGCACAGTCAATCTCGTCGCGGTTGGAAGTATCGTGAAGGCCTTACCGCAACGAACAACGCGAATACTGTCGGAAGACCACATGAGTTGTTGGAAATTCAGATCAGGTGGAACGAACTCACTCCAAGTTTTTCTTCCATGCCAGGCGTACTGTACCTGTGGGACGGTCAGAACCTGGTACCTCGATCAGAAAGACAAAGAGCTCAGGACCTCATCCCCAAAGGTCAACAGGTAGTCGTACATCCACAGACATTGCAGAGCGATCAAGAGTAACTGTAGATTACGCTTCACTATCTCTGTAGGCGTTCGTGATCGCGAGATTTACCTTGATCGTGAATCTAAGGAATGCGTCAAACCGTTCCGGGCGTACAGGAGAGGGGAAGAGAAGGAACACGCACAACTGTTCCCCAGATCGGATCACCTCTGCCAGCTCCGTTCCATCCATCAAGACCTGTCGACCTTCACAATCGCTGATTGGCGTTGAGAGTCAGGTAAGTTCCACCTGGAGGGAATGTGAGCTGTCGACCCGTCCGAAGGTGCAGTCTGTGGGGAGGTGTGGCAAGAAGGAGCGAGAGATATATAGATGGCATGTCTCCCAATTCGAGGGGACTCCGTCGACAGATTGCCGTGCTGTCACCAGTCATTGAGAACTACCGGCCGATCAAACGATCAACGCCTCCATCGGGAAAACACTTACGAGGCGGGATGGGGCTTGAAAGCCCTCAATATATCCTCGTAAAGGCGCAGGGCGCCAGTGCCTGGGTCCGTTGGAACTCTTTTCCTTGAGAGTTATCCCCGCTAGCCAGTTCCTCACAAACGTATCACGTCGTCAGCAAGTCACGGAAAGTATGTTATAACCTTGCGGCGCTGGTGAGCGTGCTAGCAACCGCGGTCCGCGCTCTTGGCAACCCAAGAAAGCGGCCAGGCTCAAATTCACCCTGTTTAGATCCCAAACAATCAATTTATACGCCTCCATTCACACCCTGTTTTTTGTCTGATCGACGGCTACAATTAGTGTTCCACGTCTAATTACTTGAGGACAGCACCCTTCCTCACCACAATGAATTGCGTCAAAAATTCCAAGCCCTCCGATGCAAGGGACGCCTCCCTCCATGTGTTGTCCGTTTGGGCTCTCCGAGTGAATTGACTCATTTGTTGCCGAGGGAGAACGCCACGGCGATCTGCGAGAAGCCGCGGAACCATTGGAAGAGGATGACGCCCTTGATCCCAAGGTACCCGATCCCCTTTCCGAACACCTTGGCCGTCGCCTAGCCCATCGAGCATACCCACCCCAAACCTTCGCCAATCTGACTCTGTGGCACTCGGTCGTTGCACTATAGAACGCATCCCTATAAGTCTCGACACACGAAGGGTGAAAGGAACCGCTCTCGCCTGCCGCTCGTCGCGTCGGAATGGTGCAGATTCTTGATGGGCAGCGGCACGATACGGTGCGGAGGCCTGGTATGGGCGGCCCACCCCGCCTCCACTTCAGCGGCTCCAACGAGCTCACTTGGACGATGTAATGAATCCTACTTTGAGACATACTGTAGCGCGACCCATCCCATCGCGCATGGTCGTCAGTACCGCTGCCATCCAAAGGTCTCAGACCGACCATGCTCGGTCGGGTTCATTTATTGCATCGTCATCTCACAGGAGCACGGAAGAGCCGCGCAAGTGGTCACGGCCGGTCAACGATGGAAAATCCGTGTATTTAATTCCTTTTGTTACAAACCCTGTCTAAAGCAGCTTCAGAGATTAAGTAGGTACAAGCGACGAACCCCGTGGCCGTCCGAGGTTGAGGCAAATGGAATACGCTCCGAAGTCTAAGCAGCGACAAGAGGGATGTCTCCCTCGGTAGGCATGACAGCGCCTTCGTTCAAAATCGGAGCAAACACCATCTCGTCTGATCGTCTCGAGGTCCAACGCCTGCGCCCTGAACTCAAAGTGCGCGATACGCTCGTAAGCGACCAGGCAGCCTCAGATTCAGATGTATCCGCCGCT